>CM050170.1:75969774-76414774 GCA_027410445.1 Discoglossus pictus | reverse complement strand
TTTATTAGGGGCACTAGGGGTTTGGTTTGGCCAGGGGCAGGGCAGGTAGGTAGACTTACTGTGTTGGTTGGGCAGATGTGAGTATTTTCAGCCAGGGAGGTCTCTCTCAGTCTCAGCGTGACCAGGGTCAGGAAACAGAAAGGGGGAAGGGACAGGCAACTGGTGGTTTTATTGAGTGTAGATGTCAATCAAAAAGTAAACTCGAGGGCCTATTAGCTGGCGGGCGCTAGGAGCTAACGGTCTGGGTGGGTTTACATTGTTCTCTTGCCAACTGTACAGCCTTCCATCATTGATTGGTCAATGATGGAAGACTGTCAGTCATTAAATTGATACATTTATGACCGCCCATGCATATCGTCACTGTGCTGGTGGGCGGCATGCATTAACGGTCAGGGGGCCAGGCCAGGCCTCATTGAAGAGAAGAGTCTAAAGGTTAGTGTACTTTACTAGTGTAATATGATCACACAGGGGATGCAGGGGGCTACAATAGATACACAGCACGCAGCATTAATATATACAGACAGCGTAAGGGGTTATCTTAAAGTGACAGTGTCCCTGGGCATAGTTTGCTTCATTTATTACTGTATTAACACTTGAATGATGATGTACACATTATATTTAATTGTTTTTGGGTTATTACTAATACATTATTGTGTTTTTTTATTGCAGGGTCACGAAAATACTTGGGGGGGCGTTCGCCCGGACGCCCCAATGGACGGGCCGCCCCTGCTAAGTGCTCTGAGCTCAGAAGACTTCTGTGCTTCAACGGCTTGCCTCGCTACGCATGACGAATCACAGTTTATTCATTCAATTAGAATATGTGATTATTGTTGCACTGTGAATTGTGAAGAGTGCAGTAATTACTACGTCTAAAAATTTACCCATGAATAGAACAATAAATCCATGCAAACAGCACTACCAAAGAAGTCACTATTATTTCTTCAACCCAGTCCTTAGAAGTTATTGCTTTCTCTTATATAGCAATAGAAACATGCAGTAGTTCTATGTCATTACACTAAATGTGTTTGTGACAAGACTTTATATAATAGTGTAACATTCTTAAGCACATTCTAAACACAAAATAAATTCTTAAAAATTACAAAAAACTGCCCTGAGCCTGGTAGTTACTCTAGTTATAATGGACTCTTGGAGGCACAGGCTACATAGTCAAACTGGAAAGTCTTGTGGCCATTGTAGTAGCTCTTGAGGCACCTGGCCTAGTGTCCATCTGTAGCCAGTTATCTGCAAAGAAGTTATTGAGTCCAGGAGGTCATGACAGTATACTTTTGGGCCCTGGAGGGGCAATTGTCGTGGGGTTTAGGGGTATCCCTATTGGCCCCAAGAAGCGGTTTGTGATTGGAAAAAGGCAAATCTACAGCATCTAAATAAAAAAAATCTGGTCTAGATAAGTTAAGTATTTGAATAAAAGAGCTGTAATTATTTATCCAAGGCAAGACTAGTGTATATATATTAAAGAGGGGTTGAAAAAATGTCATCAAAGACTTGTTTACATCAAATTGTTATCAAAGCAAACTAAACAGCATCTCAGCATATACTATATTAAAGAACTGTTGAAACAAAATTGCTATCAATGAAAACAAGCAAGAGTTAAGCAATCACCACATAAAGAGCTGTTGAAATAAAATTACCTATATATAAAGTAGCACATACAGCATCAAGTAGCAGTTTAGAGAAATTGTTACAAAACTAACAAAAAGCACCTAAAGAAGCATTACGCTGATACAAACAGAGAGTATCAAGCAGATATTTGTTACACATATATCAGTGTATAGAAAGTATCAACACATTATTCAAATACCGTTTATCACAGTGTAAATGTATGCACTGTATAACTTAATCTGCTACAACTCAGCATAAATATCTATAAATACTATCATCACTGCAGATTAACTATAGATCTAATTTTTTTAAAGGGTGTACTGATGTGGATACTAAGCAAATAATGTTTGTTAAATGTATATGCAAGTGAGGTGGGTTAGGATTGCATCCAGTAGAATACATCATAACCCACCTAGCAAAATATGTATTGGTGTACTGGTATGAGTGAGTCTGTGTGTGTGTCTGTGTGAGTGTGTGTGTGTATTTGTGTGAGTGAGTCTGTGTGAGTGAATGTGTATGTCTGTGTGAGTGAGTGTGTATGTCGGTGTGAGTGCCTGTGTGAGTTTGTGTGTTTGTGTGAGTGAGTCTGTGTGAGTGTGTATGTCTGTGTTAGTGTGTATGTCTGTGTGAGTGAGAGTGAGTCTAAGTGAGTGCAGGTGTCTGTGTGAGTGAGTGTGTCTGTGTTAGTGAGTGTATGTCTATGTGAGTGAGTGTGTATGTCTGTGTGTATGTCTGTGTGAGTTTGACTCTGTGAGTGAGTGTGTATGTCTGTGAGTGAGAGTGAGTCTGAGTGAGTATGTGTGTGGGCGAGTGTTTGAGGGTGAGTGAGTAAGAGTGTGTCATGGGGAAATTCACTGGGGCTGGGGGGGGGGGTCATGGAGGAATTCTCTGGGGCTGGGGGAGGTCATGGGGCATTCTCTGGGACTGGGGGGCACGTCACTAGTGCTGGGGGACATCACAGGGCAATTCTCTGGGGCTGCTGGGCAATTCACTGGGGCTGCGGGAGGTCAAGGGACAATTCTCTGTGGCTGGGGGGCAATTCACTGGGGCTGGGGGAGGTCATTGGGCAAGTCTCTGGGGCTGGGGGAGGTCATGGGGCAATGTTCTAGTGCTGGGTGGCAATTCATTGGGGCGGGGGGAGATCATGGGGCAATTCTCTGGTGTTGGGGGGCAATTCACTGGGGCTTGTGGAGGTCATGGGGCATCTCTCTGCGGCTGGGGGAGGTCACAGGCAATTCTCTGGGGCTGAGGAGCAATTCACTGGGGCTGAGGCACATTATGGGGCAATTCACTGGGGCTGGGGGAGATTATGGGACAATTCACTTGGGCTGGAGGGCAATTCATAGGGTCTGGGGAAGTAGATGGGGCAATTCACAGACATACACACACAGACAGACATACACACTCACTGCCCTATAATCTTAATGGAGCAAATCTAGGGGTATCAGATATTGAAAGGGATTTGGGAGTACTAGTGGACAACCACCTAGGTAGCAGCGCTCAAAGCCAAGCAGCATCTGCAAAGGCAAGTAAAAAAAAAACATCTAAGAGGAGATATGATTACATTATATAAATATATCCAGGGTCAATACAAGGCTTTGTGAGAGGAACTTTTTGTGCCAAGGGGTTTTCAACTGACAAGAGGACATCCTTTGAGATTAGAAGTAAAAAGATTCCCCCTTAAAGAAAGAAAAGGTGTTATTCACAGTAAGAGTGGTTAATCTGTGGAATTCTCTACCAAGGGAGGTGGTGACAACGGATTCGATAGATAACTTTAAAAAGGGGTTGGATATATTTTCAATTAAAAGGGCATTCAGGGTTATCCTGGTTAATTACAGAGGGAGCATTGATCCAGGGAGGAATACGATCGCCAGTATGTGGGGTCAGGAAGGAATTTTTTTCCCCTTCTGAGACGATTGGCAAAGTTTCACTTGGGTTTTTTCTGTTTGCCTTCCTCTGGATTAATTAACAATTAATCCGCATATTGCAGAACAGAGGAACTTGATGGGCTAAAAGTATTTTTTCAACCTCAATTTCTATGTAACTATGTAACAATACGTGTCAAAAACACAGCCCCTTCTAGTGGTTAGATGGGTGGTTTGCCACACTCCATCCCTCCCCTCATCTCAATACCAGAGGGTTAAGCGACAAAAATGCTGCACGTTGCATCCACGTTATGTTATCTTCATTTAGCTTTTGCACTGGTTATTCATTCTTGTAACTGCTGAACCTTCGGCTCTTCCAGCTCTTTTACACTTTCACCATTCCCCTAAGGGAATAGTTTTGGTCTCCAACACCCTTATGGTAGAGATAAGACTGAAGTTCCAGTTGTAGATATTGCAGTTCACTTTTCCGTAACCTCTGCACTCTGTGTAACAGCTCAACTCTCCAGTCCTCTACATTATTAAGCACTTCCTTCTTCCTCTGTGTCACCTGCAGTAAGGCATTCTGCACTGTCTGTTGGCCTCTTGTAGAATCTGCTTTTCTGTATCACAAACATCCTTGTTTTTAATGTGCTCCAACAGACTCACTATTAGAGCTCTCCTTATCGACTATCTGTAATATGAACCATAACAGAATATCTATTCTCCCTTGTTTCGGAATTAGGCTTCTGCACTTAGCGCATCACATTGTATACGAAGGTCCTGGGGGCAATCACCAGGGACAGATGACTGGGTCTGTCTGGGTTACTTAGGGAGGCCTCTTTATCACTTTTCTCCCTAAGGTTGGTGCACCGGTTTGGGTTCATATCTTCCCTGGTATCTTGAACAGCATCCTTCATACTGAGAATGGTTTCGCACCCAGTGATTAAAAGTAATTTTGTCCTTTGACCATAACTCATAGCATTATTGAAAGTTACCTCTTCATTAAGATCAAGGGGCAGTGGCAAAAGATCTTTGGCTACTTCAGCCATTGCTTTAGCTGCTTCAGCCACCTCTTTGGCTCTGTCGTTGCTATCCTGCCTTTTTAAATTCTCGTCTTCCTCTTTGATTTGCACAATATATGTTATTTACAATTTCACTGTTTGCTGCTCCTCTGTCAGCAAGCCAGTTCCTCACTTGTCTTTCTTTGATAATATCATCAAATGACTTCTCATTGCAAGACTCTAATGGTGTTTCCAAAATATTTAAACAAAGTTCTGTAACTGCAGTTCGGTTAACTCTATCATTTGTTAGCACTTTTCTGGCCAATCTGCGTCTCCTTCATCAACCTCTCACCGGAGGACCTGTACTCTGAATTTGGGTACAGATTAACATGACGATGATCTGATCTCCCCCTATGGAAAATGCAATTTCACTAAGCTAGGATGTAGCAGAACTAGGGGTAGTTCCGTTTTTTATCCTGCAGTGGCTGATTGCATGCATTTAATCCCCTTTGTTTGTTTCCCGACAATTAGCCCCATTCAATTGCAAGCTTGCAACTTGCTAGCCGAGAGCTTCATGTCAGCGAGTGAGTTGCAGGTTCTTGTTGGCCTCCGTTTGCGATGTTATTCAATTGCTCCAGGTCGCTAGTTGCGATCCTGAAGCTAGCTTCGTAAACCATGCACTGGGTTGGAGCAGTTGTTGGCGGGATGCGTATTAATTAGTAATTGAATAGCGATTTTAGCTCTGCAAAAGTGACAGATCGAAGGCTTCAGAGTGGTGTAGGCTCCGAGTTGTATGACCGCCATTTTTGCACGGCCGTAAATCGTAACCCGATCCGAGCTTGCAAAAAGACACCAATTGAATAGCAAAATTGCCTGCAATTTCCATTTGTGAGCTTGGATCTCAAATTCGCAGCAATTGTGAATTAGGCCAAATATTTCCTAGATGTTGCCTCCCATTGATTCACCCCCAAGGTGGGCAAGCCAAACCCACAGTTTTCCATGCCTCCTGATTGGTGCATACCCTGGAAGTACACATGTTAATGGTTAGTTCTAATCTGGGTGGCAAATTTGAATATGTTCAACACACTTACATGAAAATCCTTTGTTCTGTAACTGTCACTTTGCTGCACTGAATCTCTACTTCTCTCTTGGTAGAAGGGATTGAATACCGGGTTGGACTCTGCTGGGTAGGAGTGGTCTCCTTGGCCTTCTACTACTACTGGTTAGCTGATCCAGTGACCCTGTACTCCTAAGCTGATGCTGATGATCCTGATCTGACCAAGGCCCAGTCCTTCTAAAGAATATTGTCTGAAAGAGGGGGGATTCCTGTAACCAACGGCATGAATTTCTGGAGCTGAATAGCGCCCCCTCCTAGAATCTTCACAAACTTGGTGGTAGTGGTGGGATCTCGGTTCAAGTACCGGCAGCAAGGAAGGAATATTCAAGTACTTTTGGAGGCTTGGCGGGGATGCCACCAGGACTGTATCCAGATCTACAAGTACATGGAAGACTGTTACTGGGTTGACAACTTCTCTGACCACATGGAGCGGCAAAGACAACAGGTTTCCATAGAAGAGGATCTTGGAACAGCTATTCTGAATCAGCGGATGGCTTCCCTTGGGCTCCAGCAGGGTGAGAAGATAGCAGAATGGCTTGAGAGACTGTGGGCAGAGCTTGCCTTGGAAGTTAATTATGAGGACTGATGATTCTGGCTACTACATCACAATGGCTCTTCTACTACAGACTTGGGCTGATGGAAGGGCTTCTTGGTGTGCTGCAGGTTGATCAAAAGAGTGGCCTGTGAACCACTGAGCACTGGGAAATCCTATTTGAATGACGCTGAAGGGATGTGGAAATTTAACCAAATGATCCTTATTTTCTCTAGAAAAAAGGCGTCTAAGAGGGGATATGATTACATTATATAAATACATCCAGGGTCAGTATAAAACTTTGTCAAGTGAGCTTTTGTGCCAAGAGGTTTTTAACTGACAAGAAGACATTCTTTTGAGGTTAGAAGTAAAAATATTCCACCTTAAAGAAAGAAAAGGGTTCTTCACAGTAAGGGTGGTTAATATCTGTGGAATTCTCTACCAAAGGAGGCGGTGACAGCGGATTCAATAGATAACTTTAAAAATAGACTGAATATATTTTTTATTGAAAAGGGCAATCAGGGTTATCCTGGTTAATTAGAGAGGGAGTATTGATCCAGGGAGAAATCTGCTCGCTAGTATCTGGGGTCAGGAAGGATTTTTTCCCCTTTTGAGATGAGTGGCAAAGTTTCACATGGGTTTTTTTCTGTTTGCCTTCCTCTGGATTAATTAACAATTAATCTGCATATTGCAGATTAGAGGAACTTGATGGGCTAAAAGTCTTTTTTCTACCTCAATTTCTATGTAACTATGTAACAACACATGTCAAAAACAGCCCCTTCTAGCATTACTAGCATTACAGATGGATACCTGGGCCAATCCACCCCAGAAGCAATTGCCTACAGTATCCAGCTTGGAAGCATCCACTAAAGTCAAGGCGGCAGAAGAGCAGGTGGACCCCAGTGAGAGTTCGGTCAACATGGAACTACCAACAGGCAAGGCCAAGCTGATCACAACGGCTTGCCAAGAAGTGGATCATGCTGAGCAACCCATACAGAGAAAACCCACAGGGAGATCAGGAGAGAGCGCATGCACTAAGACCTTGATGTTAGAGCAAACCCATCTTGATGTTAGAGCAAACCCAATCTTGTGTGTCCAATCAAGTGAATATCAGTATTTCCCCATTGCTGACTGATTGCTAGAACCTAAGTGGGGATAAATGCTTAATCCACCATAGCATTATAAGTATTTTATTTTATTTTTAAAGCACCAACATATTCTGTAGCACTAAGTACAGTGGATACAGTAAGTGCATAAGACATATGTGATAAAAGTTACAAATACTAATATACTAATACAGATGGTATATAGAACCCTTGTACTTGGAAGGGAGACCACCTAGGAATACTAGGAGCTGTATGCTGTGGCCCACTAGAGAAGGAACTGGAAACCCATTCCAGTACAGTATCTCTGTCATGAATACCAAGTGAATAAGCATATGTTGTGATCCACGAGGTCATGGATAGTCAGACACAACTGAGCAACACAAATACACAAATAGGATCCTCTCTCGTAAGAGCTTACAGTATAAGTGGGTTAAGGTATTGGATGCAAAAGGAAAGAGGGTTGCTTGTCTGTTGTCCAATGAGGCAGTAAGATCCATGAGCTGATCACTGTCTTGTTTGAATCCTTGATGTTAGGGGACAAGTTGGTAGGCTTATTTGAATAGATGGGTTTTCAGAGAGTATTTAAAATTTTGAAGAGTGTGGAAAAGTCTGAGCGGGATACAGAATTCCACATGGTTGGTCTGTGCAAGAAAAGGCTTAGCAACAAGAGTGTGAAGAGGTGTGGACAGGCAACAAGAGACGTGTATATAGTTGGGGAAAAAAGTATTTGATCCCCTGCTGATTTTAAACATTTGTCCACTGATAAAAAAATGATCAGTCTATAATTTTAATGGTAGGTGTATTTTAACAGTGAGAGACAGAATAACAAAAATAAAACAAGAAAAACACATGTCAAAAAAGTTATAAATTGATTTGCAGGACAATGAGGGAAATACATTTTTGACCCCTTCGACTTAGTACCTGTTGGCAAAACCCTTGTTGGCAATCGCAGAGGTCAGATGTTTCTTGTAGTTGGCCACCAGGTTTGCACACATCTCAGGAGGGATTTTGTCAAACTCCTCTTTATAGATCCTATCCAAGTCATTAAGGTTTTGAGGCTGATGCTTGGCAACTCGAACCTTCAGTTCCCTACAAAGATTTTCTATGGGATTAAGGTCTGGAGACTGGCTAGGCCACTCCAGGACATTAATGTACTTCTTCTTGAGCCACTCCTTTGTTGCCTTGGCTGTGTGTTTTGGGTCATTGTCATTCTAAGATACTCATTCAATGCCCTGACTGAGGGAAGGAGGTTTTCACCAACGATTTGATGGTACATGGGGTCATAGGAAGCATTTAGTTGAGTTGATGCCAAAGACCTGGATTTTGGTCTCATCTGACCACAATACTTTCACCCAGTTCTACTCTGAATCATTCAGATGTTCATTGGAAAACTTCAAACGGGCCTGTACATGTGCTTTCCTTGCAGGCGCTGCAGGATTTCAGTCCGTCACAGAGTAGTGTGTTAAAAATTATGGGACTATGGTCCCAGCTGCCTTGAGATCATTAACATGATCCTCCTGTGTAGTTCTGGGCTGATTCCTCACCGTTCTCATGATTACTGATACTCCACAAGGTGAGATCTTCCATGGAGCACCAGACCGAGGGAGACTGGCAGTTATTTTGTGTTTCTTCCATTTGCAAATAATCGCACCAACTTTTGTCACCTTCTCACCCAGCTGCTTGGCGATGGTCTTGAAGCCCATTCCAGTCTTTTGTAGGTCTACAATCTTGTCCCTGACATCCTTGGGCAGCTTTTTGGTCTTGGCCATGGTGGAGAGTTTGGAATCTGATTGATTGATTGCTTTTGTGAACAGGTGTTTTTTATACAGGTAACAAGCTGAGATTAGGAACACTCCCTTTAAGAGAGTGCTCCTAATCTCAGCTCGTTACCTGTATAAAAGACACCTGGGAGGCAGAAATCTTGTTGATGGATAGGGGATCAAATACTTTTTCCCTTACTAACCTGCAAATCAATTTATAACTTTTTTAAAAAGCGTTTTTTTGTTTTGTTATTTTGTCTCTGTTAAAATAGACATACCATTAAAGTTATAGACTGATCACTTCTTTGTCAATGGACAAACGTTCAAAATCAGCAGGGCGGGGGGGGGAGGCGGATGGGTAATATCTGGAAATTAGATCTATATGTTGTTGAGGGCTTTGTAGGTGACTGTCTGGAATTTTAACTTAATTCTAGGGGTATGGGAAGGCAATGAAGGGATTGGCAGAGCAGCAGATGAGAAAGAGCTGGTTAGATAAGAGGGAGAGAAAGGCAGTGTTGAATCCAGAGTAGCCCTAAGGCAGCTGAATTGTGGTGCAGGGATGTTGAAACAGTTTTCTACTGTAATGATAATGTCTGGAACTGAGGAGGTGGTGGGGGGTGGTATTAAGAGCTCCGTCTTTGACATGCTTATTTTTAGGTTGTGGGAGGCCATCCAGGAGGTGTTAGACAGACATGAGTAGCAAGGAGGGAGATAAGTCAGGAAAGTATATGTAGATTTGTGTATCATAAGCATAGAAATGATACTGGAAACAAAGAAAGCTTATCAGTTTGCCAAGTGTTAATTGAGAAAAGCAAGGGACCCAAAACAGAGCCTTGAGTAGTCCAATCGAGAGTAGTAATGGTGATGAGGCGAAACCCAAATTATATGACACTAAAGATTGGAACCAGGGGCATGCAGTATCACGGATGCCAAGGAATCTGAGAGTGAGCAGAAGAAGTGAGTGGTCAACTGTGTCAAAGGCATTGGAAAGGTCTAGGAGCTAGCGAATAGTGTCCTTGTGCTTTGGCTGTCAGAAGATCCTTAGTGTTTGGTGTGGAAAAAAATACAAATCTCCTTACATTTTTAGCGTATATATATATATATATATATATATATATATATATTTATATATATATATATACACACAATTAGCACTCTTTCCAGTTAGGTAAATAGTTACATAGTAATTGAGGTTGAAAAAGGACTTTCAGTCCTTCAAGTTTAACCTTTTAAGATCTCCTCTGATCTGCAATATTCATATTAGTTGTTAATTAATTGAATGCAGAGAAAGGCAAACAGAAAAAACCCAAGCGAAACTTAGCCAATCGTCTCAAAGTGGGAAAAAATTAATTGCTTCCTAACCCCAGATACTGGCGATTGGATTCCTCCCTGGATCAATACTCTCTCTCTAATTATCCAGGATAACCATGAATGCCTCTTTTGATTAGAAATAAATCCAGTCCCCTTTTAAAGATATCTATCGAATCCACTGTCACCACCTCCTTTGGTAGAGAATTCCACAGATTAACCATCCTTACTGTGAAGACCCCTTTTCTTTCTTTATGGTGGAATCTTTTTACTTCTAACCTCAAAGGTTGTCCTCGTGTCAACTGAAAATCTCTAGACACAATCTTTATACTGACCCTGGAGGTATTTATATAAGGTAATCCTATCAACTCTTAGAGGCCTTTTTTCTAGAGAAAATAAGCTTAATTTGATTAGTCTTTCTTCCTAACTTAGCCCCTCCATTCCCCTTAGTAGCTTTGTAGCCCTTCTCTGTACACTTTCCAGCTCTAAAATGTCCTTTTTATGAAGTGGTGCACAAAATTGTACTCCATATTCCAAATGAGGGCGTACTAGGGATTTGTATAGTGGCAAAATTATATATGCTTCCCTTGCTTTTATACCCTTCTTAATACATGCTAATATTTTATTTGCCTTTGCAGCGGCTGCTTGGCATTGAGCACTGTTACCTAGGTGGTTGTCCACAAGTACTCCCAAATCCCTTTCAATATCTGCATGGCTATTTTTCCTTCCCAGGTGCATAACTTTACATTTATTCGTATTAAATCTCATCTGCCATTTAGATGCCCATTCCTCTATTTTATGTAAATCCCTTTGGAGGGAAAGTACATCATTATCTGATGTAATTACCTTGCACAACTTAGTGTCATCAGCAAAAATGGAGACACTACTTTCCAATCCTACTTCTAAGTCATTTTTAAATGTGGAGAGGACCTAATACTGAACCCTGAGGAAGCCCATTTACCACATTAGTCCAATCGGAGTATGTTCCATTTACCACAACTCTTTGCTTCCTATCTTTTAGCCAGCTCTCGATCCATGAGCAGATATTTACTGCAAATCCTGTATCCTTAGTTTGCAAAATCCAAAAAGACTACATCCTCTGAGTTGCCTTGATCCAGGTTCCTACTGACCTCCTCATATAAACTAATTAGATTTGTTTGACATGACCTATCCCTCATAAATCCATATTGACTCCTACTTATAATCCTGTTAAAATATACATCATTTGTATATTATCCCTTATTAACCCTTCTAAAAGCATTCCCACTACTGAAGTGAGACTCACTGGTCTATAATTCCCTTGAATAACTTTGAATCTTGAAAAACTAAATATAATGGTTTGGCTTTACAGAACCCCGTTAGTTTTATTCTCTTTTGCAACTATTTTTTCCTTTTCTATTTTAGTCAGTCTAATAGCCCTTTTGCAAGCCTTGTTGATTTCCTTGTACTCACTTAAGGCAGTCTCTGTTACCTCTTGTTTGTATAATCTAATTGCTTGGTTTTTACTTCGTATCTTGATCTTTACATCATTGTTAAGCCACATTGGATGTGATTTACTCCTTTTACTTTTATTCCCACATGGTACATGCCAATGTGTATGTATATGTAGCAAGGATTTAAATGTTGTCCATTTATGCTCAGTGTAAGGAGTTGGAACACGAAGTCCAGTATCTCCTCTGGTATACGGTAAAATATCCAAGAAGCACTGCAGTCTCACAAGCCCCAACCTCCCATATTGGACGACACTCAATTGGGAGTCAAAGAATACTGTCTTTATTTTGTTATCCAGAAGTATATATAATATCTTCTCACAAGTAATACACATCCCCCTATTTGGCCACACAATACACATAGAGAGACAATAGGTGTGGTCACAACTCCCTGAGGCTACCTGGCTACTTTTATACAATACAGACATTGATTAGATTATCCTTCTCTTTGTGCTATCTCTCACAAACACTTTACACAATAGACTTTCCTATCACAGGAGCCCCTGTGATAGGATTATCTTTTAGGCTAGCAGACCAACATATCTACAGTATAGCAATGTGATCATATTTTAACCATAAGAATAAAATAACCATAAAACAGGGTTTTTCTTCACACTCTGCACCGAAGTGCATAGCAAAACTGCAGATCCTTTGTCCGAGCATTTAAAGGGCCAGAACCAGTCTAATAAAATCCACTATGCTCAAATAACATACAGTTCAAATACAGGCAATAATCAATGCAAAAGTCGCTTGTGGCTGCTTCTGCCACACTCAGTATTTTTTCCCGTCAGTTCCTTAGTGTGATATTTGTCTGGCATGTAAGCATTAAACCAGTATTTTCCATTTTCGTAAGACATAATTAGGAAATGGTTAAGTCTACATGACCCATGACTTAGCAATTTCATTCAGGAGACAGAAACAGCTCTAGTTATAAAAGAATATGTATTTTCAGTCACCCCCAAGGCCTAATAAGTGTTATTTATTTCACACAAGTATATCATATAAAGTAAATATACGCACAAATTTTACTAAAATATGTGTTGTATTCTTATTGGATATCATATGTAAATAAAAGGAAATTGTCTGTTAGTTGGTAGAACCATGTTGCTAGATGTTGGAAAGATGGATTATTTAATTGTCTTATGTAAAAAAGTATAAAAGCTGTGTCTGGATATATTTATGTCAGTAGATCAGTAGTCAGCAGTCAGGGAGACAGTGGCAGAGACATTTTGGGTGTGGTTTTGCTACTGATCCACATTTTTTCTAAATAAACTATAATTAAAATAAATTACCAGAGGACTCTGTTTTTGTTATCATGATTGGGTAAAGAGTACAAAGTGGTATGTGAGTATGAGCTTTTTCCTCATCATGTTGCTTACTGAAACCAGATTGCAGTGGGTCAAGTAAGGAGTTCAATTATATAAAACTAGCAAATTGCCCATCAAAAGATGACTGGCATAAAAGTGTAAGCTATGCAATGCTGTTTGCCACACAATGTGAGGCTTTTGCTTTGCTGAGTACCTTCGGCGCTCATCGCAAGCCTTGCAATGATCAACTTCGGCGCTCATCGCGTGGCTTGCAATGAGCACCTTTGGCGCTCATTGCGAACCTTTCCTCATGCCTACTGTATGGGCCGCTCATTGCAGGGTTCATTAACCTGCAAGTTTTGTGCTTGGGAATGGCATGTGTCTCTTTCCAGCATCTCCCCTCGGTCCCTTCCCTGTGTGTTTCTCCTCTATGTGTCTGCTGAATGTTTTTATGGGGTGCGCTGACTGGCGTTGGTTTTATTTTCAAAGTCCTACGTGCCTGGCATGGTATTGTCTTTGGCGTCGTATATTTTCTAAGTCCGTCGTTGTTGGCGTTGTGTATTCTCTAAGTCCGTCCTGCCTGGCGTTGTTGATGTAAGTGTCTTTGTCGTCGTGTATTTTCTAATTCCCATGTGCCTGGCTTTGCTCAGCCTCGTTTTCATCCAGTTTCAGACTTTTTTGCGTTTTTCATCCGACATTTTTTTTCTCGCTTAGCCGATTTTCAAGTGATGAAACACAGCAAATTCGGCTCAAATTCGCTTGGAGCCTCACTGCTGGCTCTCCCCCTGTGCTGTGTGTGAGTGTGTTTTAATTTATTTTTTATTATTTTTTTCTGTTTTTCGATTTCCACGTTTCGGCCGTTACATTCGATTTTTTCCGAGGTCTGATTTTTTCTGACCCCGAGATTCTGAGGTCGGAATTTTTTTTCTAAGGCCCGCGTTCCTCAACTGCTTGCAGCCTAAGTAAGTCCCACATTCCTCAACTGCTTCCAACCTAAGCCCAGGGTGCTTCGTGAGGCTCGCAGGAGCTCGTTTCAGCCTAAGTCCCACGTACTTCAATGCCTCAATTGCTCACCTAACGTGCATTGAGCACCTTCGGTGATCATTGCCTAAGCCCTCCGAGCTCGCTAGGCTCGAAACTTGGCTTAAATTTGCGTGCAACCTCACTTCCAGGCGTCCTGGCGTTCTCTTCGTGCCGTTAAATTAGTATTTTTGCAAGGTCGTTTTCTTAGCCCCCAAGATTCCAAGGTCATTCCTGGCTAACTCGTACATACAGTGATTTGGGCGCATTGGTCTCCTTTAGCCTCGTTTTCATTTTTTTGGGCCGTCATTTTTTTTCTCGCTTAGCCGTTTTTTTTCTTCTTGTTTTTCGATTTTATCGGTTCGGCCGTTAAAGTCGTATTTTTGCAATGTTGTATTTTTTTGGCCGCGAGATTCCGAGGTTGGATTTTTCTTTCTAAGTCCTGCGTTCCTCAACTGCTTGCAGCCTAAGTAAGTCACGCTTTTCTTAACTGCTTGCAGGCTAAGTCCTGCGTGCTTCAATGCCTTAACTGCTCGCCTCGCTTTGCGAGGCTCGCAGGAGCGCCTTTGGTGCCAGTTTTGCCTAAGTCCCGGGTGTTTCAATGCCTCAACTGCTCACTTCGGGAGGCTCGCAGGACGATGAGCGCCTCAACTGCTCACTTCGGGAGGCTCACAGGACGATGAGCGCCTTTGGCGCTCATCGCCTAAGTGCTCCAAGCTCAATGCCTCAACTGCTCGCCTCGCTTTGCGAGGCTCGTAGGACGATGAGCGTCTTTGGTGCTCATCTCCTAAATTCCCCGAGCTCCCACAAATTATATGCGTCAACAGCTCGCCTCGCTTTGCGAAGGCTCACAAGCGTGACAATGAATCGTAGTTTGACAACTATTATATGTGATAATGTTGTGTGTATTTATTTTGTATGGTAGGGTACTGGTCTTTAAAGTATCAGACCCCCATCCTAGCCAACCCTGAGATAGCCATGTAGCATCTTAGGGTTAAGCCAATCACCAAAGCCCTGCCAAGTCACTGAGTGGTGGACTCTTCGGTAGCCAGTCAATAGTAAAATGACCTACTATATATCTTCCTAATTGGCTAGGAGGCTCAGTGGAGGAAAATGCGAACGTGACCAGGAACTATACTGGCAAGTTGTGCAGTGTTTATTTTTCAGTTAATAATTATGCTGTCACTATTGATGTGAAGTGGTATAATAACGGCCACGGAAAATAAAGGATTATGCTATATTGGGAAACATGTATAAGTGTGTCTTTATTGGGGAAAGTTTTTGCTGTACTATCATCTAGTGAGGGGATCCACATACCTTGTGTGACCTAAAGATGAAAGTGTTAAAGCAGTATGAGTGGAATAATGTGAGTTAGTCCTAGGTTGTGACAAATAATTGTTTTATTTTTGAAGTGTTCTTTAATTTTTTGAGCTAAAAAGTGCTGATGGGAGGGAATGGAGGTGGGTAGAGTTGAGAACTGAATGATGAGAATAGGTGTTTGAGTTGGATGACAGGGTTTTTATAAGGGCTGCAACATTTATTTGTTTGGAAAGTTGAAGTACTGCGTTGTAGAATAAATTTGTAGTGAAGGAAATCTGCATGAGTGCATAATTTCCTTCAATGACGTTCAGCAGTGTGAGAGCACTTTTTCAAGGTAACATGTCATGACACTGCAGGTTAGGAGATGTTAGACAGAGAAAGGAAAAAGGGAAAATTGTGAATTTAGAGACATTAGAAAGTATAAAGAACATAAGGTCAATGATGTGACCATCACAATGTGATGGCTAAGAAGAGTATCTTGGAGGCAGATTGAGGTACACAGTTGTCTACAGCAGTGACGGAGATAGTGAGTGGAGGGCCCCAGTGCAAAAAGTAATTGGGCCCCCCCTAACCCCTGGGCAAGCCTCAAGTGGCAGCAAAAAAAGTTATATTACGGGGATGGGGATGGTGTATGGATGTGGGTCCCTAGTGTTATTTATTTTTACAGCCTTATTAAATTGTGATTCGGTAAATTTAAAAGGGCTCTATTTAAGCACACAGAATATTTTTTTTTCAGAAGTTTTTAGTTAGTGAAGTTCTATCCAAAAGCAAGGTCTTCCCTAACTAAAAACTTCTGGAAAAAAAAATATGCTGTGTGCTTAAATAGAGCCCTTTAAAATTTACTGAATCGCAATTTAATAAGGCTGTTAATTAATAATGAAATACAAAAAGTGTTTGACAGCACTGGGGCCCCTCCAGAGAAGGGCTTCAGTGCATTGCACTGCCTGCACCGGCTATAGCTCTGCCTGTGGTCTATAGAGATGTTAAAGTTGCCCAGGATTATTGATGAATTTTTGGAAGACAGAAAGTGAGGGAGCAAGGCACAGAAATGGGCTCAAAATGGGAAAAGTGGTCCATGAAGGGTAGATTATTGCCTGTTTGTGGGAGCTTGGCGATACAATACAAATAAGGTGCACTTCAATAAAAGGGAATGAAAGAGAGGGAGTAAAATATCTATATTGAAGTATAGATATACTATCTCCAGGTTTAGGAGTGTGACTGAAGTGTAGGCCACCATGTGATAGGCAGTGCCAGATGATGTGTGCCAGATTTCAGTGATATTATTATTATTATCCTTTATTTGTAACAAGTCAACATATTCTGTAGCACTATACAGGGGTTAAGTACAAAGAAAAACACAATATTAACACATGGCAAAATGAAGTGCCCCATGGTGCTTTTTCCCAAAGCACCTTCCATGACTGACTCGCAAACTTACAATCTAATAGCAAGTAGGTTGAAGGAGCTGGAAATTAAGCATGGATAGAAGTGAGGTTACTGAAAATAGAGTCAGCATTTCAGAAGGCACATGAGAAATAAGTGCATGCAAAAGAGGGCACTTATTTTGTACTGCTATGTGTTGTGAAGCTAAATAAGAGGTTCACATATGGTTATCAGTTAGCAACGCTCTAAGCTAGAGTAACGCAAACTCACAGAATGGAAGGAGCCAGATATCTATCCCTTTAACTGAAAACTGGGGAAAGGGTCATACATTTGGGTCCTTTACTGTTATGGTTACAGGACCAGTTTGCCGCTGCAGTGCAACGACCAACCGCTAGATGGCGCTGCTAATATTGCAGTGCCGATATCATAGTGTTACCCTTAGGTAATCTGTTAAAGTGAGGGTTAGGGTGAGGGTTAGGGTTAGTCTAAGGGTTAGGGTAAAATTCTAAGGTTAGAACTTCTCTCAAATGTAAATATCTGCAGTGCTGTAAAATACAGGCAGCGCCATCTAGCAGCTACTTGCTGCAACTGCTGCTGTCACTGGTGCCGTAACCATAACATGATAGATCCTACATTTGTTATAGTAGACATAGTTGATGCTCCAGGGATAAACTTTCCAGATGCATTCACCATCAGGACTGCGGCAGTCATCTCTGCATGGGCACAACTAGTGACACTGGGCCCCATAACAACTGACAACTTCCTAGCTCCATTCATCTCAGTTTATTTTACCTCCAGGCCTACAGTCTCACACAACGCCTGAACTCTTCTAACATATGTGTGATAATTAGCTCAAGGGCAGTGTTGTCAATTAATTTTGTATCAGTCTGTCAAATTATGCACATCATACACATCTTTTACTGTACCACAGTGGTAATGAATATGTTGGCGGTATGTTACATAGTTACATAGTAATTTAGGTTAAAAAAAGTTCAATCTTTTTAGATCCCCTTTGATCTGCAATACGCGGATGTATTGTTAATTGATCTAGAGGAAGGCAAACAGACATTTTTTTTTTTGTATTTAGTCTGTCCATTCTGTTTACCTAAAATATTGGCTAAATTAAACCTCATGATGACCTTATGCTTATCACAGGCATGCTAACATTTCTTAATTGTGTTTAAACCTACCACTTTAACTGCAAAGTTGTTCAATGTATCCACTACCATTTTTGTAAAGTAGCAATTAATTCCTAAATACTTCTATGGTAGTGTAATTATAAAACTGACAGAACTGCTGTTGCTAATGTATTTAGGTGTTGGTTGAGAGGCAGGTGATTGTGGGTGGAAAGTCCCTGGCAGAGAAGTTATCAACACTTTTCATAAACAGGCGCTGGTTTACAAACTCCCAGCCAAGCTAAGGAGAGGGACTCGGAGTGCACCCCAATGAGATCATTTCTAAAAACGGTGTCATCTGTTTCTGGGTAAGGGCATAAAATAAGAGAGCAAAAACTGACTAATAATGTAGTTCCACCTTAAGACATTGTGGGGGAGCCAATGCGCCAAAACTCAAATTCTCAAAATGCTCTTCCACCAACTGTACAGAATAAAACAATATTATAACTATGTAAGGAATTAGAGGCATCATCACTGTTTCCTTTCATTGACAATGCTTTGCTCAGAAATATTTTTCCATATTTGCATTATATATTTGCATCGTTTTTCTGTCTGATTTAGCTTCCAGTGATGTGTCACATGCAGGGTGTCATACATAGATGAATGGAACATGTTGTATTGACCACAAAGCTTATTAAAACTTTTTTTTCTAGAGATTGTATGTGATTAGGAGACTTGAGTCCGTTAGCAAGAACCTAAACATAAGCAGCCTTATTAAATTGCAATTCGGCAAATCTAAAGGGCTCTATATAAGTACATAGCATTTTTTTTTTACAGTATCCAAAAGCAATGTCTTCACTAACTAAAAAATTCTGTAAAAAAAATATGCTGTGTGCTTATATAGAGCCCTTTAGATTTGCCGAATTGCAATTTAATAAGGCTGAAGATCACTATTTGGATTGCTGTAACATAGTCACACTTGAGCACCAGTACAACAGTTTTTGCTCCACCATACATACCCACAGTGATCCTAAGCTTTTTCTCAGTGGCAGATAGGTTATTTCATACCATACCATACTGCTGGGAATCTAACTTATGTAATTAAGTATGCCTTCACTAAGTCTGTTATCTCTACATTTTAGCATATAAACAATGCATGTTCATATATTTTATTTTAGGAAGGGCATTTGATGCAGGTAGGGAAATGTCACAACCCAGGGGAGTTCAAAGTGCCTACCTTAGAGCTTCAGGAATTTTACCCTCAGGGTTGTAAGGGGATGTGCTTCTTGATACTCAACATGTAGATCAGCAAGTTGAGAATCAGGACCACAGGGTTAATAACTCAGTAAAACTAATAAAAGTCTTTAATCTAAATGAAACATGCCATATATATGTGTCTGAAACAGAGCATAAACTTTATTTTCAAGGTCACATATTTATACAGTTCACCCACCAATCACCATTAACCATTACCCTGGGCAAACAAACATTTCACACCATACGTCCTCTTATAGCCTTATATATGGGTTATATATAAGGCTATAAGAGGACGTATGGTGTGAAATGTGCCTTCGACACAGTTGACCACTCTCTTCTAATCCAAACTCTCCGTTCATTTGCCATCCAGGGCACAGCTCTTTTATAGTTCACATCCTATCTAAAAGATCGTACATTTAGCGTCTCCTTCTCTGGCACCTCTTCTTCACCTCTCCCTCTGTCTGTTGGCGTTCCCCAAGGTTCTGTTCTAGGCCCCCTCCTCTTCTCCATCTACACCTCCTCCCTTGGCACCTTCATAAAATCCTTTGGATTTCAGTATCATCTCTATGCAGATGATACTCAAATCTACCTCTCTGCACCCGATCTATCCCCCTCTCTTTTAGCTCAAGTTTCCAACTGCCTCTCTAGCATATCCTCCTGGATGTCTACCCGTCAACTCAAACTCAACATGTCTAAGACTGAACTCCTAATCTTTCCACCCTCTACTACAGCTTCCACTCCTCAAATATCTCTCACTGTTGACAACACCATCATCACTCCCACCTACCAGGCCCGTTGTCTTGGGGTTCTACTGGATCCCGCCCGCTCTTTTATTCCTCACATCCAATCGATAACTAAATCTTGTCAGTTTCACCTAAAAAACATCTCCAAAAAAATTTGTCATTATCTCACAGAAGACACAGCTAAAATTCTAATACACTCTCTCATCATATCTCGACTCGACTACTGCAATTCCCTTCTTGCTGGCCTCCCCATCTCTCGTCTGTCTCCCCTCCAATCCATAATGAATGCCTCCGCTAGACTCATCTTCAATACCAAACGCTCAGTGTCTGCAGCTCCTCTCTGTCAATCACTCCACTGGCTTCCCATAGCTTCCCGAATCACATTTAAAATCATGACCTTAACGCATAAAGCCCTCAACAACAGTGCACCCCCTTATATCTCTGCTCTTGTTTCAAAATACTCTCCCAACCGCCCCCTTCGTTCTGCTAACGACCTTCTTCTTTCCACCTTTCTCATCACCTCCTCTCACTCCCGTCTTCAGGACTTTTCTTGTGCAGCCCCTACTATTTGGAACTCCTTGCCTCGCTCCATTAGATTAACTTCCTGCCTCAAAACCTTTAAAAAATTACTAAAAACACACCTATTTAAAAAATCATATCACCTTCAGCCTTTATAATTACAACTGCACACTCCACAGCTTAATAACACTCACACCCACAATCTACAGTACAGCTCACAGACCCCTCCAATTGACTAAACAAATTGCATTCACGTTGCCATTTTGTATTTGTCACCCTCTTGTATCACACCTAAACCCTTAGATTGTAAGTTTGCGAGTTTTCAATTGTGTGTCCGTGTCTTGGAAACAAACACTATGTACATTTGATTATATGCTCAAAACAGGGCCCTCCATTCTTTAAGGTGTTAAGTTTGTTTTTTGCCATGTCCTAACCCCCTGTACAGCGCTACGGAATATGTTGGCGCGATATAAATAAAGATAATAATAATAATAATAATAATAAGTTGAAGGCAAAAACAATATTAACACATTGCAAAGATTGGAGGGCCCTGTCTTTGAGATTATAATCTAGTATGCATAGTGTCCCTGCTATGCCATGCAGAGCTCCCCAACGCTAATGAGGCCCCAAGAGCCTTTTCCACAAGAAAATTGCCAATGGCGCCTTCTGATTGGCTCAAAAAGCTGTCAATCAAATTTCAGCCAATTAGAAGGCGCCATGGTGTGAGCCAATCAGAATGGGATACACCCCGATATCCCATTCTGATTAGCTAATGCTCTAGTCAATCTTTTTTAAACCAATCAGAAGGCTCTATTGCCTTTAGCCAATAACAATGGGATACACTCCCATGGGGGGATTGGCTGTAGTCTGATTGACAGTGACAACAGACAATCAGAAGGCACATATATCTTCAGCCAATCATCCCATGGGGGATTCCCATTGTGATTGGCTGAATGGAATAGCGCCTTCTGGTTGACTGTTGTTACTGTCAATCAGACTGCAGCCAATCAGAAGGCACAAATGCCTCCAGCCAACCACGTCATGGGGGTGAAGCCAATAGAGCCTTCTGATTGGTTTAAAAAAGATTGACAGGTGCATTAGCCAATCGGAATGGGATATGAAGATTGATTGAAAGCCTTTTCAGCCAATCAGAAGGTGCCATTGCCAATTTTCTTGCGGAAAAGGTGCAGAGCTCCGTTAGTTTTTTTTTTGTTAGAACGCAGATTCTTCCACGGCCCAACTGGGGCAGAAGAGGAGGAGCAGAGGGACATTGCAGTTTGACAATTATAATATTTGATAAGCGGTTAGGCACACATTGTCAAAAACAAACAGACACAAGGGGTATTCATCAGGAATGACGGTCTCCAGATGCTAGAAAGACACCTTCTTCCCCTATGGTTAGCATAGGGGAAGAAGGTGAAGCAAGTATCATAGCACTTTTTTATGGGCTTCTCCACCATAAGGGCTGTTATCACATCATAATTAAATTAATTTGCCATTAACTTTCTGGTGTGCCCAATAAGGTGAATGTCAGCATTGCCCCATTGCTGATTGTCTGCTAGAACTTAAGGGGCGACCAATAGTTAATCCACCTATGCATTACTATTGTTTTATTTTATTTTTAAAGTGTCAACATATTCTGTAGTACTAACTACAGTGGATACAGTGAGTACATAAGTCAAATGTGACAAATGTTATTAATTCTAGTATAGTAATATAAAGCTTACAGACTAAATGGGTAAAGGTATTATAAACTAAAGGAGTTTATCGCAGCCCCCCACCCCCAACCCAGTGTAATGCAGTGTAATAACTGTATTTTTCAGAAATTCTGAGCAGAAAAATAGTTTCTTTAACTTGTTTTAGACATTCAAATGTGAACACAAATGTAATATTTATATACTGTATTACTGTAATGTGCAGGGCTTCTATTGCTCATTTGCCCACCATATATTACATGATTGTTGAGGTGAACTACTTACTCATAAGGTCCACAACACAAGCTGGGATCCTGCCCCACGCTGATGATACGCAACCTTGAAACAGCTGTACGTGGGTACGATTCCAAACCTTGGCTTTGCATAAGCTTAAGGGAAGCCATGTTTAAAAGGAAGCCATGTTTTAACTTGTTTTAAATATTCAAAATACACAAATGTACTATTTATATACTGTGGCCCTCATTCTATTATCGGCCGTAGGAGATGCGGGGCCTCAAGGTCCGGCCGCAGGCTATTTGCCTATTCTATTCCCCTCCGGCCGGGGACCCTGGCAGGCTTGCGGCCGGCGCCTTGTTATCCCTTGCGGCCGCACGCGCCGGAGGAAAGCCTTTGATCTTAAACGGCCACAAAAGTTTTGGCCGCAAGCAAATCCCGGTTGCTATTCAATTGCTCCGGGAACCCTCTCTGCAAGGCTAAAACCGAGCCGCAGCTTACTTGCAGCAAAAAGGTACCGCAGGCACACAATTAAGCACATAATAAAGCCATAATAAAGCCATCCTGCACTCTGAGGAGACTATAAAGTGATTGTAGGTGTCAGCATTCATAGCACAACATTCCCCTACACTCAAATCCGTAAATAATTGTAATTTTAATTTATGTCAAATATCCGTGGAAAAAGTTCTGAGGGCTTGGAGCACCTCAGACCCGCCCATGCTGCGGCCGGAAAATAAACAGTTAATGAAATCTCGGATTTGGGCTGATGTGCAAGCTTGAGAGGGGGTTGCTATTAATCCTCATGTCTCCCAGCTTTACAGTGTCCCCCAGCTTTACAGAGCTTTACAGTGCCGTCTTGAATTTATATTTGCTTTTAAAGATTTCTGAGCTTACGGCCGGTTGCAAGATATGCGGCCGGTCGTAAGGGGATATCCTTGCGGCGCCGTCTTTTTGAATTGCAAGGTAAGGGGAGCCCCGCAAGGAATCGCAGCTTTGTGGCCGATTTACGGCCGATAATAGAATGAGGCCCTATATATATATATTAGTGACTTGCCCGTCAAAAAATGACGGCAATAAAATTGTAAGACAGGTAATGCTGTTTGCCAGAGAGAGTAAGTGTTTTGGTTGTGTGAGATCCTTTGGCGCTCATTGCGAGCCTCTGGGTTGTTGTATTTTTTGTTATCATAGGAGCTTTTGCCCTTATTGTAATGTCCGCGCTAATCTCCTTTTGGCGCTAATCTCCTTTTGGTGCTCCTTGTGAGGCGCGTGTTAAAGTCTTTGTGGTTTTTTGCAATACTGTGGTTTTTTGTTTTTTTTGTTTTGTGTATATTTTTTTATTTTGATGGTAATTAATTAGAGAAATCATAAATTAATATACTTTACCTATTTGTAATTAATATATGCAGCAAGGAATGTGCTGAAGAGCTAACAATCTGTTTTGATGTTCCTGTAGCATACAATGTAGATTTGCAGTGTTGTTGAGCTGAGGTGTAAGTGTCCGCAATGTGTGCAGTGTGTAGTGTAAATAGGTTGCGTGCGCGAGGGGAAGCCGTTTGTTTTAGCTGGGTACTTCTGCATTCTGTAAGTTAGTGTTGTAAAATGGTGGCGAATGTGTATGTGGTACACTGGTGTGGATGATTTAGCGTCCTTGCTAATGGTGCATGTTGTAGGTCGTACAGGTTTTTGTAGAAGTCGTACGTGCTTGGCGGTGTTTTGCGACTTTAGGTGTCGTATAGCCTTGTTTTAGCTTTTTCCGGCGCCCATTTTTTCTCTTGCTTGGGGGAAATTTGGAAAATAGGATTGAAATCGAGGTGTAACTTGTCTTCCAGACGTCCTGGGTGTCCCCCCTTGCTGTGGGTAAGGTTTTTATTTTATTTTTGTGTATATTTTATTGTTTTTTAATCTTTTCCGCGGCTCGTAATTTTTTGTGTAAGTCCGTAGTTAGTCATTGCGTGTTTTGTGGTTTTTTTCAAAGTCCCGCTTCTGTGGGCATTTGTACCCGTTTGTGTGGCACAGTAGAGCCTCCACTTCCGCAACAGCGGCCCAAGCTACTTCCACACACTCTCTCTCCCTCCTATCTCTCCCTCACCTTCTATTCTCACTCCTTATTTTCTCTCTTAACCATTCTTTCTCTCTCGACCCTTCTCTCTCTCTCCCTCCCTCCTCTCTTTCCCTCCCTCATCTCTCTCCTTCTCCCTCCACTTTATTTCATCCTTTCTCTCTTCCTTCCCATCTCTCCCTCCATTTACTTTCTCTCCCCCTCCGCTCTCTCTCAAACCTCTCTCTCTTTTACTCGCTCCTCTCTCTCTCTTCCTCCTCTCTTTCCCTCCCTCTCTCTCACACACACTCTCTCTTCCCCTCCCCTCTATCTCTCCCTCGCCATCTATTATGCCTCCCCTTGTCTTTCTGTCTTCCTCTTCTCTCAACTCTTCACTCTCTTCAACCCCCCCTCTTTCCTCTCTCCCCCTCTCCCTCCCTTCTCTTTCCCTCCCTTCCTTCTCTCTCTCTCCTTCTCTCTCTTTCACCCCGTTTCTCAATCCCTCCTGTCTCTCTTCATTCTTTCTTTCTCTCTCTCAATTCTCTCTCTCACACTTTCTCTCTTACTCTTCCTTCTCTCTCACTCTTCCCTTTCTTCCTCTTCTCTCTCTTCCTCCCTTTTCTTTCTCCCTCCCTCTCTTTCTCTCTCACTCTCCCCTTTCCCCCTTGTCTGTTTTCCTCCTTCTATCTCTCTCTCTCTCACAAACTCTCTCTCCCTCCTCTTTCTGTCTCTCTCTGTTTTTCTCTCTCTCTCCCCCCCCCCCTTCTCTCCCTCTCTCTCCCCTTCTCTCTCCTGTCTGTCTCTCTATTGCCCTTCACTCTCTCTCACTCCCACTCTCTCTCTCTTTTGCTCTCACTTTGTGTTTACAAGTGGATTTACCTTACAAGTAAAGGCTGATAAATTGCAGAGTGCACTAATTGTGCCCAGGTGAGAGGGGTGTGGCTTGACTGTTAAACTTGTATAAATGGTTTGTGAGCTGGTTTGGGGTCTGTTTACAAGTGGATTTACCTTAGAAAGTAAAGGCTGATAAACTGCAGAGTGCACTAATTGTGCCCAGGTGAGAGGGGTGTGGATTGACTGTTAAACTTGTATAAAAGGTTTGTGAGCTGGTTTGGGGTCTGTTTACAAGTGGATTTACCTTAAAAAGTAAAGGCTGATAAACTGCAGAGTGCACTAATTGTGCCCAGGTGAGAGGGGTGTGGCTTGACTGTTAAACTTGTATAAAAGGTTTGTGAGCTGGTTTGGGGTCTGTTTACAAGTGGATTTACCTTAAAAAGTAAAGGTTGAGAAACTGCAGAGTGCACTAATTGTGCCCAGGTGAGAGGGGTGTGGCTTGACTGTTAAACTTGTATAAAAGGTTTGTTACATAGTTACATAGTAATTAAGGTTGAAAAAAGACTTTCAGTCCATCAAGTTCAACCTGTTAAGATCTCCTCTGATCTGCAATATGCGGATTAGTTATTAATTAAATTATTGATTAAATAATTATTAATAGTATAGTATTGGAGAATGAATAAAGAGTTAGTCCATCAAGTTCAACCTTTTTAGATCTCTATTGATCTTTTTAATTTGGACTATTTATTATTATTGTTAATTGTTAATTATTGTTAATTGATCCAGAGGAAGGCAAACATAAAAAAAACCCCATTGAAACTTTGCCAATTGTCTCATAAGGGGGAAAAAAAAGCAAAATTCCTTCCTGACCCCAGAAACTGGCGATCAAATTTCTCCCTGGATCAATATTCCTTCGCTAGTTATCTAGGATAGCCTTGAATGCCCTCTTTATTCAGAAATATATCTAACCCCTTTTGAAGTTGTCTATCGAATTCGCTGTCACCACCTCCTTTGGTAGAGAATTCCACAGTTTAACCACCCTAACTGTGAAGAACCCTTTTCTTTGTTTAAGGTGAAATCTTTTTTCCTCTAACCTCAACGGATGTCCTCTTGTCAGTTGAAAATCTCTTGCTACAAAAAGCTCACTTGACAAAGCCTTATATGGACCCTGGATGTATTTAAATAACGTAATCATATCTCCTCTTAGACGCCTTTTTTCTAGCGAAAATAAGTTTAATTTTGCTAGTCTTTCTTCATAACTTAGCCCCTCCATTCCCCTTATTAGTTTTGTAGCCCTTCTCTGTACTTTTTCCAGCTCTAAGATGTCTTTTTTGTGAGGTGGTGCCCAAAATTGTACTCCATATTCCAAATGAGGGCGTACTAGAGATTTGTATAGTGGCAGAATTATATCTTCTTCCCTGGCTTCTATACCCTTCCTAATACATGCTAATATTTTATTTGCCTTTGCAGCCGCTGCTTGGCTTTGAGCGCTGTTACCTAGGTGGTTGTCCACTAGTACTCCCAAATCCCTTTCAATATCTGATACCCCTAGATTTGCTCCATTAAGATTATAGATTGCTTGGCTATTTTTCCTTCCCAAATGCATAACCTTACATTTATTTGTATTAAATCTCATCTGCCATTTAGCCGCCCATTTCTCTAATTTATGCAAATCCTTTTGTAGGGAAAGTACATCATTATCTGATTTTATTACCTTGCACAACTTAGTGTCATCAGCAAAAATGGAGACACTACATTCGAGTCCTACTTCAATGTCATTAATAAATATGTTAAAAAGGAGAGGACCCAATACTGAGCCCTGAGGAACCCCACTTATCACATTAGACCAATCGGAGTATGTTCCATTTACAACAACCCTTTGCTTCCTGTCTTTTAGCCAGCTCTCGATCCATGAGCAGATATTTACTGCAATTCCTGTATCCCTTAGTTTGCTCACTAGTCTTCCATGTGGCACTGTATCAAATGCCTTTGAAAAATCTAAAAAGACTACATCCACTGAGTTGCCCTGATCCAAGTTCCTACTAACCTCCTCATAAAAACTAATTAGATTGGTCTGACACGACCTTTCCTTCATAAATCCATGTTGACTGCTACCTATGATCCTGTTCAAATAGACATATTCTTGTATTCTGTCCCTTATTAACCCTTCTAAAAGCTTCCCAACTACAGAAGTGAGGCTCACTGGTCTATAATTCCCCGGATTTGCTCTAGATCCCTTCTTAAATATAGGTATCACCTCTGCTTTTCTCCAGTCATCTGGTAGAGACCCTGTAGTGAGCGAGTCTTTAAAGATTAGATATAATGGTTTGGCTATTACAGAACCCAGCTCCCTCAGTACCCTTGGATGTATTCCATCAGGACCTGGGGCTTTATTAACATTTATTTTCTCCAACCTCTTTTGTATTTCTTCCTGCGTTAACCAATTATTTAGTGAAGGTAGTGTAGCCCCATTATGTTGCAGTGTCCCAACCACTGGTACTTCCCTTGTGTAAACCGAAGAAAAGAACCTATTTAGCTCATCTGCCTTTTCCTGGTCACTAATTATCAGATGGCCTGTGTCACATTGTAATGGTCCTATCGATTCCTTCCTGGCCTTCTTCCCATTAATATATTTATAAAATATTTTAGGGTTAGTCTTACTTTCCATTGCAACTGACTTCTCATTTTCTATTTTAGCCAGTCTAATAGCCCTTTTGCAAGCCTTGTTGATTTCCTTATAGTCACATAAAGATGCCTCTGTTCCCTCCTTCTTGTATAATTTAAATGCATACTTCTTTTTCCTCATCATGATCTTTAAGTCATTGTTAAGCCACATGGGATGTGATTTACTCCTATTTATTTTATTTCCACATGGTACATGCTGATGAGTATGTTTATTTAGTAAGGATTTGAATGTTGTCCATTTATTTTCAGTATTCTTCCCTGTAAGTTCTTTGTCCCAGTCTATATGTTGTATTGCTGCCCGTAGCCCATTAAAGTTAGCCCTTTTAAAATTTAGAGTTTTTGTTGGCCCCTTACAACTCTGTTTTTTGTATTCAATCTCAAATGAGACTGTGTTGTGATCACTGTTCCCCAAGGGTTCCCCTATTTTTACATTTGATATTATATCAATATTACTTGTGATGACTAAATCCAAGATGGCCCCATTTCTAGTAGGTTCTTGTATTACCTGGGCTAGATAATGATCCCTGAGTGTACTCAAGAACCTGCTCCCCTTAGCTGAGCTGCTGGTCTCGTTTATCCAGTTTATATCAGGGTAATTAAAGTCTCCCATTATTAGAACTTGCCCATGCTTAGCTGCATTTCCAATCTGTAACAATAATTGTATTTCCTCACTTTCAGCTATATTTGGGGGTTTATAGCATACTCCCACCAATATGCATTTAGAATTAGCTCCTCCACTATTTAGCTCAACCCACAAGGATTCAATGATGCCGTTAGTGCCAGCATAAATATCTTCTCTAACTATAGGCTTAAATTCAGGCTTAACATAAAGACAGATCCCTCCTCCTCTTTTACCATTGCCCCTATCTTTCCTAAATAGGTTATAACCATCCAGATTAACAGTCCAGTCATGAGATTCATCCCACCATGTTTCCGTAATGCCTATTAAGACCCATTTTTCTTGTACTGCTAATATTTCTAGCTCATCCATTTTCCCAGGCAAACTTCTTGCGTTTGCAATCATACACTTTATGTTGCTATGGCTCTGCTGATGTGAAGTGCCTGCCACTGTATTTGAGGCCCCTATTAATATCTCCCTACTTTCTATTGTAACCCTCCCCCCTTCTCCTCCCCCATGGGTAAATAATTCATCCCTTTCCCTCTCTACCCTATTTACCCCAATACTTCTATATAGTCCCTCCCCCCCACCTACAAGTTTAAAAACTCCCCCAGCCGTTCTACCATCCTATTCCCTAGCACAAAAGCGCCCTCATCATTAAGGTGCAATCCATCCCTGCTATAGAGATTGTACCCAAGTGAGAAGTCAGCCCAGTGCTCTAAAAACCCAAAACCCTCTGCACTGCACCACTTTTTTAGCCACGCATTAACCTCCCTAAGCTCCTTCTGCCTCCCTGGGCTAGCACGTGGCACTGGTAGTATCTCAGAAAATACTACCTTGGAGGTCCTTGCTTTAAGCTTATTCCCTAATTCTCTAAAATCATTCTTTAGGACGCTCCATCTTCCACTAACTTTGTCATTGGTACCAATGTGTACCAAGACCGCCGGTTCATTACCAGCCCCTCCCAATAATTTATCCACCCAATCCACAACATGCCGAACCCGAGCACCCGGGAGACAGCAAACTGTTCGATTGCTGGGATCTGGGTGACAAATTACCCTGTCTACCTTCCTAATAATAGAGTCCCCTACCACCAAAACCTGTCTGTTGCACTGCCTATTCTGCCCTCCCTCTTCTCCAGTAGAGCTGTTCGCCCGGCTGTTAGAGGGAACAGCTCTATCTGGCATTGCCATTCCTGAATGGACATCGCCAACAGTTTCACTCAATCTGGCAAATCTGTTGGTGTTTGACAACTCAGAACTGGCCTGCCTCCTCCTGTTCCCCCTGCTTCCCCTTGTAACTGTAACCCAGCTACCTCCCTGGCCATCCTCCCTAGCCCCAGCTCCTCCCTCCATACTAGGCCCAGCTAAACTGTGCTCCGTGAGCACCAATTTCCTTTCCAGTGGAGCAATATCACTAAGTGCTGCAATTCTCCTCTCCAGATCTTCAATTTGAGCTTCCAAAGAGGCAACATGCTCACACCTGTCACAGAGGTATGGACCCTGGATCATATGTTCCAGTAGTGCATACATTTGACAGGATGTACACTGAATAAGGTTGCCACTGGACTGACTCATAATTATTATTATTGTCTACGAAATTTCAGTGGGAAAAATAAAGAATATAATATAATATATTTATATAAAGTTTTCCTCCTTTGCACTATAAATCTGCCCTCCCTTTTCTTTGAAGGCCCTCCTTTTATTTAAACTCCTAGGCTTTTACTAGAATTGCACTTGATACTGAAAATGTTCGCAAGCTCACAAGTTCCCCTTCTCCGGTTTCTATTAACTTCTGCCTTCTCGCCTGGGCACAATTAGTGCACTCTGCAATTTATCAGCCTTTACTTGTAAGGTAAATCCACTTGTAAACAGGCCCCAAACCAGCTCACAAACCTTTTATACAAGTTTAACAGTCAAGCCACACCCCTCTCACCTGGGCACAATTAGTGCACTCTGCAGTTTATTAGCCTTTACTTTTTAAGGTAAATCCACTTGTAAACAGGCCCCAAACCAGCTCACAAACCTTTTATACAAGTTTAACAGTCAAGCCACACCCCTCTCACCTGGGCACAATTAGTGCACTCTGCAGTTTATTAGCCTTTACTTTTTAAGGTAAATCCACTTGTAAACAGACCCCAAACCAGCTCACAAACCTTTTATACAAGTTTAACAGTCAAGCCACACCCCTCTCACCTGGGCACAATTAGTGCACTCTGCAGTTTATTAGCCTTTACTTTTTAAGGTAAATCCACTTGTAAACAGACCCCAAACCAGCTCACAAACCTTTTATACAAGTTTAACAGTCAAGCCACACCCCTCTCACCTGGGCACAATTAGTGCACTCTGCAGTTTCTCAGCCTTTACTCTTTAAGGTAAATCCACTTGTAAACAGACCCCAAACCAGCTCACAAACCTTTTATACAAGTTTAACAGTCAAGCCACACCCCTCTCACCTGGGCACAATTAGTGCACTCTGCAGTTTCTCAGCCTTTACTCTTTAAGGTAAATCCACTTGTAAACAGACCCCAAACCAGCTCACAAACCTTTTATACAAGTTTAACAGTCAAGCCACACCCCTCTCACCTGGGCACAATTAGTGCACTCTGCAGTTTATTAGCCTTTACTTTTTAAGGTAAATCCACTTGTAAATCCACTTGTGAGCTGGTTTGGGGTCTGTTTACAAGTGGATTTACCTTACAAGTAAAGGCTGATAAACTGCAGAGTGCACTAAGTGTACCCAGGTGAGAGGGGTGTGGCTTGACTGTTAAACTAGGATAAAGGATTTGTGAGCTGGTTTGGGGACTGTTTACAAGTGGATTTACCTTACAAGTAAAGGCTGATAAATTGCAGAGTGCACTAATTGTGCCCAGGCGAGAAGGCAGAAATTAATAGAAACCGGAGAAGGGGAACTTGTGAGCTTGCAAACATTTTCAGTATCAAGTGCAATTCTAGTAAAAGCCTAGGAGTTTAAATAAAAGGAGGGCCTTCAAAGAAAAGGGAGGGCAGATTTATAGTGCAAATGAGAAAAACTTTATATAAATATATTATATTATATTCTTTATTTTTCCCACTGAAATTTCGTAGACAATAATAATAATTATGAGTCAGTCCAGTGGCAACCTTATTCAGTGTACATCCAGTCATATGTATGCAATACTGGAACAGATGATCCAGGGTCCATACCTCTGTGAGAGGTGTGAGCATGTTGCCTCTCTGGAAGCTCAAATTGGAGATCTGGAGAGGAGAATTGCAGCACTTAGTGATATTGCTCCACTGGAAAGGGGGTTGGTGCTCACTGAGCACAGTTTAGCTGGGCCTAGCATGGAGGGTGGAGCTGGGGCTAGTGAGGATGTCCAGGGAGGCAGCTGGGTTACAGTTACAAGGGGAAGCAGGGGGAACAGGAGGAGGCAGGCCAGTTCTGAGTTGGCAAACAACAACAGATTTGCCAGATTGAGTGAAACTGTTGGCGATGTCCATTCAGGAATGGCAATGCCAGATAGAGCTGTTCCCTCTAACAGCCGGGCGAACAGCTCTACTGGAGAAGAGGGAGGGTAGAATAGGCAGAACAGACAGGTTTTGGTTGTAGGGGACTCTATTATTAGGAAGGTAGACAGGGTGATTTGTCACCCAGATCCCAGCAATCGAACAGTTTGCTGTCTCCCGGGTGCTCGGGTTCGTCATGTTGTGGATCGGGTAGACAAATTATTGGGAGGGGCTGGAAATGAACCGGCGGTCTTGGTACATATTGGTACCAATGACAAAGTTAGTGGAAGATGGAGTGTCCTAAAGAACGATTTTAGAGAACTAGGTAATAAACTGAAGGCAAGGACCTCCAAGGTAGTATTTTCTGAGATACTACCAGTGCCACGTGCTAGCCCAGGGAGGCAGAAGGAGATTAGGGAGGTTAATGCGTGGCTAAAGATGTGGTGCACTAAGGAGGGGTTTGGCTTTTTAGAGCACTGGGCTGACTTCTCACTTCGGTACAATCTCTACAGTAGGGATGGATTGCACCTTAATAATGAGGTAGCTTTTGTACTAGGGGATAGGATGGTAGAAAGGCTGGACGAATTTTTTAAACTAGTAGGTGCGGGGGAGGGACTAGATATAAGTAATGGGGTAGAAAGGGTAGAGGGTATAAGGGATGAATTAACAACTCATAGGGGAGGAGATGGGGGGAGGGGTAGTATAGTCAATATGGAGGTAGTACTAAGTAATTCAAGTTCAGTGGCAGGCACTTCAGAACTACAGACTCATAACATAAGGTGTATGCTTGCTAATGCCAGAAGCTTGCCAGGAAAAATGGGAGAGTTAGAATTATTAGCAATTAATGAAAAATGGGATTTAATAGGCATTACCGAAACGTGGTGGGATGAATCTCATGACTGGACTGTTAATCTGGATGGTTATAACCTATTTAGGAAAGATAGAGGCAATGGTAAACGAGGAGGAGGGATTTGTCTGTATGTTAAGCCTGAATTTAAGGCTATAGTCAGAGAAGATATTTATGGTGGACCTAGTGATAAAGTTGAATGTTTGTGGGTAGAGTTAAATAGCGGAGCAGCAAATTCCAAAAGAATATTAGTAGGAGTATGCTATAAACCCCCAAATATAGCTGAAAGTGAGGAAATACAATTATTGTTACAGATTGGAAATGCAGCTAAGCACGGGCAAGTTCTAATAATGGGAGATTTTAATTACCCTGAAATAAACTGGATAAATGAGACCAGCAGTTCAGCTAAGGGGAGCAGGTTCTTGAGTACACTCAGGGATCATTATCTGGCCCAGGTTATACAGGAGCCTCCTAGAAATGAAGCTATCTTAGATTTACTCATTACAAATAATATTGATATTGTATCAAATGTTGAAATAGGGCAACCTTTGGGAAATAGTGATCACAACACAGTCTCATTTGAAATTGAATTAAAAAAACAACATTTTAAGGGGCCAACAAAAACTCTTAATTTTAAAAGGGCAGATTTTAACGGTCTAAGGGCAGCAATACAAAGTATAGACTGGGACAGAGAACTGATAGGTAAAAACACTGAACATAAATGGACAACATTTAAATCCTTACTAAATATACATACACATCGGCATATACCGTGTGGGAATAAAAGTAAAAGGAGTAAATCACAACCCATGTGGCTTAACAATGATTTAAAGATCAAGATATGGAGTAAAAAACAGGCATTTAAATTATACAAACAAGAGGGGACAGAGACTGCTTTACGGGAATACAAGGAAATCAACAAGGCTTGCAAAAGCGCGATTAGACTGGCTAAAATAGAAAATGAAAAATTAATTGCAAAAGAGAGTAAGACTAACCCTAAAATATTGTTTAAGTATATTAATGGGAAGAAGGCGAGGAAGGAAGCTATAGGAACATTACAATGTGAAACAGGCTGTCTGAAAATTAGTGACCAGGAAAAGGCAGATGAGCTAAATAGGTTCTTTTCCTCGGTATACACAAGGGAGGTACCAGTGGTTGGGACACTGCGACATAATGGGGCTACACTACCTTTGCCAAATAATTGGTTAACACAGGAAGTAATCCAAAAGAGGTTGGAAAAAATAAATGTTAATAAAGCCCCGGGTCCTGATGGAATACATCCAAGGGTACTAAGGGAACAGGGTTCTGTAATAGCCAAACCATTATATTTAATTTTTCAAGATTCACTCAACACAGGGTCTCTACCAGATGACTGGAGAAAAGCTGATGTGATACCTATATTTAAAAAGGGAGCAAGAGCAAATCCGGGGAATTATAGACCAGTGAGCCTCACTTCTGTAGTGGGGAAGCTTTTAGAAGGGTTAATAAGGGATAATATACAAGAATATGTATATTTGAACAGGATTATAAGTAGGAGTCAACATGGGTTTATGAGGGATAGGTCATGTCAAACAAATCTAATTAGTTTCTATGAGGAGGTTAGTAGGAACCTGGATCAAGGCAACTCAGTGGATGTAGTCTTTTTGGATTTTGCAAAGGCTTTTGATACAGTGCCACATGGGAGACTATTGGGCAAACTAAGGGATAGAGGAATTGCAGTAAATATCTGCTCATGGATTGAGAGCTGGCTAAAAGACAGGAAGCAAAGGGTTGTTGTAAATGGAACATACTCCGATTGGACTAATGTGGTAAGTGGGGTTCCTCAGGGTTCAGTATTAGGTCCTCTCCTTTTTAACATATTTATTAATGACTTAGAGGTAGGATTGGAGTGTGGTGTCTCCATTTTCGCTGATGACACAAAGTTGTGCAAGGTAATTAAATCAGAAAATGATGTGCTTTCCCTCCAAGGGGATTTACATAAAATTGAGGAATGGGCATCTAAATGGCAGATGAGATTTAATACGAATAAATGTAAGGTTATGCATCTGGGAAGGAAAAATAGCCATGCAATTTATAATCTTAATGGAGCAAATCTAGGTGTATCAGATATTGAAAGGGATTTGGGAGTGCTTGTGGACAACCACCTAGGTAACAGTGCTCAAAGCCAAGCAGCAGCTGCAAAGGCAAATAAAATATTAGCATGTATTAAGAAAGGTATAGAAGCCAGGGAAGCAAATATAATTCTGCCACTATACAAATCTCTAGTACGCCCTCATTTGGAATATGGAGTACAATTTTGGGCACCACTTCATAAAAAGGACATTTTAGAGCTGGAAAAGGTACAGAGAAGGGCAACCAAACTAATAAGGGGAATGGAGGGGCTAAGTTATGAAGAAAGACTAACCAAATTAAACTTATTTTCTCTAGAAAAAAGGCGTCTAAGAGGAGATATGATTACCTTATATAAATACATCCAGGGTCAGTATAAAGATTTGTCGGGGGAGCTTTTTGTGCCAAGAGGTTTTCAACTGACAAGAGGACATCCCTTGAGGTTAGAAGTAAAAAGATTCCACCTCAAAGAAAGAAAAGGGTTCTTTACAGTAAGGGTGGTTAATCTGTGGAATTCTCTACCAGAGGAGGTGGTGACAGCGGATTCGATAGATAACTTTAAAAGGGGACTAGTTTTATTTCTAATTAAAAAGGGTATGCAGGGTTATCATGGATAATTAGAGAGACAGTAATGATCCAAATTTAACATTTCCCCTTTAGACAATTGGCTAAGTCTCGCTTTTTTTTTTTTTCTATTTGCCTTCCTCTGGACTAATTAATAATAATAAAAAAAAAATAAAAAAAAATAAAAAAAAAAAATTAAATAATTGATTAATAATTAATTAACAACTAATGAATTAATAGTTAATCCGCATATTGCAGATCAAAGGATATCTTAAAAGGTTGAACTTGATGGACTGAAAGTCTTTTTTCAACCTTAAATACTATTTAACTATGTAACTATGTAACTTTCTCGTTCCTCCCTCTCTCTCTCCTACTCTCTGAATCCCCCTTCTTTCTCTTTCCCTTCACTCTCTCTCACTCCCCATTCTCTTTCTTACTCTCCCTTCTCTCTCCCTCCCTTCTCTCTCTCTCTCCACTCTCTCCCTCCCTCACTACCTTCTCTCTCCCTCTTTCCTCTATCCCTCTCCCCCTTGTCTGTCTACCTCCTCCCTCTCTCTCACACACACTCTCTCTCCCTCTATCTTTCCATCCACTCTCTCTCCTCTCACTCTCCTCTCTGTCTCTCTCCCCTACCCTTCTCTCTCTCTTTACTTTCTCTCTATCCCCCTTCATGCTCTCTCACTCCCTCTCTTCTCTCTCTCCCTTACTTCACTCTCGCTTTTCTATATATCTCTCTCCATATGTTTCTCCCCATCTCTCACCCCCTTCTCTTTCTCTACCCCTTCTCTCTCTCTTCCACTGCCCCTTCTCTCTCTCTTCCTTCTCTCTCACACACCCCTTCTCTTTCTTACACCCCCTTCCCTCTCTCTTATTCTCTATCCCACCCCCTTTCTATTCTTCTTCTCTCCCTCGTTCTCTCCCACCTCTCTCTCCTCTCTTTCCCTCCACTTTCACTCTCACATACACACACACACACACACTCTATATCCATCTCTCTCTCCCTCTTTCTCTCCATTCTCTCTCTCCCTAACCTTCATGCTCCTGGGTCCAGTGGCTCCACTCCCCGATGGATCCACCCCTTCTGGCTCCTCCTCTCCTCCATCAGTCAGAGGAGAGAGAAGGGGCCGGTGAGGCATAGGGGGCCTTGGGGAAGGAATGCCACAGGTGGTGGGTGGCAGGTGGGGGCATTTTTACCACCCACAAAGATGTGCCTCCCAGGGTGGACCAATCCTCCCCCCCCCCTTGCTATGCCACTGACGTGAAGCCTGTGAAGGGATTGGTAGACTGAGCAGCAGATAAGAAATGGTTGGTTAGATTATATAAGCCAAGCAGAGGCATTAAAGATGGACTGGAGTGGGGATAGTCTAGTAAGGGGAAGGCTGATTAAGAGTGAGCTGCAGTAGTAAATACGGAAAAAGATCAGCAAATTAATTACAATTTAGTTTTTTTCCAATGTAAGAAAAAGGGCAGGTTTTGGAGATATTTCACAGATGCAATTGGGAGGTTTAGGCAAGTGACTGGATGTGAGAGAGAGAAAGAGAGTGCTGAATACAGAGTAGCACCAAGGCAGCGGATGTTGAAAATGTTTTCAACTGTAAGTGTGATACTGGAACTGGGCAGGTGGTAGAGGGTGGAATTAATAGCTTTGCCTTTGACATGCTTATTTTTAGATTGTGGGAGGCCATCCAGGAGGAGATGTTGGATAGACAGGAGTAGTAAGAACTGGAATTTACTTCTTGCAAGTAAAGTGTGATTATTTGCAGAGTGCACTAATTGTGTCCAGGTGAGAGGGGAGTGGTTTGACTGTGTTAAACTTGAATAAAGGTTTGTGAGTTGTCTGGGGATGTCTGCAACTGGAAATTACTTCTTGCAAGTAAAGTGTGATTATTTGCTGAGTGCACTTGTGGACAACCACCTAGGTAACAGTGCTCAATGCCAAGCAGCAACTGCAAAGGCAAATAAAATATTAGCATGTATTAAGAGGGGTATAGAAGCCAGGGAAGCCAATATAATTCTGCCATTATATAAATACCTAGTACATTTTAGGGCTGGAAAAGGTGCAGAGAAGAGCTACAAAATTAATAAGGGGAATTGAGGGGCTAATTTAAGAAGAAATACTAAGCAAATTAAGCCTATTTTCTCTAGAAAAAAAGGCGTCTAAGAGAGGATATGATTACCCTATAAAAAATACATCCAGGGTCAGTATAAAGATTTGTTAAGGGAGCTTTTTGTGCCAAGAGGTTTTCAACTGACAAGAGGACATCCCTTGAAGTTAGAAGTAAAAGATTCCACCTTAAAGAAAGAAAAGGGTTCTTCACGGTAAGGGTGGTTAATCTGTGGAATTCTCTACAAGAGGAGGTGGTGACAGCGGATTCGATAGATAACTTTAAAAGGGGACTAGATTCCTAATTAAAAAGGGAATTCAGGGTTATCATGGATAATTAGAGAGACAGTATTGATGCAGGGAGAAATCCAGTCGCCATTGTCTGGGATCAGGAAGGAATTGATTTATTTTTTTTCCCTTTGAGACGATTGGCTAAGTCTCACTTGTTTTTTTTTCTGTTTGCCTTCCTCTGGATTAATTAATAATTAATCCGCATATTGCAGATCAGAGGAGATATTAAAAGGTTGAACTTGATGGACTGAATGTCTTTTTTCAACATTAAATACCATGTAACTATGTTACTATGTTATTGACTCATGGTGGGACTAAAGGACAAACCTTTGTTATATTAACTGTAACCCAAAGAGCTTACATCACTGTTGTATTTAATATTGTCGTGTGTTGTAATAAAGTATTAATTTTGTATGGTAGGGTATGCTGCTCTGGTTCTTAACGTATCAGACTCCCATACTCACCACTAGCCGCTTGCATTGCTCTGTTCCCAGTATTTTAACTTAACTGTAAACTGGCACTGCCACTGTAGCTAGATTCCCCTGAATGGTTATATATATATAAAGTCTAGACAGGTTGGATTGGCGTGGGAAGAAAGTTAACAACCTGAAAGTTAACAAAGTTTCTGTAAATAATATACTTTTCATCAGGTTAACTAGTGTAATTGATACCCCTTTGATCTACTGCATAGCTTCCCATGCTGGTCTAATTGTTTAGACTACACATGCTGCTCCGCTGCTAAGATAATCATGTAAAGGACTGCAGCATGGAACCAGACCTAAATAATGGTCAAAGTAGACTGGAGGGCCAGGACATTCATAGTGGTTTCCATGGTGGAAAGGCAGGCTTACAGGTGCCTTTCCTTTGGGACACACATAGTCTATCGCTTCTCTCTGGACTAACCCCTCCTTTACACATAGTCATTTTATGATCATTAACTGGCCTATCTAGTGGTCACATAAGACACCTCCTGTCACTGGTGAGATCACCTGGTGCCTAGTAGCAACTTGTTAGCACTGTAACAGCCCAGTCACTGAGTGATTGGCCCTTGGGTAGCCAACCAATAGTAAAATGACCTACTATATCTCTTCCTGAAGACTTGTATAGCTGTCCTGATGAGGGGACCCACAAACCTTGTGCGACCTAAAGACGGCACCTGTGAAGCTGTATGATTGGAATCCTTTGACTTTGTCCTAGGTTGTAAACAATCATTTAAGTGTTCAGCAATTTATTGGGCTTAAAAAGTGCTGGAGAGATTGAGTGGAAGTGGGCAGATGTGAGAAGTGAATGATGAGAATAGTCATTTGGGTTTGACAGGGTGTATATGAGGGCTGCAAAATATATAGTTTGGAAACGTGAAAGACTGCATTGCATAATAAATTTGTAGTGGAGGAAGTTTACATGAATGCATGATTTCCTTCAGTGATGTTCAGCAGTGTGGGAGCACTTTTTAAAGGCAACATGTTTGTTTTGAGTGCCATTGTAATAGATGAGCATGTTTGTGATGGCAGACTTTGTTGGGAGCTGCTATGTCAATTGTAGATATTCAAGATAATCTGTGGTTATATTGTGAAGCAACAATTTTCGGGCACGATAGTGTTGGACAGAAGTGGCTTTTAGTAAGTTGGAAAGTTGATGAAGATCAGTGGAAGATAGGTTCTTCGAGAATTGAGGTGATAGGGGTGGTGTGGGTCTAGTCATGAGACGGCAGGTTAGGAGATGTTGGACAGAGAGAGGAAGAAGGGAAAATGGTGAATTTAGAGACATTAGAGAGGACAAGGTCAACTGTGTGACCATTAAAGTGTAATGTCAAAGACTATTTTGGAGGCAGATTGAGCTACACATTTGTCTATAGAGAAGTTAGTCACCCAGGATTTTTGATGAATTTTCAGAAGACAGAAAGGAACAGAGCCAGACACAGAAATGGTCCTGAAATTGGAAATGTTGCCCATGAAGGGTAGATTACTGCCACAAACCGGGAGACTGGGGATTTTAATAGAAACAACGTGCACTTCATTAGAAGAGAATGAAAGAGATGGGCGATAATGTATATATTGGTTGGACAGTGGGGGAGAGTAGGATTCCGACACATCTTCCCTTGCTAATTCCAGGCTTAGTAGTTTGGCCACCATGTGATAGGGAGTGATTATGTGAGACAGATTTCAGTGAACCAACATATCCCATAGCACTATACAACAGTTAAGTACAAAGAAAAACACAGTATTAGCACATGGCAAAATGAATAGCACTGTCTTTGAGCTTAAAACCGTTTTTTTCTACATATTGAAAACTCACAAACTTACAATCTGATAGCAAGTTAGTTAATTGAAGTGGAAATGAAGAGACCATGGATAGAAGTGAGGTTATTGCAAATCGAGTGAGAATTCCAGAGGGCACATGAGAAAGGAAGAAAGGATTGACTTCTTGCAAGTAAAATGTGATTATTTGCTGTGTGCACTAATTTGGTCCCGGTGAGAGAGGAGTGGTTTGCCTGTGTTAAACTGGAATATAAGTTTGTGACTTGTCTGGCGCTGTTTGCAGCTAGGATTTACTTCTTGCAAGTAAAGTGTGATTATTTGCTGCATGCACTAATTTTGTCCAGGTGAGTAGGCAGAAGTTAATATAAACAGGGGAAGGTGCAAACTTGTGAGCTTGCAAACACTAATATAAGTGCAGTTCTAGTATAGATGTAGGAGTTTAAAAAAAAGGAGAGGCAGACTTTTGTTTTATAAAGCTTTATACAAATATACTATTTTTTATTATTGTTTTTTTTTTTTTTTTTCACCAAAATTTTGGAGACTATAATTATGAGTCAGTCCAGTGGCAACCTCATTCAGTGTAGATCCTGTCATATGTATGCACTGCTGGAACAGATGATCCAGAGTCCATACCTCTGTGTCAGGTGTAAGCATGTTGCCTCTTTGGAAACTCAAATTTGAGAACTGGGGATAATTGCAGCACTTATTGCTCCACTGGAAAGGGAATTGGGCACAGTTTAGCTGGGCCTATAATGGAGGGTGGAGATGGAGCTAGTGAGAAGGGTTGGGTTACAGTCACAAGAGGAGGCAGGCAAATTCTAAGTTGGCAAACACCAACAGATTTGCCAGACTGAGTGAAATTGTTGGGGAATGGCAATGCCGGATAGAGCTGTTACCTCTAACAGCTGGGAGAACAGTTCTACTGGAGGAGTGGGAGGGTAGAATAGGCAGAGCAACAGACAGGTTTTGGTGGTAGGGGACTCTATTATTAGGATGGTAGACAGGGTGATTTGTCACCCAGATTCCAGCAATCAAACAGTTTGCTGTCTCCCGGGTGCTCGGGTTCGGCATGTTGTGCATCAGATAGACAAATCATTGGGAGGGGCTGGAAATGAACTGGCGGTCTTGGTACATATTGGTACCAATGACAAAGTTAGTGGAAGATGGATTGTACTCAAGAACGATTTTAGAGAACTAGGGAATAAGCTTAGATTAAGGACCTCCAAGGTAGTATTTTCTGAGATACTACCTGTGACACGTGCTAGCCCAGGGAGACAGAAGGAGCTTAGGGAGGTTAATGTGTGGCTTAAAATGTGGTGCACTAAGGAGGGGATTGGGTTATTAAAGCACTGGGCTGACTTCTCACTTGGGTACAATCTCCATAGCAGGGATGGATTGCACCTTAATAATGAGGGAGCTTTTGTGCTAGGGGAAAGGATGGTAGAACGGCTGGAGGAGTATTTAAACTAGTAGGTGGGTGGAGGGACTAGATGAATGTAATGGGGGTAGAAAGTGTAGAGGGGACAAGGGATGAATTAAGTACTGATGGGGGAGGAGATGAGGGGATGGTTAGTATAGTAAATAGGGAGGTATTACTAAATAACTCAAGTACAGAGGCAGGCGCCTTAAAACTATAAGCTCATAACATAAGATGCATGCTTGCTAATGCCAGAAGCTTACCAGGAAAAATGGTAGAGTTATAATTATTAGCAATTAATGAAAAATGGGATTTAATAGGCATTACTGAAACATGGTGGGATGAATCTCATGACTGGACTGTTAAGCTGGATGTTTATAACCTATTTAGGAAAGACAGTGGAAATTGTAAAAGAGGAGGAGGGATTTGTCTGTATGTTAAGTCTGAATTTAAGCCTATAGTCAGAGAAGATATTTATGGTGGACATAGTGATAATGTTGAATGTTTGTGGGTAGAGTTAAATAGCGGAGCAGCAAATTCCAAAAGAATATTGGTTGGAGTATAATATAAACCCCTAAATATAATTGAAAAAAGAGGAAATGCAATTATTGTTACCGATTGAAAAAGCAGGTAAGCATAGGCAAGTTCTAATAATGGGAGACTTCAATTACCCTGAAATAAACTGGATAAATGAGACCAGCAGTTCATCTCAGGGGAGCAGGTTATTGAGTACACTCAGGGATCATTATCTGGCCCAGGTTATACAAGAACCTACTAGAAATGAGGTTATCTTAGATTTAGTCATCACAAATAATATTGATATAGTATCAAATGTTGGAATAGGGCAACCTTTGGGAAACAATGATCACAACACCGTCTCATTTGAGATTGAAGTAAAAAAACAAAACTGTAAGGGGCCAACAAAATTTAGAAAGGGCAGATTTTAACGGTCTAAGGCCAGCACTACAAAGTATAGACTGGGACAGAGTACTTGCAAGTGAAAATACTGAACATACATGGACAATATTTAAATCCTTACTAAATATACATGCTTATCACCATAACCATGTTGGAATAAAGGTAAAAGGAGTAAATCCCATCCAATGTGGCGTAACAATGTTTTAAAGATCAATATACGGAGTAAAAAACACGCATTTAAATTATACAAACAAGAAGGGACAGAGACTGCTTTGCGTGAGTTCAAGGAAAGCATCCAGGCTTGCAAAAGGGCTATTAGACTGGCTAAAACATAAAATGAAAGATTAGTTTCAAAAAGAGAGTAAGACGAACCCTAAAATATTTGTTTTAATATATTATTGGAAAGAAGGCGAGGAAGGAAGCTATAGGAATGTTACAATGTGACACAGGCTGTCTGATAATTAGTGACCAGGAAAAGGCAGATGAGCTAAATAGGTTATTTTTCAACATAATCGGGCTACACTACCTTTGCCAAATAATTGGTTAACGCAGGAAGAAATCCAAAAGAGGTTGAAAAAAATAAATGTTAATAAAGCCCCAGGTCCTGATGGAATACATCCAAGGGTACTGAGGGAACTAGGTTCTGTAATAGCCAAACCATTATATAACAATTTTCAAGATTCACTCAACACAGGGTCTCTACTAGATAACTGGAGAAAAGCAGAGGTGATACCTATATTTAAGAAGGGAGCAAGAGCAAATCCGGGGAATTATAGATCAACGAACCTCACTTCTGTAGTGGGAAAGCTTTTAGAAGGTTTAATAAGGGATAATATACAAAAATATGTCTATTGGTCTAGATTTTTTTTTACATATTTATTAATGACTTAGAAGTAGGATTGGTAAGTAGTGTCTCCATTTTTGCTGGTGACACTAAGTTGTCATATAATGATGTACTTTCCCTCCAAATGGATTTTATATAAAATTGAGGAATGTGCATCTAAATGGCAGATGAGATTTAATACGAATAAATGTAAAGTTATGCATCTGGGAAGGAAAAATAGCCATGCAAATGTATAATCTTAATAGAGCAAATCTAGGGGTATCAGATATTGAAAGGGTTTTGGGAGTGCTTCTGGACAACCACCTAGGTAACAGTGCTCAATGACAAGCAGCAGCTGCAAAGGCAAATAGAATATTAGCATGTATTAAGAAGTGTATTGAAGCAAGGGAAGCAAATATAATTCTGCCACTATGCAAATCTCTAGTACGCCCTCATTTTGAATATGGAGTACAAGGGGAAAGGAGGGGCTAAGTAATGAAGAAAGACTAACCAAAGTAAACTTATTTTGTCTAGAAAAAAGGCGTCTAAGAGGAGATATGAATTCCTTATATAAATACATCCAGGGTCAGATTTGTCAAGTGAGCTTCTTGTGCAAAGAGGTTTTCAGCTGACAAAAAGACATAATTTGAGGTTAGAAGTAAAAAGATGCCACCTTAAGGAAAGAAAAGGCTTCTACACATTAAGGGTGGTTAATCTGTGGAATTCTCTACCAAAGGAGGTGGTGACAGCGGATTCGATAGATAACTGTAAAAGGGGACTGGATTAATTTTTTTATTGAAAAGGTCATTCAGGGTTATCTCGGATAATTAGAGAGAGAGTATTGATCCAGTTTTACTTTGTTATTTTTTTTTTCTGCAAGGAAAATAATTTAGTTAATAATTTAGCCCCTGTCATGGCTTCTGCTGCACTCTTCTCCTGCCTCCTCCATTGTCATCTGCACAATAGTATGCAAATAAACACAATCAACTTAGAGTGAATTAATTATGCAGTCCAGATAAAATGGAGCATGCTCTATAGTATGAGGGGGTTATAGCTGCAATTCCATACAATGTGAGCTTGCTCCAGGTAATCTAGCCTGCCTTATTAATGGCAGATAATTCTTTACTGCACAGTATCTAATGGGATTGGGAAGAGAATATATGCTGGAAATTGCAGACATAAGTTCAAATGCATTTTTAAAAGCTACCTTAAATGTGTTTTTGTCTAGTACTGTTTACTGCTAATCAGTTTCTAAATAAAAAAAAAAAATATCAGCCAGGTGCTGATAATCACATATATAATTGTCAACAGTGCGTGTTGGCAAAAGTTGTTGCTAACGCCGTAGGCGCTCATCCCTACGACGGGACTTACACAGCAAAATTTACGGACTTAGCATCCACAAATACGAGCCACAAAAATACGACCTTAGCGCCCTAAACACGCGCACATGAAAACATTAAAAACACAATAAATACACACAACAAACACATAAAAAGCTTACCCACAGCAAGGGAGGGGGGCACCCAGGACCTCTGAAAGTGAAGTTACACCTCAATTTAAGTAGAAATGAAAGAGTTTAGACACCCGAAAATCCCCTAAGCGAGAGAAAAAATGCCAGCCAAAAAAAAAAGCTGAATCCTTTGCACCAGGATGTCTGATTGCCTAATGATATGTACCAGCCTCACAATACTGTTAAGCTGAATTAAACATAAACCTTTAGTGCCATTTTAAAACGAGGCTAACACATAAAACTGACTTTATTTGATAGTCAAAGTTATTTTACAGCTCAACCTTTCCCTCTCCAAATGAGCTTCAGTTTGGGCAGAAACAGTAAATAAATTCCCATGAACTACAGTTTGGTAGCAGGGCCAATCAATGAGCACAATGTTTGTTTATGTGAAGCTGAAACAGGTTGGTAAATTCTGCCAAAACCTGAAGGAAGAGAAGTACGTTTATTCCCAATGCAAGAACATCTTCAGAATAAAGCCAAGTTGTTAGAGGCGTCAAGTCTCCCTTTAATGGAATATTACTAGCACACATAATTCTTGGGTGGATTATACTTAAAACTAAGGACCAGGCAGACGTTTCAGAACCAGGATGGCCAGGCTCTTGGGAGTTTTCAATTATTCCTTAGTACCCATTAATCAGGACGTAACATCATTTTTAGCTATAACACACTATACATGGCAAAAGCTATAATTTACTTACTTTAGTTCATGTGCAATATATACAAGACAACCAAACTAACCACTTTCACTTCTACAATTTTGCAACAATTAAATGGACAGAGCTGCAGTTTTGAATGGATTGAGGTTTCTGTTGGGAGGGAGATATTTTGGGATGGAAAGTCCCTGGCAGAGAAGTAATTAACACTTCCCGTAAATAGATGCTGGTTTCCCATTAACAGCTAAACTATGGGGAGGGATTTAGAGTGCATCAGCCAATGAGAAAATATCTAGAGATGGTGTCACCTGTTGCTGGATAACAGCTTCAAATACATGATCAAAAACTGTCTTAAAGTGTAATTCCTTTCAATTCAGAGAGGGGGGCAAGTGATACATTCTCAAACTCCATCTCACTAGCTGACAAAAGCATTGTGTAGTTTGTTTTATATATATAAAGATCTACTGGTATTTCTTCATATATCTCTGCAAATACTTGAAACTGAATATAATTTATTCATCTAAAGACATGTCACATATCTGACCACTAAGGGCAGATAACATATTACATGCTCTCGCCAGTCACCTCAAATGATTCTCTATGAGACCCCTTTCCTCTACAGTAAATAAAAACTCTTTCCTAATTTACACACCTTCCCACCTAAGGAAACGTTCACCTCCTTCCTGACCCTTCTATCCTTATCTGTTATTTCCCCCCACATTTCTGCTTATTCCATTCCCTTTAGATTGTAAGTACCAAGTTTCCAATCTTCTAGGGTGTTTTGGGAAAAAGCACTTTCTACAAAGATTCTAAGCTCAAAACAGGGCTCTCCATTTTCTTTAGTTGGTAATATTGTATTTTTCCCTGCTCTCTTCCCCTGTACAGCGTTACGGAATATGTTGGAGCATTACAAATAAAAGTTAAAGATAATGTCACAAAATTTTATAATGGAACTGAAAAGTTGGTTTGTCACCTAATGCACTACTGACAACAATAGTTACACACTTGGACCCTCTTTTCTCAGTCTGAGAGCTATGGCCATTATAATAAATGTAATGGCCAAGGGCACTCTATATCACTGTTGGCTCCTCAATGAGACAGTGATTTAGGAACAGTAACTGTAGTGCTTTGAAATAGGCCCAATGGTGGGTGCTGAAATTTGACAGGAAATTCAAATCTGATCTTCATTTCCATCTGTCTGACATCTCTAGAATATCTAGATGGCATTTATCAGATTGGTTGGGGAAATGGGGCAAAAGGCCCTTCTGTAAAGCTGCATGGCCAATCACTGGGCCATGGTTCCTAAGCTGCAAATTTGACTGCCAATGTAAGATAATTGGTATAAATATATCCCTGATTTTCAGCAACAATGCAGTAACCTTTAATATCTCTTGATTCTACTTTGGTGTCAAATTAACTCCTATTAGGCTTTTGAACGACTCTGAGACAGCGCAAGATCTGGAATCATTGAGGTGAAGAAAATAGAAAAAACTGAGAAAATAGAAAGGATCAAGAATCGGCTGTTCACCACATTTGCTCATCAGTTTTATTTTCACAAATTACACTACACTATTTTTATTTTTCATTTTAGTTTTCGCCAATGTGGGGATATATACAATTTATACATCAAGATAATGAATTTGGACTGTATTCATTTACTACTTATTTTAAATTAATTCATTCTAGGTGAATGAATTCTAAAAAATATAAATAAGCAAGGAAAGCATTTCAGGTGTTCATCATCTGCATACAAATGTCATCCCAACACAGATATCCTTCTTTATGTTACTCCTCAGTGAAAATTAAACTTGCCATCGATTGCAATTTAACTAGTGTTGTTCTTCTTCCTAGGCCTATGGCAGCACGTTTGAAGGAGCAAACCGACTGCCTAAAAATGTTGGTTAAGTGATATGGAATAATGTTTTTATAAGCACACACACAAATGTCTCTATACTGTTACATTTCTGTCTGTAAATGTACCCGATCTGTAAGAGCCCAAGTGCAGCCTATACCTGTAAGATCCCATGTGCAGTCTGTGCCTTTAAGAGCCAATCTGCATCTTGTGCTTCTAAATGCCAATGTGTATCCTGTGCCTGTAAGAGCCCAAGTGCAGCCAGCCTGTGCCTGTGTGACCATCCGAGGGTAGGGGCTATACAAGCCCAGGACCACCTGCTATAGACTACATGTTAACTACCCACAAGGAATGCAGGGTTCTTTGAAATCTCGGCACCAGCACCCCGATATCTGGCTTTTGTATCGGTCAGGGTCCTTGCATCAGAAATCAGCACTTTCAGGCTACCAGGAGGCTCCAGATCTGCTTGATAAGACCTGTTACAGTTAAACATACCCCAGCAGGACCCTACAGAGTCTCTCAGTACAGCTCTGCAGCCATCCAAAAGAACAGGAGCAAAATAAGAGCCATACGATTTCTATATGCCTCAAAAGTGAACTGATTTATTTTTGAATAGTCTGCAATATTTATAGCAGTTAGACACAGAGGGGGTGTACACTATTTATCAATGAGAGGGTGTGGCAGACCATTACAGGAGATGACCCCACATGGGGTCTAGCAGTACCTTGATAGCTGGCACCTGATAACAATAGGACATCCTGTTGTCTCTGTGTCTGTGTGGTCCAGACTTTAGACTTATTTTGCTAACAATGGGCCAGAGCAGATTATAATACAAAGGAGTGGCTGGAGCCAAGCCGTCTGTCCTTTAGTGGGCTAAGATCCAGGAACTGGAAACAGGGGTCTGTGACAGCCTTTAAGAGCCAATGATAATCATGTGCCTGTAAGAGTAAATCAGCATCCTGTGCTTACAAGAATCAAAGTTTAGCATGTGATTATAAGAACGAAAGTTCCAAGCAATAACCTGTCTTTTCCTTCTCCTCCTCTATATTGCCTTAATCCTATTGGGCCCTCAAGTCCTCTCAGCACAGTTAAAGTGAAGTTGAATTCTATGTTATCTGATGTAAATATTATTATTTTTTTATTTATGTCTGTTTAGTTTTAAGGTTTTGTATCCAAGACCATCAGTTCAAAATAAAATGTGAAACATCTGGGGTCCAGAGCAGATTTCAATTTACATTAATTCCTATAGGAAATGCTTGCTTGAAATTCAACCTGTTTGGAACTCATCCTGCCATCCGGATTAAGGACGAGATCGAAGATACCACTGTATATATATCACATATTATAATTGTCAATCTGCGAGTCGTCACGCTTTGCGAACTCGCAAAGTGAGCTTTTAGAAATGCATCGCTCGCAAAGCAAGAGCCGCATTTGCAGAGGTGGGGCTCCAACGTCAGCCGAAATGAGCCGAAGGCTCATTGCAGGCTGCAAAGGCGGCCCCTCAAAGCGAGGGGCCGCATTTGCGGAGGGGGACATAAACTGCAATGAGCCAAAGGCAATGAGCCAATAAGCCAAACAACAAAAACACAGCAAAAAAAAAAAAAAAAAAGAAAAATACTCACACGGAGCACAAGGGGAGGCAGGTGGTCTGGGAGTGAGGTTGCACGCAAATTTAAGTCGAATTTAAGCATTTTCGGCACTTGAAAATTGGGAAAGCGAGAAAAAAAATGTTGGTCGATAAAAATGAAAACGAGGCTACACGACCCCTAACCACGTAAAACAATGCCAAGCACATAAGACTTTTACCCAGGAACGTATGAGGTAAGCAGGGTAAAGGATCGCAATGAGCAACGAAGGCGCTCAGCGAGGGGCTCACAATGAGCGCCGAGGGTGCTCAGAAGAGCAAAAGTACACAAAGGGGGAAACTCGCGATCAGCTCTGAAGGTGCTCAGTGCGGGGCTTCCAATGAGTGCCAAAGGTGCTCAGACGACCAAAAGTACGTGAGGGGAGAGGCTTGCAATGAGCGCCACAGGCGCTCTTTGTGAGTCACGCGATGAGCACCGAAGGCGCTCAGCGCAAGGCTCGCAATGAGTGCTCAAGGTACTCAGAGGATCAAAAGTGTTACTTTGTGTGGCAAACAGCATCACCTGCCTTACAATTTTATTGCCGTCATTTTTGACGGGCAAGTCGCTAGTATATATATATATATATATATATATATCACATATATAATTGTGAGCATGCGGGCCGTTGCTAACGCTGCGGGCTCGCGAAGCGAGGGCCGCAGTTGCTGGCAAGAAGCGCCGAAGGCGCTCCTTGCCAGCAACTGCAGCCCTCGCAACCGGGCACCCAGGCTCGCGATAAGCTCATGGTGAGGCCCGCACGTCTCCCCCTGCCCCACTGATGAAGGAAGAACAACCGGCAGGAGTCCTGAGAGAGAAACTGCCCGCTTCACAGACAGGACAGGGCCGGCCTCTTCCAGCACCTAACTGCCTTCCTAAATTGCCTCTGATATGGGTGCCAGCCAGAAGAGGCTCAAAAGGGACATCACTTACCTTGCCAGAGTGCTGACGGGACACAGAGGCCGGGCTATTTACCTGCCAAGCCCGCAGTGCTTACAGGATTCAGACGCTGGCCCCTCCTCAAAGCTGACTCACCCTCCTAAAGCATGCCCCCTGCCTGCACACACTGGAGACGTGCTGGGGAGGCCGGAGCTCCAGGGCCCACAACTCGGGCCCTGCTCATCCACACCACGCTCATGCACACCCTGTCTGACTTCCACTGGAACCAGCTGGACATCACTTCCCCTGCCAAGCCCCAGCCTATCCCGGCCCTCCTGCTCCACCTCCCAGATGGATGTCAATGACAGCAGCGGGATCTGCCGCACACACAGGGCAGAGGGAAGCCCATGAGAGAGAGGAGTGAGGTAAAGGTAAGAGACAGAGGGCCTGGGCCAGGAGAGGGGTTGGCAGATATACAGCCGTGGGGGGAGATACCAGGGTACAGGTAAGAACTGGGGATACTATATTGGGGTGAGGGGCCTGGCAGCACACATAGCACATAGGTACACACACAGCCCAGCAGGGTACACACCTCCACCACAGAGAGTGTCAGGCCCACAACAGACACTGACAGGGGAGATAGAGAGGGAGCAAAAAATGACAGGAGGGGGAGAGAGGGGTCAAAGAGAGACAGAGGAGGGAGAGAGGGGTCAAAGAGAGACAGGGGAGGGAGAGAGGGGTCAAAGAGAGACAGGGGAGGGAGAGAGGGGTCAAAGAGATACAGGGGAGGGAGAGAGGGGTCACAGAGAGACAGGGGAGGGAGAGAAGAGGAAAGAGAGACAGGGGAGGGAGAGAGGGGGAAAGAGAGAAAGGGGAGAGAGAGAGGGGGAAAGAGACAGGGGAGAGAGAAAGGGGGAAAGAGAGACAGGGGAGGGAGAGAGGGGACAAAGAGGGACAGGGGAGGGGAAGAGACACAGGGGAGGAGAGGAGAGATGCCAAAGGGAGAGACACAGGGGAAGGGGAAGAGAAACAGGGGAGGGAGAGGGGGAAGAAACACAGGGGCGGGGGAAACACAGGGGAGGAAGAGGAAGGGAGAGACACGGAGGGGGGGGAGACCCAGGGGAGGGAGAGACACAGGGGGAGAGGAGGTGACACATGAGAATGAGGAGGGGAAGAGACACAGGGGAGAGGAGGGGAAGAGACACAGGGGGGAGGAGGGGAAGAAGCATGGGAGGAGGAGGGGGAAGAGACACAGGGGGAAAGGAGGGGGAAGAGTCACAGGGGGGAGAGGAGGGGGAAGAGTCACAGGGAGTATAGGAGGGGGAAGGGTCACAGGGGGGAGAGGAGGGGAAGAGTCACAGGGGGTATAGGAGGGGGAAGGGTCACAGGGGGAGAGGAGGGGAAAGAGTCACAGGGGGGAGAGGAGGGGGAAGGGCTACAGGGGGGAGATGAGGGTAAAGAGTCACAGGGGGGAGAGGAGGGCAAAGAGTCACAGTGGGGGAGAGGAGTGGAAAGAGTCACGGGGGGGAGAGGAGTGGAAAGAGTCATGGGGGGAGGCGTGGAAAGAGTCACAGGGGGGAGAGGAGTGGAAAGAGTCAGAGGGGAGGGAGAGGAGTGGAAAGAGTCACATGGGGGAGAGGAGTGGAAAGAGTCACGGGGGGGAGAGGAGTGGAAAGAGACACAGGGGGCGAGAGGAGTGGAAAGAGTCACGGGGGCGAGAGGAGTGGAAAGAGTCACAGGGGGGAGAGGAGTGGAAAGAGTCACAGGGGGGAGAGGAGGGGAAAGAGACACAGGGGGGGAGAGGAGGGGAAAGAGACACAGGGGGAAAGGAGGGGGAAGGGTCACAGGGGGGAGAGGAGGGGAAGAGTCACAGGGGGTATAGGAGGGGGAAGGGTCACAGGGGGAGAGGAGGGGAAAGAGTCACAGGGGGGAGAAGAGGGGGAAGGGCTACAGGGGGGAGATGAGGGTAAAGAGTCACAGGGGGGAGAGGAGGGCAAAGAGTCACAGTGGGGGAGAGGAGTGGAAAGAGTCACGGGGGGGAGAGGAGTGGAAAGAGTCATGGGGGGAGGCGTGGAAAGAGTCACAGGGGGGAGAGGAGTGGAAAGAGTCAGAGGGGAGGGAGAGGAGTGGAAAGAGTCACAAGGGGGAGAGGAGTGGAAAGAGTCACGGGGGAAAGAGGAGTGGAAAGAGACACAGGGGGCGAGAGGAGTGGAAAGAGTCACCGGGGCGAGAGGAGTGGAAAGAGTCACAGGGGGGAGAGGAGTGGAAAGAGTCACAGGGCGGAGAGGAGTGGAAAGAGTCACGGGGGGGAGAGGAGTGGAAAGAGTCATGGGGGGAGGCGTGGAAAGAGTCACAGGGGGGAGAGGAGTGGAAAGAGTCAGAGGGGAGGGAGAGGAGTGGAAAGAGTCACATGGGGGAGAGGAGTGGAAAGAGTCACGGGGGGGAGAGGAGTGGAAAGAGACACAGGGGGCGAGAGGAGTGGAAAGAGTCACGGGGGCGAGAGGAGTGGAAAGAGTCACAGGGGGGAGAGGAGTGGAAAGAGTCACAGGGGGGAGAGGAGGGGAAAGAGACACAGGGGGGGAGAGGAGGGGAAAGAGACACAGGGGGAAAGGAGGGGGAAGGGTCACAGGGGGGAGAGGAGGGGAAGAGTCACAGGGGGTATAGGAGGGGGAAGGGTCACAGGGGGAGAGGAGGGGAAAGAGTCACAGGGGGGAGAAGAGGGGGAAGGGCTACAGGGGGGAGATGAGGGTAAAGAGTCACAGGGGGGAGAGGAGGGCAAAGAGTCACAGTGGGGGAGAGGAGTGGAAAGAGTCACGGGGGGGAGAGGAGTGGAAAGAGTCATGGGGGGAGGCGTGGAAAGAGTCACAGGGGGGAGAGGAGTGGAAAGAGTCAGAGGGGAGGGAGAGGAGTGGAAAGAGTCACATGGGGGAGAGGAGTGGAAAGAGTCACGGGGGGGAGAGGAGTGGAAAGAGACACAGGGGGCGAGAGGAGTGGAAAGAGTCACCGGGGCGAGAGGAGTGGAAAGAGTCACAGGGGGGAGAGGAGTGGAAAGAGTCACAGGGGGGAGAGGAGGGGAAAGAGACACAGGGGGGGGAGAGGAGGGGAAAGAGACACAGGGGGGGGAGAGGAGGGGAAAAAGACACAGGGGGGAGAGGAGGGGAAAGAGACGCAGAGGAGGGAGAGGAGGGGAAAGAGACGCAGAGGAGGGAGAGGGGAGAGGAGGGGAAAGAGACGCAGAGGAGGGAGAGGGGAGAGGAGGGGAAAGAGACATGGGAGGGTAGAAAAGGGGAAAGAGACACAGGGGGGAGAGGAAGGGAAAGAGACACAGGGGGGAGAGGAAGGGAAAGAGACACAGGGGGGAGGGGAGGGGAAAGAGACACAGGGGGGATAGGAGGGGAAAGAGACACAGGGGGGATAGGAGGGGAAAGAGACACAGGGGGGAGAGGAGGGGAAAGAGACACAGGGGGGAGAGGAGGGGAAAGAGACACAGGGGGGAGAGGAGGGGAAAGAGACACAGGGGAGAGAGGAGGGGAAAGACACGGGGGAGAGGAGTGGAAAGAGACGCAGAGAAGGGAGAGGGGAAGAGGAGCAAAACACCACCAAACAGCTACGAATATTCCGAAAAAGTCGCACGACATAGAAAACGAAGGACGCTAAATCAGCCACATTATATACACCAAACACCATTAACTCACTTACAATTTCATTGCCGTCATTTTTTGACGGGCAATTCGCTAGTATATATATATATCACATATTATTACATATTATAATTGTCAAACTGCAATTCATCGTCACATTTGCGAGCCTCGCATAGCTAGGCCAGCCGTTGAACACAGAAGTCTTCCAAGCTCAGAGCACTTAGCGAAGCGAGCAGTTGAGGCATTGAAACACACGGGACTTAGGCAGAAATGAGCGCAGAAGGAAGCGAGCCGTTGAGGCATTGAAAAATGCGGGAATTAGGCAGTAATGCGAGTGGACTTAGCCTCCAAGCAGTTAGGAAGCGCGGGATTGCCTTAGGCTGCAAACAGTTGAGGAACGTGGGACTTAAAAAAAAATTACGAGGTCGGAAAAATACGAAGTTAACGGCCGAACCGAATACACGAAAAACACAAAATGAAAAAAAAAAATCTCACACAAAACACGGGGGACGTTTGGGAGTGAGGTTGCATGCACATTTAAGTCGAATTTGCTGAGTTTCGTGACCCGAAAATCAGCTAAGCAAGAAAAAAAATGGCGCCTTAAAAAAAGGAAAACGAGGCTACATGACCCGAAGCGCTCACAACACAGCCAGGGACGTACGACTTTGACAGGGACGTACGAGGTACAAAAATACACTATTAGGAAGGATGGGAAATTCTTGCGAGGTGAGTAACACATAGACTATCTATGCCATTTTACAATAACTTGCAAATCTACACAATACGATTCGGAAATGGCAGGTTTCCCGCCTAAACCAACAGTTTTGTCTCGACCACGCAGCCTATATATAGGGCACACTTGCCACATTGCTGACACTTTCTCCTCAGATGATGACAATCTGAGTGGACATTTTCTGCTGCCAAAAAGAGCATTGTTAGCTCTTCAGAATATAGATTTCTGGATATTAATTAGAAATAGGTAAAGTATATTAATTGATTAATAAATTAATACATTTTTATTATTGAAAAATATATATTATAAAAAAAAAAAATGCACAATCGTATATTTTATACTGACCCTATTTTACATAAATGCTTAGCTCTTTAGAATATATTTATTGATTGATTAATTAATTATTAATGTACATTAATTTATTAATTAGTAATTAGTAATCATTATCAAAATAAAAATATTACACTGCAGTATAAAGAAAATATAAATTTCATACTGTACTTATATATCTGGATTACTGCTCATTAACTTACTATAATTTAGGAACTATTAATTATTAATAATAAATATATATATATATCTTTTAAAGTGCACTTACTTAAATCAGTTTATTATGCTATGAGCTTGCAACAAATGTATATTTCACAGTGCACATACTGAACTCAGTTTATTATGCTCTGACACCTCCAAAAAAATATATTTTACACTACAGTACAAAAAAGGTATATTTTACAGTGCACTTACTTAAATCAGTTTATTATGATTATTATACTGCTTACTTGAATCCGTTCATTATGCTCTGACACCTCCAAAAGTAAAAAATGCACAGTGCACTTACTTCAATCAGTTTATTTTGCTCTGACACCTCCAAAAGTGTTTAATGCACAGTGCACTTGCTTCAATCAGTTTATTATGCTCAAAGACCCAGTTCACTTACTTAAATTAGTTCATTATGCTCTGAGACCTCCAAAAGTGTTTAATGCACAGTGTTCTTACTGGAATAAGTTTAATATGCTCAAAGACCTACAAACTGTATATTTCACAGTGCACTTACTTTAATCAATGTCTTATGCTCTGGACCTTCAAGACATGTATATTTCACACAGCAGTATCTGTGTTGCTGCTCATTGCTTGACAGGCACAGGACTGTCAAAGCAGTTAAATATTTAATAATTTTATTATATTATGACACCTGCTATTTTTAATATTTTATACTTCATTTGTTTTATGAATATATCAATGTTTAAGCCTTTACGTTTTGCATGTATGCCAAATAAACATGATACTTTAAATGATTAATGAATTAATTGAATCCAAACATTAAAAATGCTTTTCATGTCATTTTACAGTTTCCTCATCTGTGCAGCTGCTTTAATAAAGAGAGTGAGCTCTGCAGCATTTGATCTGCAATAACATCAACTTGACAGGTATATGATTTCATGATGCTCTTCTTTAGGAAACAAAAATTAAGTATTTCTGTTTTGCATTGATGACAGTTTTTGATTAATTAATTAACGTATATTAATTTATTAATTAATTAGTAATTAGTAATCATTATTAAAAAAATATATATTACAGTGAAGCAAAAAAAAATTTGATTTTACACTGCACTTACATATCTGGATTACTGCTCATTAATGTACATTCATTTAGGAACTATTAATTATTCATAATTCCAAAAACAAAAACAAATATCTGTTGCTGCACATTGCCTGACAAGGATAGGACCCTCAAAGCACTTAAATATTTAAATAAGTTTATTACATTATGACACCTGCTACATTTAATATGTTATACTGCATTTATTTTTTCATATATCTATCCTTAGGCGTTTACGTTTGGAATGTATGCCAATTAAACATCATACTTTGAATGATTAATAAATTATTTCAATAGAAATATAAAAAATGAGTGAGTTCTGCAGGATTTCATCTGCAATAACATCAATTTTACAGGTATATGATTTAATGATGCCCTTCTTTAGGAAAACAGGATTAAGTATTTTTGTTTTGTATTCATGACAATTTTGGATTAGCAAATTCACGTATATTTATTTATTAATTACTTAATAATTATTATGCAAAAAGAAGTACCATTAACTTATTTATTAATACATATATCCTTAGCTCTTTAGGTTTTCATGTATGCCAATAATAATAACACATTGATTGATTCATTAATTAATTTAATGAAAAAATTACAAATGTATTACTGGTCATTTTAATGTTTCATTACTGCTCTTTAGGTTTTCCATTGATGACAGGTAAAAACAATATGTAAAATAAAAAAAACACAGATCTTACACCTGTATTTACAATTATAGATTACAATGGGGGATAACGCAGAAGACTTCAATGAACGTAAAAGAAGAATCGAAAGGGAAAGGAAGCAAAGATGGAGAGATGCACAGTCCCCCGAGACTTCCCAATGCTTAAGAGAAGAAAAATAAATAAGAAGCCACAAACTGAGTGTGCTGGAGCTTTAAAGAAAAGAAAAAGTAAAAAAAAAATGTCTGTAAAACATTGCCTAATGACTCAATATTGCTTCATGAAACAAATGTTCATACACATGACACCAATGTAGATATAGAAAGTTGTAGTGATATCTATGTTGAGGAAGCTCAGGATAGTGCTTTATTTACAGCACTAACAGTAGACACTCATTATTGTGGATTAATGAATGTGGTTTGTCAGTTTTGTGGGGCCTATAATTTTCTGAAGAAAAGACCAACTGATGGAGAGTTTATTAGTTGGTGTCAGAAAGGAAAAGTAAGACAATAACAAAAACACACGTTTCGTGAATATTTAGAAAGTATAATGAGCGATCCAACATTTCCAAATGATACCAATTTAAAAGAAAACATCAGGTCTTATAACAGTGCAATTTAATGTCCTTCAATGGGTGCTACATTAGCATAAAATGTCCCAGGACATGGTCCTTACTGTTTTACAGTTCAAGGACAAATTTACCACTGCACTTCACATTTACACCCACAAGAAGGAGAGCAAAGGAAATTTGCACAGTTATATCTCTTAGATACAGTGGAAGCTGTTGAACAACAGATGACACTTCCTGAAAATAAACAGTGTTCACGGATCGCCTTGAACAGCTGGATAAACTTATGGCCAACAACCCATACAGTCAAGCATACAAAAAATTAGTAGAGGTTGAAAAAGAGCAACAGCAACATGCTGAAATACATCAATTGCCAATGCCAAGAGTAAATATGGTTTTGAAAAGAGATCGCAATACTGATCAACGACGGTATAATTTACCAACAGTAAATGAGGTTGCCATGGTTTTTAAAAATGAGGATGTGATCCACCTTTTCAGTGAGATATTAGAATATATCCACACAATAAGGAGCAACCTTTTATAAACATATTTAAACAAATATATTAAGATGTAATTTGGATCCAATGACATATCCCATTTTCTTTCCAAATGGTGAGCCAGGATGGGATCCAAAATTACAATTGCAAAGCGATCCCAATACTAAAGTTCGCTTTAGATACAATATTTCTTTGCTGGAATATAAAGTGGCACAAACTGCTATTTGGGATCATTTTAATCCTATTTTTTTGTGGGGGCAAACTCACACAACAATGGATTATTGATTTTTATCTAGAAGTCAAAGCAAATAATCTAAATGTTATCAAATTTCAACAAAACAAGCTTTGCATAGAACAATATTGTGGATTGATAGATGATGTCACTGAATTGGCTACCAAGAGAGACATTCCAGCTGGAAGAGATATGAATATATGACCTAAGCAATTTCCTAGTGCTTAACACTAAATTAAAAAAAAAGGGGGAAATAATTTAATAGGGAAAAAAGTAGGATAATTTAGTGTTCTCCAGGATAAAGCAAGATAAGTAACTACAAAATTAAAAAGCGTCTATCCTGAAATAATGGCTGCAAGTCAAGAAAAATGGGTGTCACTATCCCATAATACTGTGGGATTAGAAATAAGTGACCACCTTTATTATGACAGATGGAGTGGTATAATATTTTATCTCTAGAGCTTAAAAATAAGCATCATAATGGTATAATAATAATAAAGGGATGCTGGTATGCAAGCCTCATATGCAAAAGGTATTTGCTAATCATAGGGATGCAGCAACATATATTATAGATGAAAACTTTGAGGATAGGCGCTGTTTATTTGTAAAAAAGTGCACTAAACTAAGAAAAGTTTAAAAACAACAACAAAAAGGCAGGGGGTAGAGAATGGTACCTAGTATAAATATAAATATGAACGCAGTATACTATAATTTAATTTGAAGTATAGAGGGGAGGCAGATATCACCATCAATCCTTAAATAGACATATGTATCACTTATAGCTTTATCAAACCACTGCATAAAGGTAGGCTTTTACTGCTAGGTCTAGCCCATAAGTAAGCCCCATTAAGTGGTGAAACGGACCGTTGGGAGCAGGGGGGAGATGGTACGCTTCATTCTATGCTCTTTGTGAGCCACACCAGCTGGAAGAGCAATCATTTTGCCATCCACTTTCCAATGATCGCCTTGCGATATGCGAGAAAGATACAATGATGCCATGGCTATAGTGACTAAATTTAGAAAACCATATTTATTCATTACATTTACATGTAATCCACAATGGCAAGAGATCAATGAAAATCTGAAGCTTGGCCAAAATACTTCTGACAGGCCAGATTTAGTGGCAAGAGAATTCAAAATAAAACTCAATTCATTAATACATGATATAACTAAAGCACAGTTATGTGTGGCTTTTGAAAATGTGTGGCTTTTGTTTATACCATTGAATTTTTCAAAAAAAGGCCTGCCACATGCACACATACTTTTAATCCGGCAAGAAAAATATAAATTGAATACTGCAGAGAGAGTTGATTCAGTGATTAGTGCTGAACTGCCACATCCATAAAAATATTCAAAACTTTATGAGATTGTAACACACACAATGATTCATGGTCCATGTGGAGATATCAATCCTAATTCTCCATGTATGGAAATTACAAATTGTACAAAAGAGTTCCCAAAACAATTTCAAATGCAAACTTATGCTAATTGTGATGAATACCCTTTGTATAAAAGAAGAGCAGGACCAACAGCTATTAACCGTAGCCAAAAGGTTGATAATAGATATGTAGTTTCATACAATCCACATTTGCTGATAAAGTACAATGCACACATAAATGTTAAAGCTTGCACTTCTATCAAATACATCAAATAGGTGTATAAATATATACAAAGGATATGATGCAGCAACTGTTGTTGTGCAAGGTGCACAAAATGAACAATAAAATCCAATTTTACATGACAAACTTTCTACTTATTTAGATGCTCACTTTGTCAATGCTCCAGAAGCAATGTGGCATCTTTTGAAATTTGAGATGCATGATCGGTCACATGCTGTGTTTCGATTGGCTGAACATTTGCCACAAAGTCAATTTGTTTGCTTTACTGCAGGCAATGAAAGAAATGCCTTAGCCCAAAGTGAACATCGAGCAACAACACTTCCTGCTTGGTTTGAATTAAATTGCCAGGATACTGAGGCCAGACAATTTTTATACATTGAGATTACATATCACTATGTATTCGTAAATGGCCAATGGCGAAAACGAAAAAAAAGATAATCAAAAAATGATCCCAAGAATATATACTGTTAGTCCAAAAGACATTGCACGTTTCAGTTTAAGATTACTTCTTTTACATATTCCCGGTACACAAAGTTATGAACATTTACGCACAGTGAATTACATTGTTTATGATACTTTCCAATTAGCTGCAAGACATCAAAACTTCATAGCAGATGATACAGAATGGGAGAGGTGTCTGGGAGAAGCAACACTGTCAAATGCCAAAGTAAATGAGAGAACAGTTTGCATTCATTTGCATCTTTTGCAATGTACCTGATGCCTTAGCTTTGTGGGAACCATTTAAATTAAATATGTGTGAAGGCTTCTTGAAACGTTACAATGGCCATTGCACTCTTACTCAGGGTTCAGTATTAGGTCCTCTCCTTTTTAACATATTTATTAATGACTTAGAGGTAGGATTGGAGTGTGGTGTCTCCATTTTCGCTGATGACACGAAGTTGTGCAAGGTAATTAAATCAGATAGTGATGTGCTTTCCCTCCAAAGGGATTTACATAAAATTGAGGAATGGGCATCTAAATGGCAGATGAGATTTAATACGAATAAATGTAAAGTTATGCATCTGGGAAGGAAAAATAGCCATGCAATTTACAATCTTAATGGAGCAAATCTAGGTGTATCAGATATTGAAAGGGATTTGGGAGTGTTTGTGGACAACCAGCTAGGTTACAGTGCTCAAAGCCAAGCAGCAGCTGCAAAGGCAAATAAAATATTAGCATGTATTAAGAAGGGTATAGAAGCAAGGGAAGCAAATATAATTCTGCCACTATACCAATCTCTAGTACGCCCTCATTTGGAATATGGAGTACAATTTTGGGCACCACTTCATAAAAAGGACATTTTAGAGCTGGAAAAGGTAGAGGAGGGCAATAAAAAAATTATGGGGAATAGAAGGGCCAAGTTATGAAGGAAGACTAACCAAATTAAACTTATTTTCGCTAGAAAAAAAGGCTTCTAAGAGGAGATATGATTACCTTATATAAATACATCCAGGGTCAGTATAAAGATTTGTCAAGGGAGCTTTTTGTGCCAAGAGGACATCCCTTGAGGTTAGAAGTAAAAAAAATGTTGTGCTATGAATGCTAACACCTACAATCACTTTATCGTTTAATCAGAGTGCAGGATGGCTTTATAATGGCTTTATTATGTGCTTAATTGTGTGCTTGCAGGACCTTTTTGCTGCAAGTAAGCTGCGGCTCGGTTTTAGCCTTGCAGAGAGGGTTCCCGGAGCAATTGAATAGCAACCGGGATTTTCTTGCGGCCGAAACTCTTGCGGCCGTTTAAGATCAAAGGCTTTCCTCTGGCGCGTGCGGCTGCAAGGGATAACAAGGCGCCGTCCGCAAGCCTGCCGGATTCCCTGGCCGGAAGGGAATAGAATAGGCAAATAGCCTGCGGCCGGTCCTTGCGGCCCCGCATCTCCTACGGCTGATAATAGAATGAGGCCCTATGTAACTATGTAAAAATTAGGTAAAAAAGTCAAGGCACTGTACCTTCTTTTTAACAGTAATGTGTAGGAAAAGGGAAAAGGAGGTGTGGAGAAGTTGAAAGGAGGGGAGGGGGAGTAAAGAGAAATAAGTTATGTTGACATAAGAATGTTCCAATTTTAAAGAGATTAATCAATCCTTCTTTACAATCATAAATCCTTGGTGAACTTGAATTAAAAATTAATTGACTACGCCTGCCTTATTTATATTTCTACAGACCTTATACTATGTATTACCTTAGTAATTTACCTGTTGTACACACACTAGTCTTTTAAAACTTTGAAAATAACACTTTGAAAAATTCTAGGGGTTATTAAAAGAAAAAAAAAATAATAATAATAGCAAATACTGTATATGTGATCTACTTTACCACTTGAAATATACAGAAGTATGGGTAGCCTATCATTGTTATTGCTACTGAGGATCTATAACAAAATATACCTGATGTGTTCAAACCTTAATTCCAATCTCTTGGAACAAACCATCAATTCAGCTCATGTTGTATTCATTTTCAGATCTAGCATTATGTACGTGAAGGGGAAGACCTGTCTGATAATTACTTTATAAAGTGTGTGGCAATACATATGCAGCAGAGGAGTGAACAGTGAGAAGGGTGTGACACAATAAGGATAAAATCACTGGGTGTTTTCCCAGGAACAAAATCTGAGGAATGCCTTAATATATTTATAGCTAATATAATAAATATTGTATAATAGCATCAAAAGTACCTAGCGCATAGACAGCACATAGCCAGGACAGTGTTTGTACTTACAGATAACATATGCTCATAACTTATGGATAAAAGGCCCTGAAGTTGGGAAACATTTGTTCTAAAGAAATACAGTACTTTTATAGGGATATATTCAGGGTTATCCTGGTTAATCAGAGATGGAGTATTGATCCATAGAGGAATCCGATCGCTAGTATCTGAGAAAATTGGCAAAGTTTCACTTGTTTTTTTTTTCTATTTGTCTTCATCTGGATAATAATTAATATGAATACTGCAGATCAGAGGAGATCTTAAAAGGTTGAACTTGATATGCTAGAAGTATTTTTTCAACCTCAATTACTATGTAACTATGTTACTATAATCCACCATAGGTATACATAAAGATAAATGAGAAATCAAATTAAATAATATACCTAACATGCCAGCTTTCCAAAGTAAAACTAATACATCAAATAAAAGCCCATCTGGGACAATAAAACCAAAAAGATATTAACCTCCCTAAAAGCCAGTGTAAATTGCATTAAGATAATATATCTTCCCTGAGCTGACACAAGATGGACATTGTTGTTTCAAGCCCAGGGCTACCCCTGTGATAACCATGGTTCCCCTGTTTGGACTGTCAAGGGGCTGGGGACTCTAATCCCCAGTGAATACCCCTTGTGCTTGTGTGTTTTGGACACTGTGTGGCTTACTGCTGGTTTTACTGATTATGTCCCTGTTAAACATGCCTAATATTGGTATATATTTTTATATGTGATTTTTTAAATTAATTTATTGTAATCAAATTCTTGTTTGTGCGGACAGGTTGAAGAAGCTCATTGTGAAACTAACACAATGGCTGCATTCAGGATTGAAGTGCTGAGTGATTAGGTTAGTTGGCTTTCCTATCTTAAGTTTGTAACTTATGTCAGTACAAACTCTGACTTATTAAATTACTGGATCCTTTTGTTCTACATGAATACAAGTCTCCTTTAATTTCAATAAAGAGCATTACCAATTTTGAAAATATAGAACTTTTTAATCACTTTAAACGCATGGTACAAGTTTGTCCCTTGAACCAGGTAAAGATCCAATAAGCAAAGAGATATCAAAATCCATATAATTGTTTATAATTAGTAGCACAAAAGAGAGTATCTAATAGTAGGTAAGTCAATATCGGTTGAAATTCCTTCTGATATGGCACACCGCATAACTCTGGATTCACGCAGAGAGTGAGCAGAAGTGACACAACTCACTGACACAACAGTCTCTACAAGCCTGCAGTGAGGGTAAAAAGGGTAAATGAGTAAGATGGCCTCCATCAAATTGATACATGTTCCTAACTCTGATGATCTGTAGCAGTATGCAAGAGGTGGGACAACTACCTGCACATGTCTTTCATAATACATGAAAATGTGTTTCTCAGATGTGACGAGATCAGTCTCGTCACTGCGAATTGGAGAAGCTTGGTTGCCCACATTCTGCCGTTTGACTATGGCCCATGTTGATTTCATCCCTACAAAGACATGGAAGCCATGCTTCATTTGGTCAGAAAGGACTATGATCTAACTTTTGAACCACTGGACCAATTTATATCATTTGGACACATGTTTGTATTTGGAGTATGCTGATTCTGAAAATGTATGTTTTATGTGAATGTGATGCATACTTTTAAAGTTATGAAAAATGTGTAGAAATGTGTTACAGATTCTGACCATCCCCCATTAGGTAAACACAAGAGATAGCAGCAGCTGAGCAAGATCCTGAACAAGATAAACCTCACAGGGTGTCGCCAGGACTTGAACAAAGGGCCAGTATATGGGGTTTCCCCAGGGGCATAGTCCAGGAGGAAACAGGAAGTGTCCACGGGGACAGTCTGGGTGAGAATGAGCATAGTAGCCACGCCTGGGGTTGGCCCATGGGAGGAGTCTCATGGGTCCCACGTAGGGACCCTGTCTGATTGGCCAGAGGTAATTAGGGGTTGACCAAAGGTAGTCACTGCCCCTACGGTGTATGTGGAAATGGTTTTTATATATGTCTTTGTTTTTAATAAAGAAGAGAGTTCACTTTTGACCCTCAACGCGGAGCGTGGTCTCGTTCTTGGGGGAATCGTTGTCCTGCGGTAGCTGTCCCTATATCACTGGACGGGTGGATCGGCTAAAACGGCCTTGGCGCCCCCTTATATGTCTGGGGGTACCGTTACACTGGTGGCAAGTGGCGGAATTGTTCCCACAGCCAGAAGGACAGCTACAGGAGACACCATTCTGTGGATTTACAAGTTGGGGGCAACGCATGTCCCAGTACAGCGACCCTAAAAGCAGCAGAATGGAACCAGCAGTGCTATACGAGGATGAGGACCTGGATGGCCGGGATGCATTAAGGAAAGGCATCTGGTACCAGGCCCTGGATAATGTACAATACCAGTGGGGTAAGAGTCTCCCCAGTGAAGAGCAACGTTTGCAGAAGCAAGTGGCCCTGCGCATGCCCTTCCTGGGAGAGCAGCCCCTTGAGGAATGGGTGGAGGAACTAAAGCTCCGTGCATGGCAGGAGCTATGGCTGGAGGATGCCTACCAGGCGCTCTGGTGGTATATGGCACAGTATACACCCTGGACAGCTGAGCATGACAAGCCAGAGGGAGAGGAGTTTGATGGTCCTGGGTTGTTATGGCAGTCATTTGCAGAGCCTGACTTCAGGAGCCCTGCGCAGACCAGACTTCAGGATATTTTCTATGAGAGGGAGGCTAGGCATGACTGGGATGACCCCCATGAGGTAGAGCAAGACCTTGTTCACCTAGCAACCCTGGAGTGGGAACTGGAGAAGGACTACCGAGATCTCTTCCACTCCATTGGGAAGGCTCAGCATTACAGCAAGGTGAGAGACCCAGATCCAGACCCCTTCAGCTGGGAAGATATTGTAGAGATTTATTGGGAGGAACCCCAGGCGACAGGTGGAGATGGGACCGAGGTCTCTCCACCGGCCCTACAGGGATGCTGGGTGGCTAGCCCAGATCCCCAGCGCCAGTGTGGAGTGCAGGGAGTGGAGAGCATTGTCTCCCCTCCCCAGCGGAAGTGTACCTTGCAGGGAGAGGGGAGCAGCGTCTTCCCTCCCCAGCGTCAGGGTGAGCTGCAGGGAATTGAGAGCTCAGACTCCATTCTCCAGCAACAGGCTGAGCTACCAGGGGCAGAGACGGTCGGTCCTGTCCCCCAGCAACAGGGCTGTTTAGCCAAAGGGGAGACCGTCGGTCTCCCCCCCTACAACCAGGCCCCAAAAAGGCTACTTCCATGGTAGCGCTGGCACCAGGGCAGAGTACCGCTGGTCTCTGCCCACTCAGCAACCCACCAAGGCAGCTTACCAGTGCCCAGCACAGCCGTGGTGAGACACCTGGACATGGACAAGTTTCTCCACTACCCAGGTGTAGTAACCAGTTATTGTGGGTGTGCTGTACTGCTGATTGTGTTTTGTGGGTGGCCTTCTGGACTAACCAGGGATCTGACCGGAAGGTCAGATACCCTGTTAGTCTGTTTGGAAAGGGGGAGAGATGTGACGAGATCAGTCTCGTCACTGCGAATTGGAGAAGCTTGGTTGCCCACATTCTGCCGTTTGACTATGGCCCATGTTGATTTCCCCCCTACAAAGACATGGAAGCCATGCTTCATTTGGTCAGAAAGGACTATGATCTAACTTTTGAACCACTGGACCAATTTATATCATTTGGACACATGTTTGTATTTGGAGTATGCTGATTCTGAAAATGTATGTTTTATGTGAATGTGATGCATACTTTTAAAGTTATGAAAAATGTGTAGAAATGTGTTACAGATTCTGACCATCCCCCATTAGGTAAACACAAGAGATAGCAGCAGCTGAGCAAGATCCTGAACAAGATAAACCTCACAGGGTGTCGCCAGGACTTGAACAAAGGGCCAGTATATGGGGTTTCCCCAGGTGCATAGTCCAGGAGGAAACAGGAAGTGTCCACGGGGACAGTCTGGGTGAGAATGAGCATAGTAGCCACGCCTGGGGTTGGCCCATGGGAGGAGTCTCATGGGTCCCACGTAGGGACCCTGTCTGATTGGCCAGAGGTAATTAGGGGTTGACCAAAGGTAGTCACTGCCCCTACGGTGTATGTGGAAATGGTTTTTATATATGTCTTTGTTTTTAATAAAGAAGAGAGTTCACTTTTGACCCTCAACACGGAGCGTGGTCTCGTTCTTGGGGGAATCGTCTTGCGGTAGCTGTCCCTATATCACTGGACGGGCGGATCGGCTAAAACGGCCTTGGCGCCCCCTTATATGTCTGGGGGTACCGTTACCCTGGTGGCAAGTGGCGGAATTGTTCCCACAGCCAGAAGGACAGCTACAGGAGACACCATTCTGTGGATTTACAAGTTGGGGGCAATGCATGTCCCAGTACAGCGACCCTAAAAGCAGCAGAATGGAACCAGCAGTGCTATACGAGGATGAGGACCTGGATGGCCGGGATGCATTAAGGAAAGGCATCTGGTACCAGGCCCTGGATAATGTACAATACCAGCGGGGTAAGAGTCTCCCCAGTGAAGAGCAACGTTTGCAGAAGCAAGTGGCCCTGCGCATGCCCTTCCTGGGAGAGCAGCCCCTTGAGGAATGGGTGGAGGAACTAAAGCTCCGTGCATGGCAGAAGACAATGGCTGGAGGATGCCTACCAGGCGCTCTGGTGGTATATGGCACAGTATACACCCTGGACAGCCGAGCATGACAAGCCAGAGTGAGAGAAGTTTGATGGTCCTGGGTTGTTATGGCAGTCATTTGCAGAGCCTGACTTCGGGAGCCCTGCGCAGACCAGACTTCAGGATATTTTCTATGAGAGGGAGGCTAGGCATGACTGGGATGACCCCCATGAGGTAGAGCAAGACCTTGTTCACCTAGCAACCCTGGAGTGGGAACTGGAGAAGGACTACCGAGATCTCTTCCACTCCATTGGGAAGGCTCAGCATTACAGCAAGGTGAGAGACCCAGATCCAGCCCCCTTCAGCTGGGAAGATATTGTAGAGATTTATTGGGAGGAACCCCAGGCGACAGGTGGAGATGGGATCGAGGTCTCTCCACCAGCCCTACAGGGATGCTGGGTGGCTAGCCCAGATCCCCAGCGCCAGTGTGGAGTGCAGGGAGTGGAGAGCATTGTCTCCCCTCCCCAGCGGAAGTGTACCTTGCAGGGAGAGGAGAGCAGCGTCCTCCCTCCCCAGCGTCAGGGTGAGCTGCAGGGAATTGAGAGCTCAGACTCCATTCTCCAGCAACAGGCTGAGCTACCAGGGGCAGAGACGGTCCTGTCCCCCAGCAACAGGGCTGTTTAGCCAAAGGGGAGACCGTCGGTCTCCCCCCCCTACAACCAGGCCCCAAAAAGGCTACTTCCATGGTAGCGCTGGCACCAGGGCAGAGTACCGCTGGTCTCTGCCTACTCAGCAACCCACCAAGGCAGCTTACCAGTGCCCAGCACAGCCGAGGTGAGGCACCTGGACATGGACAAGTTTCTCCACTACCCAGGTGTAGTAACCAGTTATTGTGGGTGGGCTGTACTGCTGATTGTGTTTTGTGGCTGGCCTTCTGGACTAACCAGGGATCTGACCGGAAGGTCAGATACCCTGTTAGTCTGTTTGGAAAGGGGGAGAGATGTGACGAGATCAGTCTCGTCACTGCGAATTGGAGAAGCTTGGTTGCCCACATTCTGCCTTTTGACTATGGCCCATGTTGATTTCCCCCCTACAAAGACATGGAAGCCATGCTTCATTTGGTCAGAAAGGACTATGATCTAACTTTTGAACCACTGGACCAATTTATATCATTTGGACACATGTTTGTATTTGGAGTATGCTGATTCTGAAAATGTATGTTTTATGTGAATGTGATGCATACTTTTAAAATTATGAAAAATGTGTAGAAATGTGTTACAGATTCTGACCATCCCCCATTAGGTAAACACAAGAGATAGCAGCAGCTGAGCAATATCCTGAACAAGATAAACCTCACAGGGTGTCGCCAGGACTTGAACAAAGGGCCAGTATATGGGGTTTCCCCAGGGGCATAGTCCAGGAGGAAACAGGAAGTGTCCACGGGGACAGTCTGGGTGAGAATGAGCATAGTAGCCACGCCTGGGGTTGGCCCATGGGAGGAGTCTCATGGGTCCCACGTAGGGACCCTGTCTGATTGGCCAGAGGTAATTAGGGGTTGACCAAAGGTAGTCACTGCCCCTACGGTGTATGTGGAAATGGTTTTTATATATGTCTTTGTTTTTAATAAAGAAGAGAGTTCACTTTTGACCCTCAACACGGAGCATGGTCTCGTTCTTGGGGGAATCATTGTCCTGCGGTAGCTGTCCCTATATCACTGGACGGGCGGATCGGCTAAAACGGCCTTGGTGCCCCCTTATATGTCTGGGGGTACCGTTACACTGGTGGCAAGCGGCGGAATTGTTCCCACAGCCAGAAGGACAGCTACAGGAGACACCATTCTGTGGATTTACAAGTTGGGGGCAATGCATGTCCCAGTACAGCGACCCTAAAAGCAGCAGAATGGAACCAGCAGTGCTATACGAGGATGAGGACCTGGATGGCCGGGATGCATTAAGGAAAGGCATCTGGTACCAGGCCCTGGATAATGTACAATACCAGCGGGGTAAGAGTCTCCCCAGTGAAGAGCAACGTTTGCAGAAGCAAGTGGCCCTGCGCATGCCCTTCCTGGGAGAGCAGCCCCTTGAGGAATGGGTGGAGGAACTAAAGCTCCGTGCATGGCAGGAGCTATGGCTGGAGGATGCCTACCAGGCGCTCTGGTGGTATATGGCACAGTATACACCCTGGACAGCCGAGCATGACAAGCCAGAGGGAGAGGAGTTTGATGGTCCTGGGTTGTTATGGCAGTCATTTGCAGAGCCTGACTTCGGGAGCCCTGCGCAGACCAGACTTCAGGATATTTTCTATGAGAGGGAGGCTAGGCATGACTGGGATGATCCCCATGAGGTAGAGCAAGACCTTGTTCACCTAGCAACCCTGGAGTGGGAACTGGAGAAGGACTACCGAGATCTCTTCCACTCCATTGGGAAGGCTCAGCATTACAGCAAGGTGAGAGACCCAGATCCAGCCCCCTTCAGCTGGGAAGATATTGTAGAGATTTATTGGGAGGAACCCCAGGTGACAGGTGGAGATGGGACCGAGGTCTCTCCACCGGCCCTACAGGGATGCTGGGTGGCTAGCCCAGATCCCCAGCGCCAGTGTGGAGTGCAGGGAGTGGAGAGCATTGTCTCCCCTCCCCAGCGGAAGTGTACCTTGCAGGGAGAGGAGAGCAGCATCCTCCCTCCCCAGCGTCAGGGTGAGCTGCAGGGAATTGAGAGCTCAGACTCCATTCTCCAGCAACAGGCTGAGCTACCAGGGGCAGAGACGGTCCTGTCCCCCAGCAACAGGGCTGTTTAGCCAAAGGGGAGACCGTCGGTCTCCCCCCCCTACAACCAGGCCCCAAAAAGGCTACTTCCATGGTAGCGCTGGCACCAGGGCAGAGTACCGCTGGTCTCTGCCTACTCAGCAACCCACCAAGGCAGCCTACCAGTGCCCAGCACAGCCGAGGTGAGGCACCTGGACATGGACAAGTTTCTCCACTACCCAGGTGTAGTAACCAGTTATTGTGGGTGGGCTGTACTGCTGATTGTGTTTTGTGGCTGGCCTTCTGGACTAACCAGGGATCTGACCGGAAGGTCAGATACCCTGTTAGTCTGTATGGAAAGGGGGAGAGATGTGACGAGATCAGTCTCGTCACTGCGAATTGGAGAAGCTTGGTTGCCCACATTCTGCCGTTTGACTATGGCCCATGTTGATCTCCCCCCTACAAAGACATGGAAGCCATGCTTCATTTGGTCAGAAAGGACTATGATCTAACTTTTGAACCACTGGACCAATTTATATCATTTGGACACATGTTTGTATTTGGAGTATGCTGATTCTGAAAATGTATGTTTTATGTGAATGTGATGCATACTTTTAAAATTATGAAAAATGTGTAGAAATGTGTTACAGATTATGACCATCCCCCATTAGGTAAACACAAGAGATAGCAGCAGCTGAGCAAGATCCTGAACAAGATAAACCTCACAGGGTGTCGCCAGGAATACCCCTTGTGCTTGTGTGTTTTGGACACTGTGTGGCTTACTGCTGGTTTTACTGATTATGTCTCTGTTAAACATGCCTAATATTGGTATATATTTTTATATGTGATTTTTTAAATTAATTTATTGTAATCAAATTCTTGTTTGTACGGACAGGTTGAAGAAGCTCATTGTGAAACTAACACAATGGCTGCATTCAGGATTGAAGTGCTGAGTGATTAGGTTAGTTGGCTTTCCTATCTTAAGTTTGTAACTTATGTCAGTACAAACTCTGACTTATTAAATTACTGGATCCTTTTGTTCTACATGAATACAAGTCTCCTTTAATTTCAATAAAGAGCATTACCAATTTTGAAAATATAGAACTTTTTAATCACTTTAAACACATGGTACAAGTCTGTCCCTTGAACCGGGTAAAGATCCAATAGGCAAAGAGATATCAAAATCCATATAATTGTTTATAATTAGTAGCACAAAAGAGAGTATCTAATAGTAGGTAAGTCAATATCGGTTGAAATTCCTTCTGATATGGCACACTGCATAACTCTGGATTCACGCAGAGAGTGAGCAGAAGTGACACAACTCACTGACACAACAGTCTTACCTCAATCTCAGTCTCTACAAGCCTGCAGTGAGGGTAAAAAGGGTAAATGAGTAAGATGGCCTCCATCAAATTGATACATGTTCCTAACTCTGATGATCTGTAGCAGTATGCAAGAGGTGGGACAACTACCTGCACATGTCTTTCATTATACATGAAAATGTGTTTCTCACATAGTGACTTCAAATCTTAATTTAACATTTTTATTCAACATTCTTGTTTAATGCCAGTTTCTTATTTTGAAATGAAAAAAAAAATATGGACAAATCATCAATTTGAATAAACATCCATACATAACCAAATGCTAGACCTTTTCTCACCATGACAACAACTCAAACCAAATCATAAGCCTGCACATTACTTCAGCAAGTGAAATTCACCATAAAAGATGAGCATGCCCTGTCTTTTCATATCATGAGAGTCTTTCTACAAAAAAAATAGCCTTTCCCTATTATCTCACCAAGTGAATACCTCCCAATCCAATATGCCTTTATCTCTTGCCTCAACTAGTGTCACTCACTCCAGACCAGAAGCGTGTTAATTTTTGCCCCAAGACTAACTCCTAATCATGTTGTTATTGTCTATTGCCTCAGCAAGGACTTTCTCTCCAAATCATGAGAGTGTCATCTCTCACAACAAGTGGACACGCTTCAAAGAAGAAATTGCTCGCTCTAAATCCTTAGCCTGCAAATCAGTATATACCCAGGTAGTGCTTCCAATGAGTAAGTCTCCCCACTGAATGTCCCTTACTTTAGATATATGTAAATTTCTCAATGAGAAAGTCCAATTGAAAAAACAACCTGTTGCAAGCTTTCTGCAAACCCTCACAATCAAATATATTGTGTAGGTTGTGACAATATCTTAGTACAAATGTGCACTCAAGTCTGTTATTTATCACTTTCCAAGATGTGGAAAATTATATGTTACATTCATGTATCTCTGGGGACCAAACACAGACATCAACACTTTATTTGCAGTAATAAAAAATAACATAATTAAAATTTGACTTTACTCAAGAAAAAGGAATATGAATTTTGGTTATCATCTAAAGAAGCAAAAAGGGGAAGCATGCGGCTTTGGTAGTCTGCTTGTATCGGTTGAGAAGTTAAAATTATCACAATGCTCACGTAACACAAGTATACACTGATATAATGATACAAATATACAAATTCATATACTTTTAGAAGGAGACTAAGGATTCAGAACACTTTCTTTAAAAGTGCAGATATGTTTAAAGCAATTTTTAAAATGTAAGTTATAATCTAAAAATGATAGTATTTAGTTGTATTAAAATGTGGGGGAGATGGAATAAGTAAATGTCTGGTAAAAAGGGATGCAAATATTAACCTGTTGTTTGGCATTGATACACTCTAGGTTTAACAGTGATAACAAGATCACCGATAACAAGTTCCAAGTTTCTATATATTTCTATATATATATAAATATAAAGAAATAGGGCCTCATTCAAATGATGGCCCCAAAATGGCCCCAAAGCTGCGATTTCTTGTGAAGGGCGCTGGGGTCCCTCGTAGCCCTACTTCTACATGGCTATTCAAATGAAAGGGGCCACAGCACACCCCTTCCTACAGCCTATCGCAAATCCTGCAATCGGGCCATTAGCTTTGGCAGGCTTGTACCTGATCGGGGTCATTAGCCAGCAGATCTGTGTGCAAGCCTGCCAAACTAAAAATGTAAAAATAAATTCAAGGAAGCACTGTACAGCACTATAAATGATGGGGAACACATTGGGAGACATGAGGATGACATATAGTACATTGGCTAGCAGGCACATCGCCACTAGCCAATACTGTAATTTGTGGCCGCAGTCCGCTTGACTTGAAGATCGAGTTGTTGCCTTGTAGGTTGTCAAAGCCCGGGACTATGGGCTTGAATCTTCCCCAAGGCAGTAACCCATTCTCCAAGCCTGGCGGACTTGTGGCTCCAAATGACAGTATTGGCTAGCGGCGATGTGCCAGCTAGCCAATGTACTACATGTCATCCTTATGCCCCCCAATGTATCCCCTATCAATTACAGCGCTGTACAGTGCTGCATTGAATATATATTTACCCCTAAACATCCGCCGCAGCTCCTTAAAGGGACGGCGGCCAAAATGGTTACCCCAGGCTGCGGGAGTACTTACAACTCAAATTAACCCCCCATCAGGACCCCCGGAGGGTCCCCACATTAACCCTTGCAGCAGGGATCCCGATTGGGGCCCCTGCTGCATTAAAAATTCAAATTTCCCACCCGTGATCAATAAAACTATTAACTCCTGCCGCGGGGGTACTATAAGTACCCCCGGCACCTAAAATTAACCCTATCACTCATGGGGGTCAATATAGAATCCCATGAGACTAAAATTAACCCACTCAGTCCAATAGGGGTCTATATAGACCCTGATAGGACACTATTAACCCCTAGGTTAACCCTATAAGTACCATGAGGGTCCTCCAGGACACTCATGTCAAAGTCTAAGCACTACAATACTTTATTAACCCTAACTATACCCCATTAACCCCTTAACCCTAAGTATACCCCATTAACCAATACTAAACCCTATTTAACCCTAATGGGGCCTATTTAAACCCTTCTAGATTTATTTAACCCTAACTGGGCCTATTTAACCCTATCTGGACATAATAACCCTAACTGGACCTATTTAAGCCCTTGTAGAAATATTTAGCCCTAACTGGTCCTATTTAACCCTAACTGGGCCTCTGTAACCCCTTCTAGATCTATTTAACCCTAACTGGGCCAATGTAACCCTATCTGGACATAATAACCCTAACTGGGCCTATTTAACCCTAACTGGTCCTATTTAAACCCTTGTAGACCTATTTAACCCTAACTGGTCCTATTTAAACCTAACTGCCCCTATTTAACCCTAACTGTGACTATTTAGCCCCTTTTAGACCCATTTAACCCTAACTGACCCTATTTAACCCTAACTGGGCCTAGCTAACCATAACTGGCCCTATTAACCCCTTCCAGACCTATTTAACACATCTAAGCCTATTTAACCCCATCTAGCCTATCTAACCCCATCTAGGCTTATTTATCCCAATCTAAGCCTATTTATATACAGACCCCATAAGCCTCCATCTAACCCCATCACTTATGGGGGTCTATAAAGACCCCCATAAGCTTCCATTTAACCCTATCGCTTATGGGGGTCTATACAGACCCCCATAAGCCTCCATCTAACCCCATCACTTATGGGGGTCCATACCAACCTGTGTAAGCCTCTATTTAACCCAATCAGTCTGAATGATTCAGAGGAGAACTGGGTGAAAGTGTTGTTTTCAGATGAGACCAAAATCAAGCTCTTTGGCATCAACTAAACTCACCATGTTTGGAGGAGGAGGAATGCTGCCTATAACCCCAAGAACACCATCCCCAGCATCAAACATGGAGTTGGAAACATTATGCTTTGGGTTTTTTTTTCTGCTAAGGGGACAGGACAACTGCACCGCATCAAAGGGATGATGGACAGGGCCATGTACTGTCAAAACTTGGGTGAGAGAGAACCTCCTTCCCTCACTTAGGTCATTGAAAATGGGTCGTGGATGGGTATTCCAGCATGATAATGACCCAAAACACACAGCCAAGGCAACAAAGGAGTGGCTCAAGAAGAAGCACATTAAGGTCCTGGAGTGGCCTAACCAGTCTCCAGACCTTAATCCCATAGAAAATCTGTGAGGGAGCTGAAGGCTCAAGTTGCCAAACATCAGCCTCGAAACCTTAATGAGGATCTACAAAGAGGAGTGGGAAAAATCCCTCCTAAGATGTGTGCAAACCTGGTGGCAAACTACAAGAAAAGTCTGACCTCTGTGATTGCCAACAGGGGTTTTAACCCAAACCACAAATACACATAAAAACAACAATAAACATACTATACATTATACTTACCTCGGGCACGATGTCCCCGTCTTCCTGGAAGTCTGCCCAGGCTGGGCCCTTGAAGAGTCCGGCACCCTATAAAAAAAACAAAAAAAAGAACGGAGCTCCCCGACGCTAATGAGGCTTTTAGCGTTGCCTCTGGTAAAAAAAATCAGAATGGCGCCTTCTGTTTGGCTTAAATGTCTGTCTATCATATTTCAGCCAATCAGAAGGGGCCAAGGTGTGAGCCAATCAGAATTGGATACACCCTTATATCCCATTCTGATTGGCTGATGGACCTGTCAATCTTTTTGAAACCAATCAGAAGGCACTATTGCCTTCAGTCAATCAAAATGGGATACACCCGATGGGGACAATGGGGGGTTAAATTTAGGTGCCAGTGGGGGTACTTACAGCACCCCTCCTGTCAGCCTTATCTATTAGTGTGCCGTGGGCCCTTTAAGGACCCGCGGCAGTGGAATTTAAACTTTTTAAATGCAGTGGGGGCACAATAGTGGGGACCTCTGCATCATTGGGATCTAATGTCGGAGTGTGGGGGGTGTTTGGCGCAGTGGGGACATATCGGGGACCATACGTAAGGGCTTCTAAAACCCTTGCGGGTCCTCCTGAGCACACGCAGGACTTCGCAAGCTGAAGTGGGAGGAATCGAGCAATTGAATAGGGATTTGCGAAATTGGCCTGCGAAAGTGGAACATCAAAGGCTTCAGACTGGTGTAAGTTCTGTTTGAAGGTCAGCCATTTTCCAGGGCCTGAACTCGATCCGTGGTCGCAAAAGAAAGGAATTGACTAGCAAAGTTGCCTCCGTTTTGCACTTGCAAACTCAGAGCTGAAAAAGAAGCCTGAATATTAACAGCTCCAGTACAGTGACCTCAAGAATTATTGGCAGCCATGATAAAGATGAGCAAAAAGGCTATGCAAAATGTCTTAAATGTTATTCATCAGCTTGAACTTACATTGAAACAATTACCTAATTTTAAAGAAAAAATCCTTATTTAAAAACAAACCATTTTTCTCTGTCTAGAAACACTAGCCACAGTTATAGGTACTGTGTGTACACTGCCTTTGACAAGATAGCAGTATTGATAACAGTCTTCTCTTATAATCCATATTTACATAGTTACATAGTTACATACAGCCTTATTAAATTGCAATTCGGTACATTTAAAAAGGGCTCTATTTAAGCACACAGCATATTTCTTTTACAGAAGTTTTTAGTTAGTGAACTATTATCCAAAAGCAAGGTCTTCACTAACTAAAAACTTCTGTAAATAAAATATGCGGTGTGCTTAAATAGAGCCCTTTTAAATTTACAGAATCACAATTTAATAAGGCTGATAGTAATTAAGGTGGAAAAAAGACTTTCAGTCCATCTAGTTCAACCTTTTAAGATCTCCTCTGGTCTGCAATATTCATTATTAATTAATTAGTTGTTAATTAATTGTTAATTATTAATCAACTTTTTTTTATTTTTTTTATTAATAATTTATTAATTTATAATGCTGGATGAGGTGGGGGAATAAGTATATAAACGCATTTAAAAACCATTCCTCTTAAGATTCTTTAAAGTAATTGGTCCTCACTTGTGGATTCTCCACTTCAGCTCACCACATGGGTTTTAGGTAAAGAGACTGAGATGGAAACTGGAAAAGCTTGATTCTGTGGTAAGTGAACCAGTTATGTGTGAATCTAGAGCTATGATTTGGATCAAATCCCTGCTATAAGACACACCAAACCTCGCAGGACGTTCTTCAGAGGGGTACCAATGGTACTGGTGTTTGGGGCCCCTGTAGGTTCCTGGTGTCTTGCTAGTATGCACATTACATAGCAGTTAAGGTTGAAAAAAGACTTTCAGTCCATCAAGTTCAACCTTTTAAGATCTCCTCTGATCTGCAATATGTGGATAAAATATTAATTAATTAGTTGTTAATTATTAATCAATTACTTAATTATTTATTTTTTATTTTATTTTTAATTATCAATTAATCCAGAGGAAGGCAAAAAAAAAAAATCCAAGTGAGACTTAGGCAATTGTCTCAAAGAGAAAAAAAAAATTCCTTCCTGACCCCAGATAATGGCAATCGGATTTCTCCCTGGATCAATACTAGCTCTCTAATTATCCATAAAAAAAAATCTGAATTCCGTTTTTAACTAGAATTAAATCCAATCCCCTTTGAAAGTTATCTATCGAATACGCTGTCACCACCTCCTCTGGTAGTGAATTCCACCCTTACTGTGAAGAACCCTTTTCTTTCTTAATCTTGGTGGAATCTTCTTACTACTAACCTCAAGGGATCTCCTCTTGTCAGTTGAAAACCTCTTGGCACAAAAAGCTCCCTTAACAAATCTTTATACTGACCCTGGATGTATTTATATAAGGTAATCATATCTCCTCTTAGATGCCTTTTTTCTAGACAAAATAAGTTTAATTTGGTTAGTTTTTCTTCATAACTTAGTCCCTCCATTCTCCTTATTAGTTTTGTTGCCCTCCTCTGTATCTTTTCCAGCTCTAAACTGTCCTTTTTATGAAGTGGGGCCCAAAATTGTACTCCGTATTCCAAATGAGGGCGTACTAGAGATTTGTATAGTGGCAGAATTATATTTGCTTCCCTTGCTTCTATACCCTTCTTAATACATGCTAATATTTTATTTGCCTTTGCAGCTGCTGCTTGGCTTTGAGCACTGTTACCTAGGTGGTTGTCCTCAAGCACTCCCAAATCCCTTTCAGTATCTGATACACCTAGATTTGCTCCATTAAGATTATAAATTGCATGGCTATTTTTCCTTCCCAGATGCATAACTTTACATTTATTCATATTAAATCTCATCTGCCATTTAGATGCCCATTCCTCAATTTTATTTCAATCCTTTGGGGAGAAAGCACATCATTATCTGATTTAATTACCTTGCACAACTTCATGTCATCAGCGAAAATGGAGACCCCACACTCCAATCCCACCTCTAAGTCATTAATAAATACGTTAAAAAGGAGAGGACCTAATACTGAACTATGAGGAACCCCACTTTCCACATTAGTCCAATTGGAGTATGTTCCATTTACAACAACCCTTTGCTTCCTGTCTTTTAGCCAGCTCTAAATCCATGAGCGGATATTTACTGCAATTCCTGTATCTCTTAGTTTGCACAATAGTCTCCCATGTGGCACTGTATCAAAAGCCTTAGCAAAATCCGAAAAGACTACATCCACTGAGTTGCCTTAATCCAGGTTCCTACTAACCTCCTCATAGAAACTAATTAGATTTGTTTGAGATGACCTATCCCTAATAAATCCATGATGACTCCTACTTATAATCCTGTTCAAATAGATATATTATTGTATATTATCCATTATTAACCCTTCTAAAAGCTTCCCCACTACAGAAGTGAGGCTCACCGGTCTATAATTCCCCAGATTTGCTATTGCTCCCTTTTGAAATATAGTTATCACATCTGCTTTTCTCCAGTCATCTGTTAGAGACCCTGTGTTGAGTGAATCTTGAAAAATTAAATATAATGGTTTGGCTATTACAGAACCCAGTTCCCTCAGTACCTGTGGATGTATTCCATCAGGACCTGGAGCTTTATTAACATTAATTTTTTCCAACCTCTTTTGGATTACTTCCTGTGTTAACCAATTATTTGGCAAAGGTAGTGTAGCCCCATTATGTTGCAGTGTTCCAACCACTGGTACATCCCTTGCGTATACCGAAGAAAAGAGCCTATTAAGCTCATCTGCCTTTTCCTGGTCACTAATTTTCAGATGGCCTGTGTCACATTGTAATGTTCCTATAACTTCCTTCCTGACCTTCTTCCCATTAATATACTAAAAACATATTTTAGGGTTAGTCTTACTCTCTTTTGCAATTCATTTTTTTTTTTTGTATTTTAGCCAGTCTAATATCGCTTTTGCAAGCCTTGTTGATTTCCTTGTACTCCCGTAAAGCAGTCTCTGTCCCCTCTTGTATGTATCATTTAAATGCCTGTTTTTTACTCCGTATCTTGATCTTTTAATCATTGTTAAGTCACATTGGGTAGTCCTTTTACTTTTATTCCCACTTGGTATATGGTGATAAGTACTGTATGTATATTTAGTAAGGATTTAAATGTTGTCCATTTATGTTCAGTGTTTTTACCTATCAGTTCTCTGTCCCAGTCTATACTTTGTATTGCTGCCCTTTAGACCATTAAAATCTGCCCTTTTAAAATTAAGAGTTTTTGTTGGCCTCTAAAAATGTAGTTTTTTTCATTCAATCTCACGAGACTGTGTTGTGATCACTGTTTCCCAAAGGTTGCCCTATTCCAATGTTTGTTACTATATCAATATTATTTGTGACTAAATCTAAGATAGCTTAACTCATAAAGTATAAGATTAGGTTAAAAACAACATGCCTCTAAAACATTTGAAAATGATCTTTAACCTCTTATGGTCTTTGTAGGTATAATGTAACATGTAACATAATTTGATTATTTTCTACTATTTAACCTATACTTGGTTTTCTTTGCTTTAGCAATATGTAATAGTTTTGTGTCTATATATTATGTCTGTTTAATGGATCACATTATTTTCTTTAGTTATTTTTATATTCCACAAGGAGCCAAGGCATCATGCTTGGGAAGCCATGGCTGTGATGTTTATTGGGCTCCAAGTTTTCTGCTCACAACCCTGGCAGCCCAATCTTAGTCTTGTGGCAAAAACAGTCAGGTTTTATTCTAAAATGTCCCGTTATCTTATGGAGTCCATTATAAAATGTATTTAAACATGATTCCCAGGGCTTTTGGAAGAAAGACAGCCCCAATATATAAAAAATACAGGGTATTTGTCATGATCCTCCTAACCACCCTTTGGGCTCAGTAGTTGTTTTATAGTTAATATGTTTTTATGTTGTGTTAATTGCCCTATGTATGTTTAACTTGTGATGTTAGATTCTGTATGTTGCATGTTCAGTTCATGAAGAGTTAACTAATTTAGAATGTAGTGATGTAATCTGTAAGTGTCATGTTGTGAGTCAGTTATTAAAGTTTGCTCTGATGGTTGCTACATAAAAAAAGGTGTATCTGTGAATTTAGAGATAAAAATGTTTATTATTTTGACAAAGCCTGCTTTTTGCCTCCTGTGTTCCTGCTGCTCCTATATTAGAAGGGATTGTTGTCTGCTGTGTTCCTAATTTCCTGAACTGGTGTCCTAGCCTGTAGAAACCAGAAGTGCTGAGATTACTATAACCCAGACCATCCAGGGGTGCTCCTGTAACAGTAAGTAGGAGGGTAAGGTGATGAACCTGGTCTCCCTCAGTGATATCTCCCACCGGGGTCATGAAACAATTGGTGACACACGGTGGGATCTCAGTAGCAGTAACCAGTAGTAGCCTGTAAGGGGAACCCTTTATCCCAGAGGAGACATGAAATTATCTGCAGGCCGGGCAGAAGTAAGGGAGCTGACAACCACAGAGTACAGAGAAGTTCCAGCAAAATGGCCACCAGACACTGCAGGAAAGTGGACCTTCAAGCTCAATGGGAGGTGTTCCAAGGACTGTTGCTGAGACATGAGCTAAATTCCTGGTGTCGAGCCCTGTTTTTTCTTGGAGCTGGAAGTGACGCTATGGGAGATTGTGTATGGCAATCCAGACTGTGGCCTGTGCACTTCCCGGTGACAACTGAAATTACTTGAGAAGCACTGTGTCTTGCATATAGTTACATAGTAATTAAGGTTAAAAAAAAAGACGTTAAGTCCATCAAGTTCAACCTTTTAAGATCTCCTCTGATCTGCAGTATTCAGATTATATATTCATTGTTAATTAGTGGTCTGATGAGTATTTTGCACTATTGCCCTTGATCCAGCAGGATTTACAGCTGGAAGTGGAATTTTTAGAATTGCTAGATGAGGCATCTGTGGAAGGACTTTAGTAACCCAGTTAGGAAGGTCCCTGCCAATTGGGCAAGGAGAAAGATTATGTGCCACAGACCAAGGGTGCCCAGATACATTTTGCTATGGCTGGGTCAAATGGGACTGTATGGACTCTGGAACTACTGAGGACTTGCCCACAGAGGGCCTTAAAAGTTTTCAATGGGTCTAGGGAGGGAATATCATGGACTGGTGGTAGAACTTTGCTCCTAGGGTTTTAAAAATGAGCAAGACTGTTATATTGCAGTGGTTTGACCAGAGGAAGATGAGCATATTCCTGTAGTCAGAGGATTAAGTTTGGACCAGCTAATGGACTACATAGAGCATGAAGCTCAGTGTACATTGGGGCAAGATAAATGTGTTTCCTCCTTCAGGTATGTGCATCACAACTCCATTTAATGATTTGAAGTCTCTAAATGATAGCCATTGTCAGATTTATGAAGGAAAAACAACAATTTGTCTCTTTTCATTTATGTATTCTCTAATTGTTCGTCATATTGATGGCATGCATTTAAAAAGGACTATTTTAAACATTACAAAATGTAAACATTGCTGTGTTCCATGAATTAAATAAATTGTCTACCAAATTCAAGGTGCCTGATGTCACTACCAGTGAAATTTCAGTAACATGTAGACACAACCCAACCGAGTTCTCTTTGCATTTTAGAAGAAATTAAAATAATCTACAAATGCAGCAGCTTTGCATTAAGTGGTGCAGAAATGTGCTATCACATGGGCACTCATTCTATTATCGGCTGTAAATCGGCCGCAAAGCTGCGATTCCTTGCGGGGCTCCCGTTACCTTGCTATTCAAATAGACGGCGCCGCAAGGCTATCCCCTTACGGCCGGCCGTATATCTTGCAACCGGCCGTAAGCTCAGAAATCTGTAAATGCAAAAATAAATTCAAGACGGCACTGTAAAGCCCTGTAAATGCTAGGGATCATAATGGGGGACATGAGGATTAATAGCAACCCCCTCTCAAGCTTGCACATCAGCCCAAATCCGAGATTACATTAATTGTTTATTTTCCGGCCGCAGCGTGGGCGGGTCTGAGGTGCTCCAAGCCCTCTGGACTTTTTCCATGGATATTTGACATAAATTAAAATAAAAATTATTTACGGATTTGAGTGTAGGGGAATGTTGTGCCATGAATGCTAACACCGACAATCACTTTATAGTCTCCTCAGAGTGCAGGATGGCTTTATTATGGCTTTATAATGTGCTTAATTGTGTGCTTGCGGGACCTTTTTGCTGCAAGTAAGCTGCGGCTCGGTTTTAGCCTTGCAGAGAGGGTTCCCGGAGCAATTGAATAGCAACCAGGATTTTCTTGCGGCCGAAACGCTTGCGGCCGTTTAAGATCAAAGGCTTTCCTCCGGGGCGTGCGGCCGCAAGGGATAACAAGGCGCCGGCCGCAAGCCTGCCGGAATCCCCGGTCGGAAGGGAATAGAATAGGCAAATAGCCTGCGGCCAGTCCTTGCGGCCCCGCATCTCCTACGGCCGATAATAGAATGAGGCCCATGGTATTTGCTTTTGAACACTAAATAGAGTCCTATTTGTTTCTGCCCACACAGGAAGTTGCTGAAATCTCACTGTAAGTAAAGCTCATAAAGACACTTAAAAATTACAAAAGCTAAGGTGTGTTTTATTGATCACTTCATTTGTTCAAATCATATGCAACCCTTCCCCCTCCAAGTCGCAAAAATAGCAGTTTAATCAACATTATACTTTATATCATGTTTTTCATGTTATATCCTGTTTGTGTTAATATATTATTGAAATAAAGGAATAACACTACTTATTAACAATTTATTTTCCACTTTGTGTGAAGCCATTTTGGTATTAACTGTTCTCCCTTGATAGACCAGCTAAGGCTGCAGTTGCAGATAAGCCCAAATACAACACAAGCCCATGCATGCACACTTCCAAGCATTTAACTTGGTCCTTTAATGTCTTTTACCACTGGAGACATCAAACGGGGACATTACATACATGCGATAAAGCATGTGAGAAAGAAAAGTGTTTTTCACAGTAGGGGTTTATCTGTGGAATTCTCAAAGGAGGCAGTGTCAGTGGATTCGATAAATAACTATAAGAAGGGATTGGATATGTTTTTAAATAAAAAGGGCATTCAGGGTTATCCTGGATATTTGGAGAGGGAGTATTGATCCAGGGAAGAATCTAATCGCCAGTATCAGGGTCACAAAGCATTTTTTTTTCCTTTGTGAGACAACTGGCAAAGTTTCACTGGGGTTCCATCTTTTATATCAAATTATTCTTTACTGCTCCGCCTCCTGAGGAATCTGTGTGTGGACCAAGAATCCATGATCAGAACAGAACATAGTTACATAGTAATTAAGGTTGAAAAAAGACTTTCAGTACATCAAGTTCAACCTTTTAAGATCTCCTCTGTTCTGCAATATGCAGATTAGTTATTAATTATTAATAGTATACTATTTGAGGATGAATAAAGACTGTTAGTCCATCAAGTTCAACGTGTTTAGATCTCTCTTGATCTTTTTAATATGTGGACTATTTGTTATTAATTGTTAATTGATCCAGAGGAAGGCAAATAGAAAAAAAAACATTACAACTTTGCCAATTGTCTCATAAGGGAAAAAAAAAGCAAAATTTCTTCCTGACCCCAGAAACTGGCGATCAAATTTCTCCCTGGAAAAATTACGCTTTGCTAGTTATCTAGGATAACCTTGAATGCCCTCTTTATTCAAAATATATCTAAACCCCTTTTGAAGTGATCTATCAAATTCGCTGTCACCACCTCCTTTGGTAGACAATTCCACAGTTTAACCACCCTAACTGTGAAGAACCCTTTTCTTTGTTTAAGGTGAAATCTTTTTTTCTCTAACCTGAAGGGATGTCCTCTTTTCACTTGAAGATCTCTTGCTACAAAAAGTCCACTTGACAAAGCCTTTTATTGACCCTGGATGTATTTAAATAAGCTAATCATATCCCCTCGTAGACGTCTTTTTTTCTAGCGAAAATAAGTTTAATTTGGTTAGTCTTTCTTCATAACTTAGCCCCTCCATTCCCCTTATTAGTTTTGTTGCCCTTCTCTGTATGTTTTCCAGCTTTAAAATGACCTTTTTATGAAGTGGTGACCAAAATTGTACTCCATATTCCAAATGAGGGCGTACTAGGGATTTGTATAGTGGTAGAATTATATTTGCTTCCCTTGCTTCTATACCCTTCTTAATACATGATAATATTTCACTTGCATTTGCCGCTGCTGCTTGGCATTGAGCACTGCTACCTAGGTGGTTGTCCACTAGTACTCCCAAATGCCTTTCAATATCTGATACCCCTAAATTTGCTCCATTAAGATTATAAATTGCATGGCTATTTTCCTTCCAAAATGCATAACCTTACATTTATTTGTATTAAATCTCATCTGCCATTTAGCCACCCATTTTTCTAATTTATGCAAATACCTTTGTAGGGAAAGAACATCATTATCTGATTTAATTACCTTGCACAACTTAGTGTCATCGGCAAAAATGGAGACACTACTTTCGAGTCCTACTTCTACGTCATTAATAAATATGTTAAAAAGGAGAGGACCTAATACTGAAACTTGAGGAACCCCACTTACCACATTAGTCCCATCGGAGTATGTTCCATTTACAACAATCCTTTGCTTCCTGTCTTTTAGCCAGTTCTCGGTCCATGAGCAGATATTTACTGCAATTCCTGTATCCCTTAGTTTGCTCAAAAGTCTCCCATGAGGCACTGTATCAAAAGCCTTAGCAAAATCCAAAAATAATACATCCACTGAGTTGCCCTGATCCAAGTTCCTACTAACCTCCTCATAGAAACTAATTAGATTAGTCTGACATGACCTATCCTTCATACATCCGTGTTGACTGCTACCTATGATCTTGTTCAAATAGACATATTCTTGTATTCTGTCCCTTATTAACCCTTCTAACAGCTTTCCAACTACAGATGTGAGGCTCACTGGTCTATAATTCCCTTCGGATTTGCTCTTGCTCCCTGCTTTTCTCCAGTCATCTGGTAGAGACCCTGTGGTGAGTGGGGCTTTATTAACATTTATTTTCTCCAATCTCTTATGTATTTCTTCCTGCATTAACCAATTACTTAGTGATGGTAGTGTAGCCCCATTTTTTTGCTATGTCCCATCCACTGGTACCTCCCTTGTGTATACGGACGAAAATAACCATTTTTGCTCATCTGCCTTTTCCTGGTCACTAATTATCAGACGGCCTTTGTCACATTGTAAGGTTCTTATAGCTTCCTTCCTCGCCTTCTTCGGGTTAATATATTTAAAAAATATTTTAGGGTTAGTCTTACTTTCCTTTTCAACTAACTTGTCATTTTCTATTTTAGCAAGGCTAATAGCCCTTTTACAGGCCTTCTTGATTTCCTTATAGTCACATAAAGCTACCTCTGTTCCCTCCTTCTTAATTTATAATTTAAATGCATGTTTCTTTTTTTCTTATCATGATCTTTAAGTCATTGTTAAGCCACATGATGTGATTTACTCCTATTCAATTTACTTCCACATGGTACATGCCAATGAGTATGTTTATTTAGTAAGGATTTGAATGTTTTCCTTTTATTTTCAGTATTTTTCCCTTTAAGTTCTTTGTCCCAGTCTATATGTAGCATTGCTGCCCTTAGCCCAATAAAGTTAGCCCTTTTAAAATTTTGAGTTTTTGTTTGCCCCTTACAACTCTGTTTTTTGTATTCAATCTCAAATTAGACTGTCTTGTGATCACTGTTCCCCAAGGGTTCCCCTATTTTAACATTTGATATTATATCAATATTACTTGTGATGACTAAATCCAAGATGGCCCCATTTCTAGTAGGTTATTGTATTACTTGGGCCAGATAATGATCCCTGAGTGTACTCAAGAACCTGCTCCCTTTAGCTGAGCAACTGGTCTCATTTATCCAGTTTATTTCAGGGTAATTAAAATCTCCCATTATTAGAACTTGCCTGTGCTTAGCTCCATTTCCAATCTCTATCAATAATTGTATTTCTTTACTTTCATTTATATTTGGGGGTTTATAGCATACTCCCACCAAAATGCCTTTAGAATTAGCTCTTCCACTATTTAGCTCAACCCAAAAAGATTCAATGTTGCCGTTAGTTCCAGCATAAATATCTGACTATAGGCTTAAATTCAATATTAACATACAGACAGAACCTTCCTCCTTATTTACCATGTCCCCTATCTTTCCTAAAGAAGTTGTAATCATCCAAATTAACTGTCCAGTCATGAGATTCATCCCACCATGTTTCAGTAATGCGTATTAAGTTCAATTTTTCTTGTACTGCTAATAATTCAAGCTTGCCCATTTTCCCAGGCAAACTTATTGCAGTAGCAAGCATACACTTTATGTTGCTATGGCTCTGCCATTGTGAAGTACTTGCCACTGTATTTGAGGCCCCTATGAATACCTCCCTACTGTCTATTGTAACCCTCCCCCTTCTCCTCCCCCATGGGTAACTAATTCATCCTTGTCCCTCTCTACCCTTTTTACCCCAATATTTCTATACAGTCCCCCCCCACCTACAAGTTTAAAAACTCCCCTATCCCCTAGTACAAAAGCTCCCTCATCATTAAGGTGCAATCCATCACTGCTATAGTGATTGTACCCAAGTGAGAAGTCAGCCCAGTGCTCTAAAAACCCAAAACCCTCTGCACTGCACCACTTTTTAAGCCACGCATTAACCTCCCTAAGCTCCTTCTGTCTCCCTGGGCTAGCACGTGGCATTGGTAGTATCTCAGAAAATACTACCTTGGAGGTCCTTGCTTTAAGCTTTTTCCCTAGTTCTTTAAAATCATTCTTTAGGACAGTCCATCTTCTACTTACTTTGTCATTGGTACCAATATGCACCAAGACCGTGGGTTCATTACCGGCCCCTATCAATAATTTATCCACCCGATCCACAACATGCTGAACCCGAGCACCCGGGAGACAGCAAACTGTTCAATTGCTGGGATCTGGGTGACAAATCACCCTGTCTACCATCCTAATAATAGAGTCCCCTACCACCAGAACCTGTCTGTTGCTCTGCCTATTCTGCCCTCCCACTCCTCCAGTAGAACTGTTCTCCCGGCTGTTAGATGGAACAGCTCTATCTGGCATTGCCATTCCTGAATGGACATCCCCAACAGTTTCACTCAATCTGGCAAATCTGTTGGTGTTTGCCAACTCAGAACTGGCCTGCCTCCTCCTGTTCCCCCTGATTCCCCTTCTAACTGTAACCCAGCTACCTCCCTGGACATCCTCACTAGCCCCAGTTCCACCCTCCAGCTAGGCCCAGCTAAACTGTGCTCCGAGAGCACCAACCCCCTTTCCAGTGGAGCAATATCACTAAGTGCTGCAATTTTCCTCTCCAGATCTCCAATTTGAGCTTCCAGAGAGGCAACATGCCCACACCTCTCACAGAGGTATGGACCCTGGATCATCTGTTCCAGTAGTGCATACATGTGGCAGGATGTACACTCTGTGAGGTTGCCACTGAACTGACTCATGATTATCAGTTACAAAAATACAGTGAGAAAACAAATCAATGTATTTGTATAAAGATTGCTTTTCTACACCTTAACCCAAACAAAACAGAAAAAATATATATGTTTGTTTTCTTTTTTTTCTTATAATACCCCTTTTCTTTGAATTCCCTCCTTTGATTCAATCCCCTACACACTAACTAAACTTACACTATAAATGATTGCAAGCTCCCAAGCTCGCTCTTCCCTTGTTAAAATAGACCCTGCCGACTCACCTGTACAATGATAAACGAGCAAAGGACAGAAAACACTGCCCTGCCTCACAGAACTGATTCAAACAGAACACAACAAAATGCACACAGATAAACCTTTACAAAGGCCAAACCACACCCACTCTCACCTGGACCCTGATTACAGAGCACAGGCCAAACCACACCCACTCTCACCTGAACCCTGATTACACCCCACAGGAAAGAAAACACGGCACTGATTTACAGAACTGATTAAAAAATACTGTTTGTTCAAATGTAAAACCTGTGGATTTTATTTAATCCTTAACAATTTATAATAAATGATTTATAATGAAAGTTCTTTTGTGGCGGTGTGTATGGAATAACTGAATGGTTTAAGATCATGAAAGTGCAACAACGTTGCATATTGTCACCTTATTTATTGAACTTGTATAGAGAATATATCATATGTAAGGCCTCGCTGGACAAATCCAAAGCAGGAATCAATATTGCTGGGAGAAATATCAACAACCTAACTTTCATGGCTGAAAGTGAGGAGAAACTAAGTGGCCTATTGATGAGGGACAAAGGTCTGCATAGTTAGAACTATGGTATTCCCAGTAGTAACATACGGATGTGAGAGCTGGACAATAAAGAAAGCTGAGCGCTGCAGAATTGACACCACGTGGTGTTGGAGAAAACTGCTTAGAGTCCCTTAGACTGCAAGAAAATTCAATCAATTAGTTCTTCAGGAAATCAAGCCAAACTTTTCACTTGAAGGATTTATCATGAGGCTAAAATTAAAAATTTTCGGCCATATAATGAGAAGACCAGATTCCCTTGAGAAGACTCTAATACTGGAAACGTTTGAAGGGGCACAAAGAAGAGGACAGCAGTGGTGGAGATGGATAGATCAGGTAATTGAAGCAGTGAACATGCGCTTGATGAATGTCAGAGGGGAAGTAGCTGACAGATATGTCTGGCGTGCTGTGGTTTATAAGGTCACAGAGAGTCGGACATATCTGACTGACTAAACAACAACAAAATTATTTACTGCAGCCATTCATTTTGTTTATATAAGTTCCTGCCTTCTTGCTCCAGTCTGTGTTATTTAGCTTTTGTTCAAGTCAGCTGTGTGACGATCCAAAAGAAGGGGCTATACAAACCCAGGGCCACCTGCTATAGATTACAGGTTATCTACCCACAAGGACCGCTGGGTTCTTTGAAATCTCGGCACCAGCACCCTGTTATTTGGCTTCTGTATTAGTCTCTTTATCAGGAATCAGCATTTCCAGGAGTTCCAGTAATCTTCCTGTGGTAGTGACCAGGACAGGTTACTTGTAGGGTGGAGATAGGTTCAGTATCGCAGACACCAGGAACATAATCAGAGATACACAATTTCTATATTTCTATATATCTCCAAGTGATCTAATTTATTTTTGAAATTACAGCAGTATTTATAGGGGATAGATACAGAGGGGGTGTACACAATGTAACAACAAGGAGGTGGCAGACAATCACAAGAGATAAACTCCACATGGGTCTAACAGAAGTTTCCTGAGGCTTAATCTCCAATACATATCCTGCACATATTCCACGTATAGGACCCAGGATGGAAGGTTTTCCTAGGGGCAGCTGGGCACCACCTCATCTGACCTTGACAATGAGTGGTATGCGTGAACCTCTTATCTTAAATAACTTAATCATGAACACAATGGGATAATTGGATCTCATCCAAACATATCTTAAAGCATTTCTGTGTTTTACTATAAGGAACTTGCAGCAGGCGTTTAAATAGAGTTCAGCCATAGGTCATCAGACCATTAACATCTCGTCTGGACCACTGGTTGTTATCCCCCTTACCCAGAGTGCAGTCCCTTGTATTATATTAATACTAGCTACTTGCCTGTCAAAAATGACGGCATTCAAATTTTAAGCCTGGCAATGCTGTTTGCCACACAATGTGAGCACCTTCGTCGCTCATTGCAAGCACCGCTCTGAGCGCCTTTGGGGCACATCTCATGGCTCGCAATGAGCGCCTTTGGTGCTCATTGCCAGCCTCTCCCACTCTCTGATCTCTGTGTCTGTTTTCCCCTCTCGCCCTCCCCTCCCTGCCCTGTGTCTTTTGTTTTTCCTTATCCCCCCCTTGTCTATTTTCTTCCGTCTCTCAGCCCTGTGTCTCTTTCCACCCTCTCCCCCTCTCCCTCCCCTGTGTTTTTCTCCTCTGCTCAAGTTTTGCGTCGCTCGCGAGCATCTTGAAAGTGCTACGGGTTTCGGCAGTGATCGCTGCCATCAACATAAGCATCTTCTGTGCTCATGTCTATGCTGCTTTAAAGTCCTGCGGGCCTTGCGATGAGCACCTTCGGCACTCATTGCAGCCTAAGCCATTGCATGACCAACATTCGTAAGATCTACAACTATTATATGCGATGCTCCATTCATAAAATTATATGAATGAACCCAGAGTGTGTTTAGTGTCTAAGCTCCACAATTAACATAAAACACATGCAAAATCACAGACAAAGGTTTAAAGGGATATCCGTTACACTACTGTCTCAATCTGACAGGACAAGGCTGAGGTCTTCTAATCAGGGATACCTGGAGCTGGCAGTGCCAATTAAAGGAACAGGATCCTATATGTTTTTATTTACCCCGGTGACTCCTGACCAATTTTTACATATACATAACAAATAAATTCATGGAGAGAAGTGTTTTCTTATTTCCCAGACATAGTTACTGTCATGATCTATTACTTGGCTGGGCTTGAAAAGATCCTAGATGAATCCTACCCAGTAGATTTGTGAGGTCCATTGTATACCTGCTAACAGTATATGGACCAGTATCAGGACAGTTACCAGGAGAATCACCATTAGTATAGGATACTAGGTTCTGTAGTAGTTACCAACTGTAACTAAATATCCAAGGCAGGACCAGGGTATGAATAAGTTTTCCCCAGAATAACATGCATGCAGTGATGATTTGTAATCAAACAGAGCTCACTTATTGGCAAAGAACTCATATACCATAGTTTTCCTTGTATAAGACAGTATTTTTTTATCAAATCAAATTTTTTAAGTCTAAATTAGGGAGGTCATCTTAGACTGAATGTTGCAATTAGATAACCTGGTCCTGCACTGTAATGCTGCATCTGGTCACTAGATTTAGGGCAGGAGAAAAGATACACATTTGGAAAAGCATTAGTTCCAATTAGATTGCATTACACTGAAAGTGTGCATAAAAATGTGTATTTTATAATTTTTCATTGTGCTACACATATATTTAGGGCACTTTCTGTCATGATTTTCACTGATTTCAATTTCAGCTCAATATCCTTGTGATCGCATCACTTATTACTATCCACTTATTATCCACGATGTGCAATTGCATTTTTCCAGTTTAACACAGGGATCCCAAAGATATTGAGCTGGAATGGAAATCAGTGAAAATCATGACAGAAAGTGCCCTTAAATATATGTGTAACACAATATTAATTTATTTCTGAAATATGGGTTCCAAAAATAAGGGTTGTCTTATACATGGGGTCATCGTATAGACGGAAAAATACGGTATGTATGTATACCGGTAACCAATCAGCTTGTAGCCCCTGTCTAAATAGTATGGACTACGCAAAATGGGTTGACATTACCTAGATTAGGTCATAGTTTTGAATCACTCCCCACCCTTAGGCCAGGGGCCTGCGTGTCTAATAAAAAAACATTTGCTCTTTCTCATGCTCTCTGCATTTGGTAGGTGATAATCACATAGTTACATAGTTACCTAGTAATTGAGGTTTAGTCCATCAAGTTCAACCTTTTTAGATCTCCTCTGATCTGCAATGTGCTGATTAATTGTTATTTGTTAATTGATCCAGAGGAAGGCAAACCGGAAAAAAAAAAAAATGAAATTTTGCCAATTGTCTCAAAAGGGGAAAACAATATTAAATTCCTTCCTGACCGCAGATAAAGGTGATCAGATTTCTCGCTGGATCAATACTCCCTCTTGAATTATCCAGGATAGCCCTGAATGCCTTTTTTATTAAAAAATATATACAATCCCTTTTTAAGGTTATCTATCAAATCCACTGTCACTACCTCCTTTGGTAGAAAATTCCACAGATTAACGACCCGTACTGTGAAGAACCCTTTTCGTTCTTTAGGTTGAAATCTTTTTACTTCTAATCTCAAAGGATGTCCTTTTGTCAGTTGAAAACCTCTTGGCACAAAGAGCTCACTTGACAAAGCCTTGTATTGACCCTGGATATATTTATATAAGTTTTTTTTTTCTAGAGAAAAGCAGTTTCATTTGGTTAGTCTTTCTTCATAACTTAGCCCCTCCATTCCCCTTATTAGTTTTTTTGTCCTTTTCTGTATTTTTTCCAGCTCTAAAATGTCCTTTTTATGAAGTGGTGCCCAAAATTGTACTCCATATTCCAAATGAGGGCGTACTAGGGATTTGTATATTGGCAGAATTATATTTGCTTCCCTTGCTTCTGTATCCTTCTTAATACATGCTAATATTTTATTTGCCTTTGCAGCTGCTGCTTGTCATTGTGCACTGTTACCGAGGTGGTTGCCCACAAGCACTCCTAAATCCCTTTCAATATCAGATACCCCTATATTTGCTTCATTAAGGTTATACATTGCATGGCTATTTTTCTTCCCAAATGCATTACTTTACATTTATTCATATTAAATCTCATCTGCCATTTAGTTGTCAAGTTTTCTAATTTAGGCAAATCCCTTTGTAGGAAAAGTACATCATTATCTGATTTTATTACCTTGCACAACTTAGTGTCATCAGCAAAAATGGAGACACTACTTTCGAGTCCTACTTCTACGTCATTAATAAATATGTTAAAAAGGAGAGGACCTAATACTGAACCTTGAGGAACCCCCCTATTTAACTCAACCCACAAAGATTCAATGATGCCGTCAGTGCCAGCATAAATATCTTCTCTGACTATAGGTTTAAATTTAGGCTTAACATAAAGACAGATCCCTCCTCCTCTTTTACCATTTCCCCTATCGTTCCTAAATAGGTTATAACCATCCAGATTAACAGTCCAGTCATGAGATTCATCCCACCATGTTTCAGTAATGCCTATTAAGCCCCATTTTTCTTGTACTGCTAATATTTCTAGCTCGTCCTGACAGCAAACTGTCAGGACGCTGGGATCTGTATTTTATTTTATTTGTATTGTATTGTATGTATTTCCTTTTTAGGTGTGTTTTTTTTAATTTTTTTCTGTAGTGGGGGGGGGTTGTAATGTATTTTTTTATTTTTTGTAATGTTCCTTTTTTATTTTTTGTGACTTAAGTTTTTTTATTTTCGGTAATGTAGATTTTTTATTTTTTGTGATTTAGTATTCTTTATTTTATGTAATGTAGATTTTTAATTTTTGGTGACTTGGTGACTACCTGGTATGTAGTGTAGGTAGGTAGTGTAGGTGTTAATAGGTTAGTGTAGAGGGGGGTTAGTTTAGATTTCATGGTTTATTGGGGGGCTATAGTGCAGTGTAGTGTTTATACTTAGTGTCATGAGGGTACTGGAGAACCCTCATAGCACTTATGGGGTATTGTTTGGCTTCTAACTGTCCCAAGAGGGTCTTTAAATACCCTTATGGGACTAATGGGGTTAAATAGAGGCTTATGAGGGTCTGTATAGACCCCCATAAGAGACCGGGTTAAAATGGTGTAGTGCTTACACTTTGGGTCATGAGGGTCCTGCATGACTCTCATGGCACTTATAGTGTTATTACATGCGTTCATTAGTGTGTTATAGCGGTCTATATAGTTGAGGCACACAGTACACTCACATTGTGTGGCAAACAGCATTTCAACACTTTTTTTTTATTGCTCCGTCATTTTTGACGGGCAAGTCGCTAGTATATATATATATATATATATATAAAAATATATTTATATATATATATATATATATATATAAAGTATGTACGAAAAGCATATGTTTGAATATCATCTATAATTATAAAGGATAATAATAAATCGCATATATATTTCTGAGCAATACGGGTTGTTGCAAATGCTTGCGGGCTTGCGCAGGGAGCCAGCAGCAACTGGGCCACAGTTGCTGGCAAGGAGCATCAAAGGAGCTCCTACGACCCGATACGACTTAGGCAGTGAGCACCAATGGTGCTCACTGCGCTGGTGGAGATGATCGCCGTAGGCGCTCATCGCTACGACCCCGCACGACTTAGGCAGTGAGCGCCAAGGCTGGTCACTGCGCTGGTGGAGATGAGCACCGTAGGCGCTCATCCCTACGACCCACGGAACTACAACAGAAATCTTAATCACACCATTCACAATGCAAGACCTGTAGCAGTTTGGAAAAAAAATAAAATTACGGCCTGTAACACTTTGTAAAAAGGAAAGCAGGAAAAAAAAAATATGTCCCGTGGCACTTAGAAATAAAAAAAAAAAGGTAAAAAAAATACGAATTTAACGTCCCGAACCGCGCACATACAAAAACAACAAAAACACAAAGAAAATAAAAATAAATAAATACAAAAAAACATCACACACAGCACAGGGGGACAGCCAGGATGTCTGGGAGTGAGGTTGCACAACAATTTAAATACAATTTGCATAGTTTAGCCACTCGAAAATCGACTAGGTGACAAGAAAATTGGCTGCCGAAAAAAACGAAAACTAGGCTACACAACCGCTAACCACGAAAAACCACCAGGAGGCACATAAGACTGCAAAGCGGGACTTAGAAATACAAGCCACGGGATTTAGAAAAACAAAATCAAAGGTCGAAAAAATCCCTGGAATGTCTGCAAAGCAGTCAGATGTTTTCTGGTTAATGTATTAACTAATCTCTTCTCCCTATCCTTTGTCCCATAAGTGACTAAATTAACTTTATATAATATTAGCATACTCTATGGCCTGCTTATAGCACATTCGGCAGTTCTGACACAAGCCATTGTGGTTCAGTAGCCAACCTCTCTCCAAAACAAGCCTGGCCTGTGGCCCCTTCTTTCCAGGGTTACATGTACACCACCAGTGTCTATGGGCAGCTGCATGGTAGTCAATGTAAGGAGACAAGGGGACAAACCACAATCTGGGGTACCCTCTGCCTCTTTGGTCTCTGGATCCTCTGGTGGAATCTCCTGACTCTCTCCTTCTGAGACTGCCTGATATGTAGATACAGGCAGCCCTTGAGAAGCAGCTGCTACTGCTTCTTGTTCAGCGTGAAGAGCAGGGCTACTTTCTTTTTCTGCTCCAGGGTCTGTGGCTGGCTCCTGGACCGTGGTCATCCAAGGAACCTGCCCACTATTTTTACAGTCAATTGGTAGGGCTCAGTACTCATTAGGTTCTTCTCTTACTATAGGAGCAGGGTAGCTTTTCCCCAGTTCTCTCCCTGGGCCTGGCACTGCTGTGGTTTGGTCCTGTCCCCATGCCTCTAACTGGGTGAGACTCAGCCCCCTAAAGATAGGGACCAGATCTTCCTCTTCCTCTTCCCAGTCAACCCCACGGATGAAGGCATCCTTGGATATCAAAATTCTCCCCACAGTCCATACCTTTATTTTCTGACCCAGCCTTGGCAATATTTAGCTGGGTCTCTGTAGTACCTGTTAGGTGGTTTTGTTCCATGCCTGACTGGCATGAGCCCTCCCAGCTGGGTGGCCAAAACCCAACCAGGGATGCTTCATCCAGAAAGTCTATATAATCCACCTCCAGCTGTAGCTCCTGCTGGATCAAAGGCCAAAGTAGGTTAGCTGTCTGAGAGCCTGTCTCCAGTCCCAGCATGTGACAGCGCTTGGCAAACAGACACAGCTGTCTTTTCTCTGTCCCCAAGCCACAGTCCGGATCCCCATGTACTATGTCCCAAAGGGCCTCTTACAGCCCCAATGAAATATGATGAGGTATCCAAACAGGTCCTACCCAATAAGCATATTGCTCTTCCAGGGCTAACTCCAGGGAACGCCATCCATTTATTTAGAAGGCCCATTCCTCTACAGTCCTTTCCAGTCACCAGAACATTTTCTGTCTCTACTGGGGATAAACATTTTCCCTCCACAGGAGCTGAGACAGGGCCATTGCTTACCCTTCTCCATTTCTCCTGTACCGCCTGTATGATCTGTATCCGGAGTTCCCTCTGCTGATCCTTGGTTGAACCTGCAGGCAATATCTCCATCCATCTTTGGTACCATCTGGACACTTCCTCCTCCTCTGCTGTAGACAACTGTCCATAAGCTGCCATCCTTCTGTGTTTTCTACAGAGATCCCACCACTGCCAGCCAATGTCACAATCTGCTTCTTCAGGGGGGCTTGATATGAACCTAGTTCAAACCTACCTCAGCAGAATCATGTAGTTCCCGCTCTCTGTGGCACAAAAAACAGCTTCTGAAGAGGGCAAGGCCCAAAAGGTACTGGCAGAGAATACTGGATCATGGTTACTTATTGGCCCATGGCAAGATCACTCCCCAAGTCAGGATACAACACACAGAAATAGTCTCACACCTTGGATATGTGAAAACTATCTCTCAACCTTTATTGAATGATCAAAACAACATATTTATACTGTCCAAAACCACACCCTTGTGTACATTTGTGTATGTGTGTGATGTCAGCCCATCTGGCTTGCTATCAAAGCTCTGGAGATCAAATTCACCAGATATATATAGCTGGCTAGTGAAAAAACCTTTATGTTAAACTCAAGTGTTTGCTTAGGACTACTTGAAGTACATACATCTGTCTTGACCCAAGGTCTGTATGTGTGAGTGTACAATGATCTGCAGCTAACTTCTAAGCAGAGCATTTTTACCAATTCCACATATGTTCTATATAACATTTTCCCTCTTATTATAGCTAGGATATATAATAACCATGTACAGGCAACATATAACCATACAATAACACATAATCCCAATGCAACAATGGCATGCTCCCTTGGCCATATTAATACATTACTGGCAATATGAGTCCTTAAACAATTAAATCATGACACACGGTACCCCCGCTTACCTGGAATAATCGTCTTATACTCCATTTCTACCTCTCCTGGGACCACAGTCAGGCACTGTGCTCCAGCTCTGCTTGCTTGGGCACACAATATGTTCTAGTCTAGCTTACTGGCTTGGTCTCTGTCCGGCACGATCTAAGGGTCCATCCCTTCCCCTGCCCTTTGGTCTGTTGCTATCTCCCTGTCCGTTCTTATCAGCTGGAGCTCCCTCAGTGGTTCACAATCAATTCCCAGGGGTCAGTCCATTTTCTCCTACAAGGGTTGGTGGATATGGCTGTCCCTATTCAGACTCTCCCTTGCATCAGCAATCTGACAATCCTTTTTTTTTGCCCCATGGCCTTGCCCTTAGCAATGGTGTCCCCACCACCTGGATAGGACTGTGCCCCCTGGTCTACCACGGTCCCATGGCTGCTTGCTGAGTCTGTCCCTTGACCTGTGGCTGGCTTCCTGATCTTTGTTACCAGATGGAGCCCCATGCTAGGTCCACAGTCCATTCCCAGTGCACAGTGAGCATAGCTCCTCCCATTTAGAGTGTCTGCTTGGCCTGGGTTCTGACAACTGTCCTCTGTGCCCACTTCCAGGGTTGCACTTCTCAAACATCTTCTCCCACCCTCCACTTAAATGGGAGGCACTCGTTATACATGCCTCTCTCCCCCTCTACTTTACTGGCCTCGCAATGAGCGACAAAGGTGCTCATCATGGGCCTCGCAATAAGCGCCTTCTTTGCTCATTGTGAGCCTCTCCCCCCTCTACCTCTCCAACCTTCTATTTGATGGGAGGCATTCACAGGGAGCATCTCCACCCCCCACCCCCACCACCTCCACCACTCGCACCCTCTATTTGACGGGAGGCGCTCAATGCGAGCCTCTCCCCCACTCTACTTTACTGGCCTTGCGATAAGCGCCTTTGGCACTCATCACGGGCCTTGCAATGAGCGCCTTGAGCACTCATTGCGACCCTCGGCCCCCTCTACCTCTCCCATCCTCAATTTGATGGGAGGTGCTAATTGCGAGACTCTTCCCCCCTCTACTTTACTGGCCTTGTCATAAGCGTCTTCGGCGCTCATCACAGGCCTCGCAATGCGTGACTCTCCCCCCCCTCTACCTCTTCCACCCTCTACTTGACGGAAGGCACTTATTGCGAGCCTCTCCCTCCCTCTACTTTACTTCGTTGCGATGAGCACCTTTGGCGTTCATAGTGAGCCTCTCCACCCCTCTACCTCTCCCACCCTCTACTTGAGGGGTGGCATTCATTGAAAAACCTCTCCCCCCCCTCTACTTTACTGGCCTTGCGATGAGCGCCTTTGGTGCTCATCATGGGTCTCGCAATGAGCAACTTCAGCGCTCATAGCAAGCCTCTCAACCCCTCTACCTCTCCCATCCTCTACTTGATGGGAGGCGCTCATTGAAAGCCTCTTGCCCCTCTACTTTACTGGCCTTCATCGCTCATCATGGGCCTTGCAATAAGTGCCTTAAGTGTTCATTGCGAGCCCCCCCCCCCACCTGTCCCACCCTCTACTTGATGGAAGGAGCACATTACGAACCTTTCCCCCCCCTCTACTTTACTGCCCATGCGATGAGCCTTCGGCACTCATTGCAAGCCTCTCCGTCTCTCTACCTCTCCCCCTCTATTTGACGGGAGGTGCTCATTACGAGCCTCTCTCCCCTCTACTTCCTCTCCTTCCTGTGTCTCTTCCCCCATCTCTCTCCCCTGTGTCTCTTCCCCCTCTCCCTCCCCTCTGTATCTCTCCCTCCCCTGTGTCTCTTTCCCCCCCTCTGTCTCATTACCCCCATCTCCCTCCCCTGTGTCTCTTCCGCCTCCTCCCTCCCCTGTCTCTTCCCCCTCCTCCCTCCCCTGTGTCTTTGCCCCTCTTCACTCCCCTGTGTCTCTACCCCCCTTCCTTTCTCCCGTCTCTTCTCCCCTCCCCTGTGTCTCTCCCCCCTCCTCTCCCTCCCCTGTCTCTCCCCCCTCTCCTCTCCCTCCCTTGTCTCTTACCGCCTCCTCTCCCTCCAATTTCTCTGACCTTGCTTGTGCGTGCACGCTCGTGCCCCCGGCCTCCCTCCTACACGCTCATGTGCGTCCCATGCGCATGCGCAACTTGTAGTTGCGAGTTGCTGGATACTTTTAACATTGCATGGCGACAACTCGCAATTACGACAACTATAATATGTGATTAGCATACCCTAGAGCCTGCTTCTAGCACATCTACATTATTTAAACTATTCTTATTAGGCCTGAATATTTACAGGCAATGCTCCTTAGGTATCTGTGGAACCAGACCAGAGTCTGAGGCCTAACATTATACAGGTTACATACCTAGTAATTGAGGTTGAAAAAAGTCATCAGTCCATCAAGTTCAACCTTTTAAGATCTCCCCTGAGCTGCAAATATGCAGATTAGTTGTTAATTAATTGAATCCAGAGGCAAACAGAAAAACCCCAAGTGAAACTTAGGCAATCGTCTCAAAGGGAAAATAAAATGACGTATTTTTTCTAGACAAAATAAGTTTAATTTAGTTAGTCTTTTTTCATAACTTAGACCCTCCATTCCCCTTATTAGTTTTGTAGCCCTTCTCTGTACCTTTTCCAGCTTTAAAATGTCCTTTTTATGAAGTGGTGCCCATATTCCAAATGAGGGCATACTAGGGATTTGTATAGTGGCAGAACTATATGTGTTATTTTTTTATTTGCCTTTGTAGCTGCTGCTTGGCATTAAGCACTGTTACCTTGGTGGTTGCCCACAAGTACTCCCAAACGGCTATTTTTCCTTCCCAGATGCATAACTTTAAATTGATTCAGATTAAATCTCATCTGCCATTTAGATGCCCATTCCTCAATTTTATATAAATCCCTTTGGAGGGAAAGTAAATCATAATCTGATTTAATTACCAACTTTGTCTCATCAGCGAAAATGGAGACACTACTTTCCAGTCCCACCTCTAAGTCATTAATAAATATGTTAAAAAGGTGAGAACCTAATACTGAACCCTGAGGAACCCCACTTACCACATTAGTCCAATCGGAGTATGTTGCATTTACCACAACACCTTGCTTCCTGTCTTTTAGCCAGCTTTCGATCCATGAACAGATATTTACTGCAATTCCTGTATCCTTTAGTTTGCACAACAGTCTTCCATGTGGCACTGTATCAAAAACCTTTAAAAAATCCAAAAAGACTACATGCAATGAGTTGCCTTGATCCAGGTTCCTACTAACCTCCTCATAGAAATTAATTAGATTGGTTTGAAATAGACTATCCCTTATAAATCCATATTGACTCCTACTTATAACCCTGTTCAAATAGACATATTCTTATATATTATCCCTTATTGACCCTTCTAAAAGCTTTCCAACTACAGAAGTGAGGCTCACTGGTCTATAATTCCCCGGATTTGCTTTTGCTCCCTTCTTAAATATAGGTATCACCTCTGCTTTTCTCCAGTCATCTGGTAGCGACCCAGTGTTGAGTGAATCTTGAAAAATTAAATAAAATTGGTTTGGCTATTACAGAATCCAGTGCCCTCGGTACCCTTGGATGTATTCCATCAGAACCTGGGGCTTTATTAACATTTATTTTTTCCAACCTCTTTTGGATTTCTTCCTGATTTAACCAATTATTTGGTGAAGGTACCTCCCTTGCATATACAGAAGAAAAAAAACTAGCTCATCTGCCTTTGGTCACTAATTATCAGAATGCCTGTGTCACATTGTAATGTTTCTATAGCTTCCTTCCTGGCCTTCTTTCCAATGATATATTTACAACATATTTTAGGGTTAGTCTTAGTCTTTTACAACTAATTTTTCATTTTCTATTTTAGCCACTTTAATAGCCTTTTTGCAAGCCTTGTTGATTTCCTTGTACTTACATAAAGCAGTCTCTGTCCCCTCTTTGTCTAATGTAAATGCCTATCATTGGATGTGATTTACTCCTTTTACTTTTATTCCCACATGGTATATGCCAATGTGTATGTATATTTAGTAAAGATTTAAATGTTGTCCATTTATGTTCAGTGTTTTTACCTATCAGTTCTCTGTCCCAGTCTATACTTTGTATTGCTGCCTTTAAACCATTAAAATCTGGCCTTTTAAAATTAAGAGTTTTTGTTGGGGTCTTAAAATTTTGTTTTTTTAATTCAATCTCAAATGAGACTGTGTTGTGATCACTGTTTCCTAAAGGTTGCCCTTTTCCAACATTTGATACTATATCAATATTATTTGTGATGACTTAATCTAAGATAGCTTCATTTCTAGTAGGCTCTTGTATAACCTGGGCCAGATAATTATCCCTGAGTGTACTCAAGAACCTGCTTCCCTTAGCTGAACTGCTGGTCTCATTTATCCAGTTTATTTCAAGGTAATTAAAATCTCCCATTATTAGAACTTGCCCATGCTTAGCTGCATTTCCAATCTGTAACAATAATTGTATTTCCTCACTTTCAATTATATTTGGGGGTTTATAGCATACTCCAACTAATATTATTTTGTAATTTGCTGCTCCCCAATTTAACTCTACCCACAAACATTCAATATTACAGCTAGTTGCAGCATAATATCTTCTGTTACTATTGGCTTAAATTAAGTCTTAACATACAGACAAATCCCAACTCCTCTTTTACCATTGCCTGTATCTTCCCTAAATAGGTTATAACGATCCAGATTAATAGTCCAGTCATGAGATTCATCCCACCATGTTTCGGTAATGCCAATTAAATCCCATTTTTTGTTAATTGCCAATAATTCTAGCTCTCCCATTTTTCCTGACAAGCTTCTGGCATTAGTAAGCATACATCTTCTGTTATGAGTTTGTAGTTTTGAGGTGCCTTCCTCTGTAGTTGAGTTACTTAGTAATACCTCCCTATTGACTATACTAACCCTCCCCCCATCTCCTCCCCATGAATAGTTAATTCATCCCTTATGCCCTCTACACTTCCTATCCCATAACATTCATCAAGTTCCTTCCCCCCCCCCCCCCACCGACTAGTTTAAAAACTCCTCCAGCCTTTCTACCATCCTATCCCCTAGCACAAAAGCTCCCTCATCATTAAGGTGCAATCATCCCTGCTATAGAGCTTATACGGTGAGAAGTTCAACCAGTGCTCTAAAAACCCAAACCCCTCCTTAGTGCACCACATTTTTAGCTCCTTCTGTCTCCCTGGGTTATTACGGTCATAACAAAATAGTACATGATAGAACAAAATAGTCCATGAGTTCAGGGAGGTGACAGTTTGATCCTGGGCGATACATTCCCTTGCTGGTGGGGTTCAGGGGAGTCCCATCCTGGGCCTCATATGTCAGTCATGATACCCTTCATTCCCCTTATTCATTTTGTTGCCCTTCTCTGTACTTTTTTTCAGCTCTAAAATGTCCTTTTTATGAAGTGGTGCCAAAAATTGTACTGCATATTCTAAATGTAGTGATTTGTATGGTGGCAGAATTATATTTGCTTCCCTTGCTTCTATACGCTTCTTAATAGATGTTAATATTTTATGTGACGTTGCAGATGTTGCTTGTCATTGAGCACGGTTACCTAGGTGGTTGTCCACAAGTACTCCCAAATCCCTTTCAATATCTGATAAGCCCTAGATTTACTCCATTAAGATTATAAATTGCATGGCTATTTTTACTTCCTAGATGCATAACTTTTTATTTATTTTTCTCACCACTGGATTTCGGGAGGCACAGGGGGACTCTTTGTCACCCAATTTCTTCATGCCCATGGCTTTACTGGACTATTGTGGACTGTGTATTGACGCTGGAATATATATATATACTAGCGACTTGCCCGTCAAAAAATGACGGCAATGTGATGTATATGTTTGTGAAGTTGTTTAGTTATTAACATATATTTTTGACACTTGTAAGTATTTTAATATGAACGTGTATTTTTGTAAAATGTTGATGTAATGGTTTTTTAAAATGTAATTTGTATCTGAAGAATTGTTAACTTTAATATACATTGAATGAATAGGAAAGCAAAAAGTAAAAAGCCTTCTTGAAACGTTGTGAAATTTTAACATGAAGTTTAAAATATATGTAAGCAATAACCTTCAAAGTATATATTTAGAAACTTTAACTTTATTTTGTATGTAATTTAAAAGTTGACAAAACATTTGTATAATTTTGAACATTATAAAGAGGAACATAGTGAATACATTTTGTAACCTAATTTTTTATTAAAAGTATTAACATTTGAATGTAAAAACAATTGACCTTTAAATTATTCAGTATTAACATGCAATTTCTATCACAATAATTGTTAACTTGAATATACATTGAATGTATAGGAAGGCATACAGTAAAACTCTGCTTAAAACGTACGTAATTAAAGTAATTCATTACTGAGCACATAACCTGGCGATAAACATTAATGTAGTTAGTAATCTTAAGATAACAGACAATATTTACATTGTGACTTAAAAGGTGCTTGACCTCTTAACATCCACTTTGTAATCTGTTGAATGAAATAACTTTAAAATATATATTTTAAACTTGTAACATTAGAAACATTAACATAGTGACTTAACATTTTAACATAATTTTTACTAAAAATGCAAGGCAAGTATTTTGTGAGGCGAATCATTCATAAACAGTACTTTCATTAATTATGACTGAATTAAACAACCAATTGTTATGTATTTTGGAATGCTTTTAAAAAATGTTGGCATCTTTAATTTGTATCCTGCAAAGTTATAGTACTTCATAGTAGACAATGTTTTTAGTAAAAATACGTCCATCTTCTAATAAATCACCTTGACTTTCATTGTTTTCAATGTAAACTTTAATAGCCTGTGGATTTTTGCACCGTGACAACGCAACATACAATTGACCATGTGCAAAAACTGGTTCTTCCAAGTAAATACCCACAGATTTGAAAGTTTGACCTTGTGATTTATTAATGGTCATGGCAAATGCCATAATAATGGGAAATTGTCTTCTTTGAAGTATAAAAGGGAGACTACTTTCACTTGGTGCTAAATCTATTCTTGGTATGAAAACTCTCTCTCCTTTATGGGTCCCAGTTAAAATTTCAGCATCTATAAAATGGTCCTTTAATTGTTGAACAATTAATCTTGTGCCATTGCATAGGCCTTTTTTTGGGTTCATATTTCGCAGTAACATGATAATTGCACCTTTCTTTAGCTGCAAAATATGTGGTGGCATTCCAGAAGGAGTTAAAGAGTTAATGAATTCAGTTGAAAAGTTTGCCTGACTTTCATTGTCATCAGCAAGTACAGAATCAGCACTGTGATAATTTCTTTGTGGTGCATAAATTTTTTTTAAGATTTCATTATTGAGTATTAATGCATCTTTATTTTTACACGTCAGTATGACTTGGTTGGCAAGCTCAGAATATTCTTCGTTATTTATGCTCCCTTCAAATATAGCCGATATAATATCTTGTTGACAAATCATATGAGGTGGTATCTCTACAGTGTCGTCAGGTAAATGTAGTATTTTTTCTGTTCTTCCTTCTCCAATTTTAATAAGCCAATCATTGAAATCAGTTTGGCCTTCTGATCTCATATTTTGTTGCAGTTGAAGATGGGTAAAATGTTTCCATACTGTACTTGACTTTATACATGTTTCAATAATGTCTGTTCGATTTCCATGTACAACGACAGGTAATGTTTGTCTAAAATCGCCACCCAACAAAATTACCTTTCCACCAAATGTAAAAATATTATCCATGACTTCACGAAGCAAACGGTCAATACATTGGAGGGCATAGCATGACATCATTGTGGCCTCATCTATTATAATTAATTTACATTTCTTCAATTTCTTTGCTTGTAAGGATGTCATGCGAATATCTGACACTGAATTTTCCAAAATAGGCACTGGCAGTTTGAATCCACTATGAACAGTTCTTCCACCTTCTAATAAAAGTGCAGCAATTCCAGTAGTGGCAAACGCCATTGCTATTTGTCCTTGTGCTCGTACTGAACTCATTAATAAATTGTACAAATATGTTTTCCCTGATCCGCCAGGTCCATCAAGATAGAAATAACGCTCTGTCACCATGTCATCATCTATAGCATTTTTAATGGCATGAAATGCTTGCAATTGTAGTGTATTTAAAGTTGCAAGTCTTTCTTGTGTTCTTTCTGCTTGTAGTTGAATGTCATAGTCTTCAAAGTTAATGTCATCTATTAGACCTGGATCAGGCAAATTAAAACTTGCACAACTTAATCCATGAGTTAAAAGACTTCTTGAATTTCCATTAAGGCTTTTAAGTGTGCAATGGGTTCATTGTATCGTCGCATAAAGTCTTCAGCCATATTACTTTTAAAAGTCTCCCACAAAGCTAATGCATTTGGAGCATTTGAGAAGATACAAATAAAAGCAAATTGTTCTCTCATCTGTCGTGGCATTTGACATTGTGCTGCTTCTTCTAAACATCTTTCCCACTCTGTATCATCAGCGAGTAAGTTTCTATTTCTTGCAGCTAAATGGAAGGATTCATATACAATGTCATTAACAGTTCTTAATTGTTCAAAACTTTGTGCTCCTGGAACATTTAAAAGTAATATCCGTAAGCAAAATCGTTCAACATCTCTTGGACTGACTGTGTAAATTCGTGGAATTATTTTATTGCCTCTGGTTTTTCTTGCTCTCCATAATCCATTCACAAAAACATAGTGATATGGAATTTCAATATATAAGTATTGTGTTGCTTGAGCATCAGTGGAATTTAATGCAAACCATGCAGTTAGTGTAGTGTGACGATCTTCACTTTGGGCCAATGCATTCATTTCATTTCCAGAATGGAAATAGACTAAATGTCGTTGTGGCAAATGTACTGCTAACCTATATACTGCATGTGATCTATCATGCATTTCAAATTTTAAAAGCCGCCACATAGCTTCTGGCGCACTGACATAGCGAGCATCTACATGAGATGCAAGTTCATCATGTACTAACTCACTACTTTCAGGGTTGTCTGCACTTTTGACGACTACAGTAGCTGCATCGTAACCTTTGTAAATATATTTGTAGACATATTTAATGGATTTGATGGAAGTGCAGGCTTCTACGTTGATGTGGGCGTTGTACTTCATGAGTAAATGTGGATTGTAGGGTACTACATATCTATTGTCCACTTTTTTTCCACGAATAATGGCACTATCTCCTTCTCTTCTTTTATAAAGTGGATATCCATCACAATTTGCATATGTTTTGTCTCTATAATCTTTTGGAAAATCTTTTGAACATTGATTATTTTCCATACATGGTGATTGTGGATTAAGGTCTCCACAGGGTCCATGAATCATGCGATGAGTAACAATCTCATATAGTCTACCATATAGTTCTGGATCCGGTAGTTCAGCAAGTATGACTGCATCCACTTTGTCCGAAGTATCTAATTTATCTTTCTCTTGAAGTATTATGAGAAGATGTGCATGTGGAAGGCCTCTTTTTTGAAATTCAATGGTATATACATAAGCAAGACATTTGCCAAATAACTGATTTATAGTAAAGTCACGTATTAATTCATTTAATTTTATCTTAAAAACTCTGGCTACTAAATCTGGTCGATCTGAAGCACTTTGTCCAAGAAGTAGATTTTGATTAATTTCTGGCCATTGTGGATTACATGTAAATGTCACAAATAAATCTGGTTTTCCAAATTTTGTCACAATAGCCATAGCATCATTGTATCTTTCTCTCATATTTCGAGGAGATCCTTGAAAGGAAGATGGTAAAATGATGGCTTTGCCAGCTGTCATGTCTCTGCTTGTAGCCACGTCAGCAACATAGTCCATGAGTCCACAATATTGTTCTACACGTAGTTTATCTTGTTGATATTTTATAAAGTTTAAATTATTTGCCTCAACTTGCAAATATGAATCAATAATCCATTGTTGTGTTAGTTTGCCACCACATAAAATTGGATTAAATTCATCTCTAATGGCAATTTGAGCAACTTTAAATTCAAGCATAGAAACATTATTTCGGATTCTGGCTTTAGCATTTGGGTAACTGGGAAGGGTTAATTTTGGTTGCCAACCTGCTTCTCCGTGTGGGAAAAAGATGGGATATGTCATTGGATCTAAATTTGGACTTAAGATATTAATATTAATAAATGGTTGGTTCTCATTTCTGGGATATACTCTAATGTCTCTTTGAAATGGTGGTTCTCCTTCATCATTGTGAAAGACCATTGCAACCTCATTTGATGTTGGCAAGTTATAACGACGTTTATCAGTATGTCTGTCTCTTTTAAGCACCATATTAACCTTTGGCATGGGTAATTGATGTCTTTGTGCATGAAGTAGTTGTTCATTTTCTACTTCTGCCAATTTTTTGTAAGCTTTACTGTAGGGATTGTTGTCCATAATGTTATTTAGCTCTATAAAAACACTGGGTAAGCATTTTTTATTTTCTTCCATCTGCATACGTTGGTCAACAGCTTCCATTGTATCTAGGACATATAGTTGAGCGAATTTTCTTTGCTCTCCTTCCTCTGGATGTAAATGTGAAGTCCGATGATAAATTTGTCCTTGGACTTTAAAACAGTAAGGACCATGTCCTGGTACATTAGCAGCCAATGTTGCCCCCATAGATGCAAATGATATGGCACTATTGTAGGATCTTATGTTTGTCTTAAAATTGTTGTAATTTGGAAAAGTAGGTTCAGTCATAATATTTAGTAAATAGGTTGGAAATTGTTTCCTTTGTGGAAGTTTGAACTTTCCTTTTTGACAACAACTAATAAATTGTCCATCTCGGGGTCTCTCCTGTTTAAAATAATAAGCCTCACAAAATTGACATTGAGTAGTCATGTCCCCACAACTATGAACCTCTACTGCTAAAGACTTCAGTAAAGGACAATTTGCAACGCATATTGGATGTTGACTTTGATATTCATCAGATGAAAAGTCATGAAATGTTTCAACAACAGGTTCTAAATGTTTAGTTTTTTTCGTAGATTTTCTTGGTATATTTTGGACTTGTTCGGTTGAAATTTCCTGTAAGTTTTTAGTAAGAGTTTGTAAATGCTTTTTTTTTGTAGTTGTTTTTTTTGGTCTGTCTTGACTGGTATGTTGTAAAATGTCATCTGATGTTTTAGGAACAGTTTGTAAATGCTTTATTATTTTTTTATTTTTTTTGGTTGTATCTTTCATTTTTGCAGCTGATATTCTTTTATTTGCAAGTCTTTTGCGTTCTTTTTCTCTTCGAATTTCTTTCTCCTCCGGTGTCTGCTGGGCGGCCCATCTCTCTTGTCTTTCTCTAGTTTGACGTCTTTTCTTCTCTTCTTTGGTCTCGTTATCAGCCATATTAATCTGTAAACGGAAACAAATAAATGTAATTGTGTATATTTAAATTTGTAATTCCTGTTAAAGATTATTGTGCACAATTGGTGAAATAAAAGGCAAATCATGAATGTATCATTGATATTTAGTTAAATTTATAATTCCTGTCTTCAGTGGCTCAGAATTTGGCCAATGGAATACTGCTGTAAATAAGCATGTAACATATTTATTTAAAATAATGGTTTTATTTATTAAAAACTTTGTTTGTGGATAGATATTTACCACTGCAAAACTTCTTTGCTGAAAAAAAAGTGATGTGGTTATTGAGCTATGTATTGCATAGTAGCAATTTAAATAAAATAAGGGAGATAGTAAATTAATTATTTTATTTTTCTGTTGACACGGATGCAACTGAAAGCAGTTTCTTTAGTTTTATACTTTAGTACTTATTATAGTTTACCTTGGTTGAAGTGTGATTTAAATCCGAATGTTTGTTGGTCCTCGTTTCAAAATCGTTGTCCAATGGTGTGGTCCTCTGTTGGAAGTCCTCGTCCGATGGTGTGGTCCTGTGGCGATAGCCCCCGTGCGATATTGTGGTCCTGTGGCGATATCCCTCGTCCGATGTTGTGGTCCGTTGGTGAAAGTCCTCGTCCGATGGTCTGGTCCTGTGTTGAAATTCCTCGTCTGCTGGTCTGGTCCTGTGTTGAAATTCCTCGTCTGCTGGTCTGGTCCGAGTCCTCGTCCGATGGTCCGGTCCTGTGGAAAAAGTCCTCGTCCGATTGTCTTCACGCAGTATCTGTTGTAATGTAAAATAGAAAATGTTGTTTGAGTGAAATGTCTGTTAAATAAATTAAAAATGTATTAATTTGACTGTATTGTATGAGTTATGGTTATTTTTTTCTATCTTTGTTTTTTTTTACTTTCTGTACAATCCGACAACTTTTGTTATTCTTATTGAAGGTTCTTATTAAGGCTTGTGGGTTGTGATATATTAAATAAGATGTGTTTATGTTATTTTTTGTACAATCCTGTGTTGTGCACACCACTTGTGGTATAGTTATTTAACCTTTATCGGGATGGTTATAGTTATTGAAACATGAAATAATATAATTAAGGTAGTTTGCTATGTGTTTGTGTTAGTTTTTGACAATCCTGTTTGGTGCGCATCACTTGTGCAAAACTTATTTCTTCTTGATTGTACAGGTTATAGGTTGTTAAACATTAAAGAAGAATGTTAATATAGTTTGCTATGAGTTTGTGTGCTTTTTTATACAATGCTATTAGGTGCACAACACTTTTGTTATTCTTATTTTTGCTTCTTTGTAAGGCTTATAGGTTGTTAAACATTTAATAAGAAATTCTGTTTTGTGTGTAGCAGTTTGTGTGTCATTGAATTGCGATTTGGCTAATTGAATCGTGCCCTAAATAAGCACATAGCATATTATTTAAAATAATTTTGTAGTCATTGAAAAACTGTATTTTTGATATTTTTTTATTAACTAAAACCTTAGTTTTAAGAAATTGTTATGTTGTTATTTAGAGCCCTATTCAATTGGGCAAATTGCAATTGAATGAGGGCCTTTGTGTGTACCATAGGTTGCATAGTTTGGCCCTCATTCAATTGCATTTTTTACAATGTAATAGTACTCTAAGGCCGTAATTGAATTGCAATGTAGAAATTTGAATAGGGTTGTAAATAAGCACATCACATATATTTGTTAAAATAGAATAAGGGCCTAAAAGTGCTTATTTATGGGCCTAAAAGTGCTTAGTTATAGCCATATTTAATTGTCCAAAATAGCAATTGAATGAGGGCCTTTGGTTACTGCATTTGTTATATTGTGAGCTCCTCATTCAATTGTGTTTTGGCCAATGGAATAGAGCTCAATATCAGCACAGAGCATATTTTTTTACGGAATTTTGTATTTAGTGAACTTGTATCCAAAAGGAACGTGTTCACAAAAGAAAAATTTCCTTTAAAAAATATGCTCTGTGCTTATATAGAGCGCTATTGAAATGGGCAAATCACATTTGAGTGAGGCCCTTGTCCATTAAAGACATATAGGTCCTCATTGAATTGCAATTTTGCCAATTGAAGAGGGCTCTATATAATCACATAACATATTTATTGAGCAAAGTTTTTAGTTATTGAAAACCTTGATTGTGGTTAGAAATTCAGTAACTAAAAAGTTCTGTATAAAAAAAATGTTATGTGCTTATATAGAGCCCTATTCAATTGAGGAAGTTGCAATTGAATAAGGCTCATGGTTATTTCTTGTTTATACTTAATACTTTACCTTGATAGAAGTTTTGAATGACAGACGGTCCCCTCTTGCCAATCTTAATCCGCCGGTCTTCTTGTAGTGTCTGTTTGAAAAAGAAAGTGAAATAGTTATTTGTATATTTATAATTTGTCATCTAGCAAAGCATGGCCTTTTGAGCATGTAATGTCTTGTTGTATCTTACCTCTTCAAATTTGTTGGTGTTCTTTAAAAGGGATTGTGCTTCACAGTGCACGGTGCAAATTGTTGAGAGACGCTGTTGATGCAGAGTCTGTTTGAATATTAAAAGAAATAGAAAGATTCAGCTTTATATGATCTATTGAATTGCAGTAAATTAATTCAATTAACCTTATTTTTTGTTGGGGGCTACACACATATGTCACATACATGAAGCACATTACATAGTTTAATGTAATTATTTTGTGTACGTGTGACATATCAGTATACATGAGTCAAATTTAAATGGTTAAATTAACCTTATATTTTTTTTTTCCAACACACATAAATGTGTGTGTGTGAGATGTAACTATAGATGATACACATATATGTGCGTGTGACATATCAGTATACATGAGATATAATGTCATTTAAATGTAGTTGTTTACTGATTTTGTTGTAAGCTAATTTTGTTGCATTGGCAATACACATAAATGTGCGTGTCACATGTCACTATACATTATAGACATATATGTCGGTGTCAGATGTCACTATGAAGGGGCAATACACAGAAATGTGCGTGTCAGATGTCACTATACATTATAGACATATATGTGCGTGTCACATGTCACTATACATTATACACATATACGTGCGTGTCACATGTCACTATGAAGGGGCAATACACAGAAATGTGCGTGTCAGATGTCACTATACATTATAGACATATATGTGCGTGTCACATGTGACTATACATTATAGACATATATGTGCGTGTCAGATGTCACTATACATAAAGCTCTGTTTAATATTAAATTATGTTTTTTTGTTGTTTTGTTAAATGAAGCGTATTTTTTTTGTGAGCCTATACACATAAATGTGCCATACATGATGACTACATAAATCCTATTTTTTTGTTTTTATTTGTTTGACCTGTCCTGATAATAAAATGTAATATATTATAGCTTACCTCTCAGTTGTAATTTGCACAATGTAAAGTAGTAAATTAGTAAAGAATTGTCTTCTCAAGTAAAAGCATCAGTTATCTCAGAAGTCACTCCGTTGATCACCTGAGGAGAAATGTATTTTTTAGTTGGAAATAGGCAGTATTTATAAACTTGTAGAAAGTTCTGGAAAGTGAGACCGTTAGAACGCAATACGCATGCGCTATTTGCGTTCCAGCTTACAATTTGCGTTCCATCCGCCATTTTAGGCGTATTACTGTTCAAAATGGTGTTTAATATGATTGTGATACGTTCCGCATAGTATGTGTTTCATTATTGCGAGTAAGTGTAGTGTAGTTACGTCTGAAGCCTCGTTTTCGTTTTGTTCGTCGGCCATTTTTTCTCTCGCTTAGCGATGGTATTAGTGTCTAAAGTGTTTATTTTGATTTAAATGTAACTTGTTTTTTTGAGGTGCTGGCTGGTTCCTCTTGCTGTAGGTAAGCTTTTTATGTGTTTGTTGTGTGTCTTTGTTAAGTTTTAAATGTTTGTATGTCGGCGTGTTGCGTCCGATGTTTGCGAAGTCGTAATGTGTGGTAACGTGTCTCGTATGGTGTTTGCGTGTGTAGCCTCGTTTTCGTTTTATTCGTCGGCCATTTTTTGTGTCGCTTAACAAACTATTTAGTGTCTAAACTCTTTTATTTTGAGTGCAATTAAGTTGTAAGTTGCATTTTTGAGGTCCTGGGTGCTTCCTGTTTGTGTAGGTAAGGTTTTTATGTATGTGCTGTCTGTATGTATTGTGTTTGTAATTTTGTAATGTTCGCGAGTTGCGTCCGAGTGTTGCGAGGCCGTAATGTGTGTGAACGTGTGTCGTATGTTGTTTGCGAGTGTCGTAATGTGTGTGCACGTGTGTCGTATGTTGTTTGCGAGTGTCGTAATGTGTTGCGACGTAAACTTTTTTTTGCAAGGGTCGCAGTTGCTGCAACTGAAGATCTCGCTTTGCGAGGTCCTCAGGTGCTGGCATGGAGCGCCTGCGGCGCACCAAGCCAGCAACTGAGGCCCTCGCTTCGCGAGGGTCCTCAGTTGCTGGCATGGAGCGCCGCAGGCGCTCCATGCCAGCAACTGAGAACCTGGCACAGTGCCCTCGCTACGCGAGGCCCGCGACTCGCTGCGCGAGCCGCGGCCCTCACTACGCAAGGCCCGCGACTCGCTACGCGAGCCCCGGCCCTCGCTTCGCGAGGGCCGCGGGCTCGCTACGCGAGCCCGCAGCGTTAGCAACAACTCGTACGCTCACAACTATATATGTGATAATATGTTTACAACATTATATGTATCTTGGTCTATGGATATGCCAGGTTCTGTATAGTTTAGAATGCCAGGGTACCTATGCTACTTGCGGTCATGCCCTGAGTCTAGAGAGTTTTCTAGAATAATGTGCCAAGGGCTGAGATGAGATATATATGTTCCTGCCCTGGGACATATATTGTTTATATTGTTTATGATTGCATACAAATTATGTTTCATGTTACAGGGATTGTTGCAAATAACATATTAGATGGTCTGCAAATGTACAGCTCTGCAGACTGTTGCAGCTGCCAATGCCCAAGACAGGAGTATCCTAGAAAAACCTTGTACACACACTTCAAAATTGCAGCCATGGAAACAACAAGGCCAGTACTGGCAATTAGCATGAAGGCTGGACAGATACATCCTATATCTCCAGGTTACTGTGATAATTAGGAATGCACTTCAGTTGGAGTGGTGGGGGCAGTTGACACATCACACAAATACACAGGCATGGGCCGTGGGACAGTGACTGCAAGGATTGGTGCACATTGTTGCCATTGGTTGATGCATCACTAAGAATAAAGTATAAATATGTTGTTTCTTTGATTTAATATACATAGTTACATAGTAATTGAGGATGAAAAAGACTTTCAGTTCATCAAGTTCAACCATTTAAGATCTCCTCTGATCTGCAATATACAGATTAGGTATTAATTAATTAGTTGTTAATTCATTGTTAATTATTAATCAACAATTACTTTTTTTTATTTATTTTTGTAATTAATAATGAATACATTTAGTTCTAGTTTCACATATCTACTGTGTGAGATTGTTATTGTGTTTGTATCCTGAATTGGGGAGTGGTCTTGCCATAGGCCACTAGTAACCTCTATCCAGTATTTTCTGCCTGTACCTTTGGGCATTGTCCTCTTCAGAAGCCATCTTTTGTGCCATAGAGAACAAGAACCACACAATTCTGCTGGGGTAGGTTTGAACTAGGTACATATCAAGCCCCCTTAAAGAAGCAGATTGTGACATTCATATTAAATATCATCTGCCATTTAGTTGCCTGTTCCTCTAATTTATGCAAACCCCTCTGGAGGGAAAGTACATAATTTTCTGATTTAATTAGCTTGAACAACTTAGTGTCATCAGCAAAAATAGAGACAATACTTTCAAGTCCAGTAATTGCTAATCAGTATCCCATCCACAACACTAGTCTACAGGAAGGACATATGTGATAATTTACCTGATTCCAAACTGAGACTAATAGCCACTGGGGTTTTACCAGTGATAGGTCAGGAAGCCTTTTGGATAACTATGTTTGCATATGTTGACAATACTGTACTTTTTTTAGCAACCTATTACCATGAAGTTAGGCATAAGGGGAGAAGAAATTTACTGCACAATTACATACTTGTAATTATGAAGGTCAGTAAGCTTTTTCATTTATAAATGTATTCTCTGATCTCCCCCATGTTGATGGATGACTAATGGTGTTTGGCCTCTGTGTAAATTATAAATAGTCATTTTTAAGCAAGGGTACCAATGATTCTGTTGTTACTGTATATAAATGCCAAATGAAAAATTGTGATGGCTCAAGGGGTCAATAATTATCTAAAACAAGAGAAAATATGGCATACACCCAGGGAAAATTACACACTGTATATAAATGCCCTAAACGTGTCTGCCTCAAACTATTCTATATTAAAATCAAAAATATTCTGTATGCTATATGTTTCTAACCCCACGTCTACAGTTTATAGTCCTAATCTGTGGTTAATGTGTGCCTCGGCCAAACTCCCACCTTCCCTGACCTTATAATAATGGAGGAAAATACTCAGCTGGAGGCTGGCACTATATATATATATGAAAATGAATATTAAATATTGCAATTATAAATTATTAAATAAAAATATTAACGATCAATGCATAATTAATTTACTTCTTGATTACAGTTGGTCCATTAAGTATATCTGGTCCATGTTGTATTAGACTGAATATTATATAATAGATCATGGTTGTGTAGTAGATATACTGTAGATTATCCAGGATTTAGTAATATCTTTGTCACTAACCTTTGTTGAAGATTTATTAATACATTGCATCAGCATTAGTTCAACAGTAAATGATAATGGCAATTAATGCAGTATATTCACAGGAAGGATTTTTTTCTTACCAAAAAAATCATGCTGGTATGATTCTTCCCTTGATGCAGTATAGAATTACAGGAAAAATAGCAAAACCATAATTCATATTAAAATGGTTGTAGGTTATGAAGAATTTGTTTATCGAAACAGTAATAATTACTGTAGAATTAATGATGTGTAAATTATGGCCAGATTTCTAATTAATTAAAAGGACTCCAGGCATTTTTAGTTTTATATAAATACTAGTTGTAATATTAATAATAATATTTTCCCCCAGCCCCCTTCCCCTGTATTTATTTTCCCCACACCCTCCACTATGTCTCTTCCCTCCTCTCTGTCTCTTTCCTCACCCTCTCCTGTGTCTCTTTACCCCCTCTCCCTTCGACTCTTCCCCCCCTCTCCCTCCCCTTTGTCTCTTCACCCAATTTATTTGTCATGATCCCCCTGAACATTATTTGGGTTTAGTAGTTGTTATTTAATATGTTTTTATGTTGAGTTGATTACCCTATGTATGTTAATTTCTGTATGTTATGTCCCTTCCCTATATGTGACTTGTGATGTTTGAATCTGTATGTTGCATGTTTGGTTAATGAAGTGTTAAAATAAATTAGAATGTTGTGTTGTCAGGCTGAAACTGTCGGTCAGTTGAGATTTCAGTAGGACAGAGAGATGTAATGGTGTCTCTGAGAACAAGCCAGTCTGAAGGCAGCCTGTGATGCTTGTGAAGAAGTTTGTAAAGAAAAGTAAGGCAGTTGAGATACTGCTGTGAAGACATATGCTCCTAAAGAAAAGGGAGGTGACGTATCTATAAGATAACATATATTTCTCCTCCCTCCCCTGTGTCCCTTCCCCCCTCTGTCTCTTTACCCCTTTCCCCTCTGTCTCTCCCCCCCTCCTCTGTGTCTCTTTACCCCCTTCCCCCTCTCTGTTCCTTTCCGCCCCTCTGCTGATGCATGCATGTGCTCTGTGGGATGTACGGAATTCCATACACATAGTTTGTAAAGTGCGCATGTGCTCCCTGGAGCGTTACGCACACTTTACAAACTATCAGCCTTATTAAATTGCAATTCGGCAAATTCTAAAGGGCTCTATATAAGCACATGGCATATTTTTTTACAGACGTTTTTAGTTCGTGAAGACCTTGCTTTTGGATAGAAGTTTACTGACTAAAAACTTCTGTAAAAAAGCCCTTTAGAATTTGCTGAATTGCAATTTAATAAGGCTGTATATTAGTGATTTTAACTAGGTTAATTAATTGACCTCCGCCTTGACCTTCACTTTGTGTGGTAATTGTGATATAACTTTTACATTTCCCTTATTGCTAAGTTTCTCACCTTCTACAGCGCCTCCATTTCCTACTCTCCTGTCTCATGAGATCTGATGCTAACAAGCAGGAAGTGAGAAACTATGTATCTCCATGCAGTAACTTTGCACAAAACCTTTTTGCATGAACAGCCCCTGAAAATACATTAAAGCTCATATGTTTGTTTGTTGGGCATAGACTATTAAAAACCATATGCAGTTTCAAATAAATAACACTTAATATTGTTTCTTACTTTTTAAATTGTGTGTTTTCCTGCTAGAGAGCTGCTTGTCTCCTCATCCCAGTGCCTTAACAGGGGTTGCGGCCAACTCTGCTTGTGGTCTGGATTATCATGAAACTTGGAGGCAGGCTGGGCTACAAAGTCATTAGTCCTACTCCGTGATGTCATTGCCCAACCTCTGCTGCGTACACAGAGGTATCGAAGGTAACATCGCTATTCTAACCTGTTTGTAGAGGCCCCATTAGCAAGGACTGGGTCATCGGTGTTGCACGAGCCATCACAAACCTTCCCATTTAACTGAGCATGCTCAGACTGAACCACAATGCTGACTGGTCAGACTGTTTTTATTCCAGCACACAAGCAGAGCTGTCTGCACCCCCTGTAAGGCACAGAGAAGATAAGACAAGCAGATCTGCTTGTGAAGAAAAAAGGACAATTTCCAAAGTAAAAAAAATGCATTAACTTTATTTATTTAAAACAACATACTGTTTTAATAGCCTATGCCCAACCATCAGACAAATTAACACAAAATTATAGACAATATCTAGGTTTATTAGTATTCATCATTTTAGAAATATTAAATGAAAAGAAAATACTTGAATATTTTTCCTAAATTGGAAAAACACAGTATTGTAAAAAGTAGTGGTACCTTTAATTAGACAAATACTCAGTGTAAAGCTTTTGAAAGGTAAACAGATTTAACAAGTCAGAAAAACGGGATGAAAAATAGCAGGTCTGTAATGAAATGGCAGGAAAAAAAAAAATACAAACATTTTCATAGTGAAAATTATGAAGTATGTGAGATAGGTAAAGAGGGCACAGTAGGATAAATACTGTGTATACTTTACACTGAATGTTTGTCCACTGAAAAGTGAATCACTATATACCACAATACTATGTTATTTTGAATCATTATATTTGAACTTTTACTGTGCATCACACATAATAGACATCAGCAGCATTATACCAATTGAATACTTGAAAAAATGTAAAGGGGCATGTTATTCTTTGTTGCCTCAGGAAGAGGGTATTGGTAATGTGTTCAAGTGTGGTTTCTTTTTTCAATTGAAGGTCAGATCAGGAAAAAAATGATTGATATGTTTAACTGTCAACTAATGAGCAGTAATATATCTGTATGAGTCATAGTTGTCTGCCAATGAGATCTGCAGACTTAAGTATGCTCTGTGCATTTCCCATGTTAGTTTCAAGGAAGTCTAAACAGGTTTTGCTTAATATTTTTATATAGAAAAACAACTTCTATTATAAACCGTGCAGTTATAAATGCATTAAAAAAAGAATTGCTTACCATGCCCCTTCAAATGAAACTGAAATATACATCATAATGCTTACAACTGATTAAATAAGTAATTAAACTTCATTACCCAATCACAGGCGCTTTAGAAGTGACACGTCATTTTTTGCCAATGTATTGCATATTTACACACGGTTAATATTGAATTAAGTATCTGCACTTCAAGCATTTCTATTAGGAAGTTTTTTTCCAAGTTTGTGCTAGTACTCCAACCTGGAATAACTATAATTGCTAATTTAAACATCTGCTAACAAGTTAAATTGCATAAGTGATCTATGTTTAATGTTTTGCAATTTTGCATCTTTAAGACAGATCTTAGGGGTAATTTCGCCATTCAGAGAATAACACAAAAAGCCATACATTTTGAGCAGATAAATGTCTATATGCAGAAATACTTCTGCCTGTAAGTGTTATTGACACTTTCTGACATATAATATGTACATAAACACACACAAATTTATGATTTGAGATGGGAATCAGGAAAGGAAGAAAAGCAAGTGGGGGCGTACAAATCTGAATGACTTAGGGTAGCATAAAACCTAATTATTCCCATGATCACATAATATAATTGTCAAACTGCAAACAGCGTGGCGCGAGCGGGGGGGAGAGTGGGGAAGAGAGGGGGAGAGGGACAGAGGGAGAGTGGGGAAGAGAGTGGGGAAGAGACACAGAGGGAGTGGGGAAGAGACACAGAGGGAGAGGGGGAAGAGAGAGAAAGGGAGGAAGAGGCACAGAAAGATGAGGGGGAAGAGACACAGGGGAGTGAGAGGACGGAGAAGAGACACAGGGGAGAGAGTGCAGGGAGGAAGATACACAAGGGAGGGAAATGGAGACACGAGGAAGGCGGGAACAGACACGGGGGAGGGGGAAAGAGACACAGGCCAGGGGGGAACAGACACAGGGGAGGGTTGTCGGAGACAGGGGGGGGGGGGAGATGCATGGGAGGGAGAAGGGGGAAAGAGACACAGGGGAGGGGTTTAGAGACACGGGAGGGAGGTAAAAACACATGGGGGCAGGAGATACAAGGGAGGTAGACGAGGCAGAAGGAGACACAAGGGAGGGAGAGGAGGGGGGAAATAAGACACGAGGGAGGAAGTAGACAGAGGGAGAGACTCGCAATGAGCTCCACAAGGCCAGTAAAGTAGAGGGGGAGAGGCTTACATTGTGTGGCAAACAGCATTGCCAGGCTTCAGTTTTTATTGCCGTCATTTTTGACGGGAAAGTCGCTAGTTTTAATAATAAAAACTGAAAGGTTGTGTATACAAATTATTATTAATGAAAAGTTATGAAAACTGGCTTGCCCTTTAAAACCCCTAAAAAGTCATTTTATCATAATTACACTCTTGCAGACTTTCTTACATAAAATTACATCTATATACACAAATTAGTGCAAGACAAATACAACCCACATGTTTTTGGGGAGAAAAACAGATATTTCAGCAACTATTACTATCAGAACACTTCTGCAGATCTGCAGAAATAATGCAAACTATAAAATAAAGGCATGTATTTTTTTAGCACTTCACTGAAAATATTGTTTAGCAATACAGGAAATCAGTATATCAAACTGAAATCAACAGAGCAATATCTCAAATGCAATATTTAGTTGTTTCTAACACTGATACAATATTATAATAAAGCTGAACTTGTCCAAGGAGATGATTCATATTATCTGTGGTGCCACGAAAGAAGCAAGCATTCTGAGAACCCAATGTCATCAATGATAGTTGGCTAAGGGACACGTGGACCTGGAAAAAAAATAAGTTATTTCAAAAGAATAAGGGGAGAAATTAAATGAATTAAGGTTTATATCTTGTTCATGTTTGATCCAAATCCTGATGTATATTTAATTTGTAAATAACATGAAACAACACTTGAGTGGAGTTTACTTTTTTTGTGACTAGTTCCTTGTGTATATAGTTACAGTGGTCTCAAAGAAAACAAAAGAAAAGTTGCTGTTCTCTATTTAAATATACTGTTAAGTTCCATCTAAAATATACATAATTGCTAGAAAAATGGTTCAAGCTTAATTTATGTGTCATTGACAAAACAGTGAGTAAGTGCAATATAAAAGGATAACAAGATTCATAAGGTCCACTGGACCCCCCTGATATCTGGATGCACAAAGAGGAGAATAAAACTAAATATCTGGGGCTACTTTAGCTAATACTTGCCTATTTATGATTAAGTTGCAAACATGTAGTAGTCATCATGATTTTCTGTCTTTGAGTGCTGAATGGGGGGTTACTTTTTTAAATTAATGAGGGGGAGGATGTGTAGTTGGATTTACAAGTTTTCATTGTGTTGCTTTCTAGTATAGACGTTTACAACTTCAGATGTGAGATACTGTAGTGGGTAGAGTGTAATCATTTTAAAGTATAAAAATAACAACTTTATTACAAAGTAGAAGGCAGAAATAGACTGTAAAGTTCTGCTCTAAAAATATAAGACCATATTGTGATCTGATTCACTATAGAGAGATGTACAGTGCTCTTATATTCTTTGCTTATCAGCTAAAAAAAGCATAGATAGTAAATTCTACATAAGTGGTGTATATTAAATATTGCATTTTGGAAACCTGAGGAAACACAACTTTCCTTATCTTTACCTGTGGTTCAGCGTCCTTGGCGTCTGCTGTTTTTTATTCCTTTAAAAATCATCCCAATTCCAGCAATGATCCCAATGATTCCAACAGCTAGTCCCAAGCCACAAACCATATTTTCAACTGACTCTGAGTTGTGAGAGGGAACCTCAGGTACTGCACAAAAACAAAATTAAACATAAAAATTGATTCAGGAACATTGTTTATTTTTCTGATCTACAAAAGAGGACCTGGTACATAGAACATGGAAGATCCTTGCTTATAAAGAAAAAGAAGAGGAGGTGGAAATGACTTTGAAGGAGGAAGAAAGGAAGAGAACCACGAGAGTACTGAGCCACTGGTCAACTGAGTAGGGAGTGTATCCAGGGCTGAAGATTAAGGAACCTGTGCATCAATGATCATCGCTGCCGGGCATGAAAAATAATAGGCAATGCATATTTTCTAATCTTATAGTTATACATTTTTTTATGTGAATACTTTTTTGGTGTATTTAGTGCTATGTACTATGGTAATGGATTCATATATGGTTCCATGGGGCCCCCCATGGTTATACTTTAGTTGGGGAAACCCAGGGGATTCCTGGGCTCATAGGGAGAATTCCAGGGACCCCCTGCATTCGTTTTTATTATTATTTAAACACTTCCTTGCCGTAGGAAGTGTTTTAAAAGATACGTGGGGTTAAGGGAGAATGTTAGGGCTATTGTAGCATGTTCAGGTCAGTGGGTACCATTCTGTAGCGCTGCTATTGAGACTACTAAGATTCAAACTCTGAGTTTCCTGCGAGCAGGCTGTGAGCATGTTCGAGACAGAGAGCTCAGAGCAAAACAACCTGGACGCGAGTCAGTAAGATTTACGTTTTTTTTTTTTGCAAGAGCCATAGAATAGCTCTGCAAATTTGCTTTTCAGATCTATCATAGCTGAAGGCTTACAGAGGTTCTTACAGAGCCAGAGCCTTGTAATGGAGGCATGAGCTATGCAATTAGGTCCCACCAAGTCAGTAAAGCATATCATCAAAACATATCTTTTATACCATTCAAACTTGTTATTCATTTAATGGAAAACATGAAATAATTTGCAATAGCGACATATACATACATACATTTTATACATATTTATGCATTATACTTTGGAAAAATATTTAGGAACCTTGTGCACTTCCTATACAAGAGTACAACTTTACCAAATATTTTTCTTCACTCTAAGTCATGCAGAGATATGGTTTAGAGGTATGACCACTGATATTAAATGATGAGCATTCAAATCTCACCGGTTATTTTTGAAATGTATTATATGCAAGTCTTACAAAACAAGTCTTCAAGGACCATTCATAACCATAGATACATATAGAGAAAGGCAGATAGAACCTAGGAATTTCTATGAATATATTTCATATTTTTCATATTTGTGTATATACTATATGTGTTACTCACTCCAAAACTTGTTGCTGGGATTTTTTAAGAGTCCCTCGTGATCAACAGAGCATGTGTAAATATCCTCCTTTGTTGGAATGAAAGGTAAGTAGATGAACTTGCTAAAGGAAGCATCTCGTCCAGGGTAGAAATCTGTCTCTGTCCCTTCTGTCACAGGTTGGTTATTCTTCAGGAACTTCATCTCAATTACTGGAGGAAAGAACTTAGTACTTGCACAGATCAATATGTTAGGCTCACCAAGAATTACAGGATTTTCTGTAAATATCAGGATTTCTGGGGCCACTGCACAAAAGAAATAGAGTTGATTAGAAACTGCTGAAAATACGTAGAAAGAAAATAATAATAAAGCTATTCTACTTTAGGCAGATAAAGAAATGTAAATTTTCACCAGCTCTATATGGTAACTAGCGACTTGCCCGTCAAAAATGACGGCAATACAATTTGAAGCCTGACAATGGTGTTTGCCACACATTCCGAGCTTCTCTCCCCTCTACTTTACTGGCCTTGCGATGAGCGCCAAAGGCGCTCATTGCGAGTCTATCCCCCCTCTACTTCTCCCACTCTCTACTTGATGGTAGGCGCTCATTGCGAGCCTCTCCTCCCTCTCCCTCCTCTGTGTCTCCTACCCCTCCTCCCTCTCCTGTGTCTCTCCCTCCTCTGTGTCTCTTTCCCCCTCTCCCTTCCTTGTTTCTTCTTCCCCCAGCTCCCTCCCGTGTCTCTTCCATCCTCCCCTCTGTCTCCCCCACGTCTGCCTCCCCTGTGTCTCTTCCCCCCCTCCTCGCTCACGTGTATCTCTTCCCCCCTCCTCCCTCACGTGTGTCTCTTCTCCCCCTCCTCCCTCCCCTGTCTCTCTTTGTCCCCCTTCCCTCCCCTGTCTCTCTTTTCCCCCTCTCACCCCCCCCCCCTGTCTCTCTTTGCGCCCTCTCACCCTCCCCTGTCTCTCTTTGCCCCCCCCCCCCCCTCTTCAGGCCCCCCTCAGGATCCCCTCAGGCCGCCCCCACTCCTCCGGATCCCCTCAGGCCACCCCCTCACCTCCGGATCCCCTCAGGCCTTCCTCCTCCCCTCCGCATCCCCTCAGGCCATCCCCCTCCCCTACGGATCCCCTCTGGCCTTCCCCCTCCCCTCCGGATCCCCTCAGGCCTTTCCCCCTCCCCGCCGGATCCCCTCAGGTCTTCCTCCTCCCCTCCGGATCCCCTCAGGCCTTCCCCCTCCCCTCTGTATCCCCTCAAGCCTTCCTCCTCCCCTCCGGATCCCCTCAGGCCTTTCCCCTCCCCTCCGTAATCCCTTAGGCCTTCCCCCTCCTACCCGGATCCCCTCAGCCTTTCCCCCTTTCCTCCGGATCCCCTCAGCCTTCACCCCAAGATCCCTGCAGACTTACCGGTATAACCTCTTTTGGTCTTCTGTTTCCCTACACCTGCATGTCCTTCTGCAGAGGCAGGGAAGTCTGAGTGGTGACGTCAGGGAGCCAGAAAAGCAGAAGCGGATATACCGGTCAGTCTGCAGGAATCCAGGGATGGTGGGATCCGGAGGAGGGATGGTGGGATCCGGAGGAGGGAGGGAGGGAGCTACTGACAAGAACCAGGTACGGTGGTGGGGGTGATGCAGTTTCGGCGGGGTGATGCGGCCTCTACGGGGGTGATCATTGCATCTGGTGGTGATGTAGCCCTGGGGGGCGCTCATCGCGAGCCCTGCAATAAGCCCCTTCAGCTCTTATTGCAGCCCCCGTTGGGGTTGTTGGTAACTCTGTTTGAACTGGGGGCCTCGCTTTGCGGGACCTCGCTGCGCGACCCCCGCAATTTTAACATTGCTTTACCAACAACCCTGTTCAACCCCGCAATTACGACAACTATATATGTTATATACACACAAAGCACTCCTAATACTTTTAGTCATATTACTCTCTACTCAGATGCCTTTTATAAAAATTGTGTTCCCTCCTTATAAAAAAAACCAACCCTTTTATGCCTCACTCTTAACTATGTTGATATTTGTCAATCAACTAATCATAGGTGTATTTATATTCCTAAAATATACTATAAGCCCTTTAAATATAAATTTGGATACTATAGGGATGTTTAAAAAAAGAATTCTGCAGAGCCTTTCATGATTGAATGTTTCAGAAGCAAATGTGATTTCTGGTTAAATAGCTGGCAATATATACATAACATATTTTCCAATAAACAAATCTTTTAACATGAGCAATGTGGAGGAGCACTAAAATATTTGTTGACAATGCATTGCATGGCAAGTAGTGATTTTATACCAAGGTATAATGTTCAATTTGTGAAGTAAGCAACACACTAATAATATTACCAGCTTTGTAAACCAACAGCATGGAAACATGTTAATGAAAATCTTTTACCAGTGTATATGTGATTGCCCCCTTCTGGATAGCTACCTTGGTCATGGTGAATTGGCTTGTGTACCTCAATGAAATTGTGAGCTATACCATGTTGGGTCACGAGCGATGGGCAGGTCAAAGCAGAGAGGTCAGATAAATTGTGGTCCACTGGAGGCGGACCTAGAAACACATTCTAGTATATTTTTACATGAAATCCTTATGGATTAGCACACCCAGACAAAAGATGTGCCTGGTGTCCTGTGGTCCATAGGGTCACAGAGAGTCGGACAGGACTGAATGATTGAACAACAACAATATATGCTGACATGCTTGTTTTCCTTACTGTTTAGTGCCTGGGCGCAGAGCAAACAGATTGTTCACTTTATAGTGTGACTGCTCGCTGCTGAGCAGGTGGGAGTAGAACAATTACCTACACAAAATAGTTTCAGATATTTAAAGAAGGACATTATCTGTACCCAGTTTACAAATGCTATTTTTAAAATAAAATATTTCAGATTAAAAAATTCTTAACTGTGTCAGAACCAAATAAACGTAAACTCAAGATACACCGCTGAAAAATGTTCAGGGTTTGGTTATTCTGGAATTGAGCATACCACTAGAGCGCTAACTTTAATACCACAACGTTGTGCCTTATACTACCGTGTGTTAGTATCATTAGCACTTAGATATACTATTACACCTCTTAATACTACAAGACTGGTAAAGTTTGTGAGAAGATGATATTTGTTACCATTTTTTGCTGCTGTGTAATTTGATCTCTTCATGTGTATATCCAGATTGTATTTCAGCACTCCAATATTCTGCAGGGCTCCAGCTGCCTCAAAACTGGACACTTCTCCAAACAGTGGAAGCCTCCATATTGTCTCTTTTTTGTCCAGGTCTACATGAAAAATCTCATCCTGATCAAACTGGAACATGTACTCCCCTGACGGCTTCCGAGTCTGGTAGAAGTTTGACTGCAACAATATGTTCCCCACTGAGGAGAAAAATAAATCATTCATATGTAATTGGAACATTTGGTTGTAATTGAAATGATGAGTAGTGTAAACAGTATAGACATAAATGTTTTCTATTGGTGCTCTGCAGCATTGCATGTAAAATATAGAGTTATACATGGGAGTCTAAAGATTTTCAGAAGTTTGTAAAAGATGCATTGATTACGTTTGAAACATAACTATTTACTCTTAAATTGCATGAATCGATGTATATTGGTATAAAATCTTCAATCCATATGGTCATTATCAAGGCATTTATTTTACTAAATGTATAAACATGTTGTTATACTGAATAAATAAAAGATAAATATTCACCAAAATTACATTTTCTATACTTGATTACAGTTTGGAACAAGTATGTGAAAAATACAAATTTGTTGGGAATCCTTTAAACAATTAATGTATTTCAGTACCTAATACAAAATCAGTCTATTCATCAATGAGTGCATTTTAATGTGCACCGTATTTATCAACATCAAATCTGGTACATTTTGCTCCATTTTAGACACCTTATTTAACACCATTAGATGCATTATTTATTATTATTGGAAGCATACAGTTTGTTACCGTGCTGTCATTTGTCTAATTTATAGTATATACCCGTATTTATCGGCATATAACACGCACCGGCGTATAACACGCACCTCATTTTAAGAAGGAAATTTCAGGGGAAAAAAATTAAATTTTAAATAAAGAACTTTGAAGCAAAATCCTCAACCTCCCTCCTCATCCTCAACCTACCTCCTCATCCTCAACCCCCTCCTCAAACTCCCTCCTCATCCTCCCTCCTCAACCCTCTCCTCCACCCCCCTCCTCAACCCCCCCATCCTCATCCTCCTTCCTCAAACCCCCTATCCTCAACCCCCCTCCTCAACCTCAACCCCCCTCCTCAACCTACCTCCTCATCCTCAACCCCCCTCCTCAACCTCCCTCCTCATCCTCAACCCCCCTCCTCAACCTCCCTCCTCATCCTCAACCCCCTCCTCAAACTCCCTCCTCAACCCCCCCATCCTCAACCCCCCTCCTCAACCCCCCATGCTCATCCTCCTTCCTCAACCCGCCTATCCTCAACCCCCCTCCTCAACCTCAACCCCCCTCCTCAACCTACCTCCTCATCCTCAACCCCCCTCCTCAACCTCCCTCCTCATCCTCAACCCCCCTCCTCAACCTCCCTCCTCATCCTCAACCCCCTCCTCAACCCCCCCTCAACCCCCCCATCCTCATCCTCCTTCCTCAACCCCCCCTATCCTCAACCCCCCTCCTCAACCTAAACCCCCCCTCCGCATTCTAAACGCCCTTAAATACCTCCCCCTCACTTACCTGCTTCTGCTCCGGCCTACGCTCCTTGACCCGGCGCGCATGTGATGTCACATGCGCGCCACGTCATTAGCATATACCGGGTGCATATACACGCTATATGCTAATGACGTGGCGCGCATGTGACGTCACATGCGCGCCGGGTCGCGGAGCGGAGGCCGGAGCAGAAGCAGGTAAGTGAGGGGGAGGTATTTAGGGGGGTTTAGGTTGAGGAGGGGAGGGGTTTAGAATTCGGAGGGGGGTTAGAATACGGAGGGGGGTTTAGAATGAGGAGGGAGGTTGAGGCTGAGGAGGGGGGAGGGAATATCGGTGTATAACACGCACCTATCATTTGCCCCCTATTTTCAGGGAGAAAAAGTGCGTGTTATACGCCGTGTTATACGGTAATTTATATATAAGCAGTTATTAGTGGCCTCAGATTGTGATTAATATATATAAGTACATGATATCACTGTGTGTGTCTTATTTCTCTAGATTCACAAAGAATCACAAGGGGTGTAATCTACTTACCTGAGGTTGTAATGGCAGTCTTTATGAAGAAAATATTGATTGCAGGCAAAAGCAAAGTAATTTGAAGGACCTGCCATCATTTGGGTTTTCATTTGTATACCTTATGTTCCTTAGTTGATACATCATATGTAGAAAGTTAGTTTTTTTAAATGATATTGTTGTGTAATGGTTGGCCTTTTCTTGGGCCCTATCGGTTACAACTTATTTCAAATTTACAACAGTTTATTAGCAATTTGTCTCATAAGAATAAACAATTTCAGCGTAATGTTTTTGTAAGCAGTAAGTTTAGATAAGTATGATAAAAAATAAAGTAATTACAGGGGCCTGAGAATCATTAATTATGTTTGGAATTTTGGAAATATTTACGGATTGGGGTGGCTGCAACAATATTGCATCATAGGTCATCACACAAAGCCCTATTTCCTTGTAACATCACATACCATTGCTGTCTTATGGACACACAATGTATGTCCTGTATGTAAAACACTAACCATGAGGTAAATTGTGGATCTTTATCTACAAACAGCATTAAGGCTTATACTCTGCAATCTGAAAAAATCAAGCATTATTTTACAAAACATTAATATAACAATTTACCGACTTTAGAAATAAGGCCAAGTCCCCCAATGAGAAGTATTTCATTTCCTTGTTTGTATGGTTAAAATATTAACCAGTCAAATGTCAGAATAGGATTTCGGATACTGCAATCTAATCCACTGTATATTAATTAATCAGTTTACTCATATTGCTTACAACTTTTCCTACTCCCATTGCTTGAAATGTGATTGACATGTTTTTTAGTCGGTGAGAAGACTTAAAACCCCACATATTAAAAGTAATTTGTCATGTTTTTTTTGGGTTAGTCCTAATTCCAGTGCATAAAAAAAATGACTTAAGGGCTTTGATTGACGATTTTGGAGTCAGAACCTGAAAGTATATTTTCTTTCACTACAAGGTTCTTTATATTTTTGTAGAAGTATTTTCAGCTTTAGAAGGGGTTTGGTGGCTTTAGGTAAGGGTTGCTATCATGATTACATTGTTTAAGGACTGATATTGCCAGTAATTATGAAAATGGCCAAGGGAGCATGACATTGTTGCATTGGGATTATGTATTATTGTGTGTGGTTATATGTTGCCTGTACATGGTTATTATGTATCCTAGTTACAATATATTATAAGAGGGAAAATATGGTATAGAACATATGTGGAAATGCTCTGCACAGAAGTTATCTGCATATCTTTGCACCCTCACACATACAGGCCTTGAGTTAAGAAAGATGTATGTACTTAAAGTAGTCCTAAGCAACACTTGAAATTAACATCAAGGTTATTTCCCTAGCCAGCTATAGATATCTGGTGAATTTCATCTCAAGAGCTTTGCAAAGGTGCACGCCAGATGTATACAAATGTACACAAGGGTGTGGTACTGAAGAGTATAAAGATGTTGATTTCATAATTCAAAAAAGGTTCAGTTTTAAGTCTCACATATCCAAGGTTTGAGGCTGTTTTGTTGGGTTTGTATCTTGAATTGGAGAGTGGTCTTGCCATAGGCCACTAGTACCCTGTATCCAGCATTCTCAGCCTGTACCTTTGGGCCTTGCCCTCTTCAGAAGCCATCTTTTGTGCCACAGAGAACAAGAACTATACAATTTTGCTGGGGTAGGTTTGAACTAGGTTCATATCAATCCCCCTTGAAGAAGCAGATTGTGACAGTTGGGGACACTTCTGCCCCTTCGGCTTACTAACCTCACCCTAGTCTAGAATGCCCCATCCATTTCATTAGCCCCCGCCGCACCAGGAGTTGTGGGAAGAAGAGCCCTTATGGGTCCTCCTGTAGACAAGTGGGACAGGATAATCAAGTTATTTTTTAAACATGCCCACTAGATGGCAAAAGGCAATCATTGACATGATTGAGGCAGTGAAGTGGTGTGCAAGTCTTTACATTGATCTGGGCATTTTTGTGGGCATATTATGTGAAGGGTGTGTTGAATAATAGTGAGCCAGGATCCTTATCACAAGATTTTCCTAAGGTAAGTCAGTGCTCCCTACCCTACAATACTGCAATCTAAACCTCACAATTAAAAAAAGCGTGATTACAGTCAAACTATGCCCACAAAGCTTATTTGATTTTGATTTGGAGATGTATAAATAAGAGAAGGGAATTTGTTAAAAACCATAAAAATAGGATGATCCTTGGTATCCTTCTAGGTCTCCCTGTGCACTTTGGAAGCATTCAGCACGGTTAAAACTAAATGTCAGTGTCTGATGACAAGTAGTTAATTAAATACAAATATAAGGGGATCATTGAGATTCCCAAAAAACCCCAGTGGGTGTGTCAGCAGGAGAGGGATACATAAAATTATTAAAAATCCCTTCACTCCTTTAAAACTGGAAAAATGGTGTGTGGAATTGAAGGCAACTAGACAAAGAGGAAGGGACTAGTATTTCCCAAACAATGATCACTAGCCCAAGGAGTAAGTGTTTAGATTTAACTTTTTCCTATGGGAAAAAAAATCCATTGCAGCTATTTACACTCCATCATAGCCTTAACAAAAGCTTAGTAAATACACCCCAAAATGGAGTGAAAGCTATTGGTAGTAATAATAATACGCACATACTAAAATTACATGTTTTTATTTAGTTAATCAAAATGCAAAAGTGAACGCGGATTTAAAATAATTAAAACATTTTGACTATCAATATGTGGATTTTTTATTGTTCTTCATTTAAGCTTAAGGGAAAAGTTTTTTGTTTTTTTTAATAACTTTACTAAAATGGCATTGCACACACTAATTGTATTAGTGCTATATATTACAATAGTATGTACCAAAGTAACAAAATTAGCTCAACAGTCATGTAAGACATAGCCATGTAAATCCTTATTACATATTACAGTAAGATGCAGGTTTTATATGTGCTTAGAAATATTAGTAGCAGATATAGATTTCTGAGTTTATTAAATGCTCTTATTTAGCACATCTATCACATTCTGTAGTATAACATAGGTAACATAAATAAAAACCCTCATTTACACATCACCTTGTAAACTTATTTTTCTTCAAATGGGTCAAGTGGATCATGTCAGATGTTGAGCTCTATGCTTCTTTTTTAATTATATATACATATAATATACAGTGCTGCACTTTCATATGTAGATAACGCATGTACACTATAATTTGTGTTAATCATTGATGTGATTAACCTCCTTCTTGTAAATTTTACAATGTACATTTTTCTCCATAATGTCAAGTGGAAAAAAAGTTCTTCATATACAATATATTTTTATGCAAAAGTTTTCACTTACCTTCTACAGCTTGAGTGAGGAAGAATAGAGAGAACAAATAATAAATGCATAAGTAGCAGTGTTTTCTCTCAGTCATTTTTACTTGATAACACGCTGGTACAAAATGTCCAAACAGTTTCTGGAAAATGAGTGTCCTTCACCAAGACTTCTGTAATTTTAGTTTACTGCAAGGGCGAGTCTTTATGTCTCAGCCAATAGCAATATTCATTGATCATGACGCTTTAGTTGCTAGGGAGCAGTCTCATGTAATGCCTCTAGTTTGGATATCTATATTATGGCTAGGTATTATAATGTATAGAGAAAAAAGTGTATAATTCCAGTATTCATTTTTATTTACCCTCCTCGTCATCTGTTAGTTTTATGTATACAGTAAACTCCCCATTATCTGGCACCTTAGTGTAGTTTCCGGTTAATCGGGAGTCCCCGAATGTAAGGGTCTAAACAACCCTTAAACACCCTAAACCTCAAAATACCTAAAAGGCATTAGCACCTAAACTGGGCCATTTAAGCATAGAAAAAATAATTAGAAAAAAAGTTAGCATTTATTTTTTTGCATTCTCAAACTCCAGATAGTGCCGGTTATGCCGGTTTAGCTAGAGTAAATTAAAAATGGGGAATTGATGCCGGTGCCGGTTGCTTGAGAGTTCTGGTTGTTTAGGTGCCGGATAATCATATGTTTTCTGTATATAGGAAAAACAGCTATGCAATTTATAATCTTAATGGAGCAAATCTAGGGGTATCAGATATTGAAAGGGATTTGGGAGTGCTTGTGGACAACCACCTAGGTAACAGTGCTCAATGCCAAGAAACCTCTGCAAAGGCAAATAAAATATTAGCATGTATTAAGAAGGGTATAGAAGCAAAGAGAGCAAATATAATTCTCCCACTATACAAATCCCTAGTACGCCCTCATTTGGAATATGGAGTACAATTTTGGGCACTACTACATAAAAAGGAAATTTTAGAGCTGGAAAAAGTACAAAAGGGCAACAAAGTTAATAAAGGGAATGGAGGGGCTAAGTTATGAACAAAGACTAATGAAATTAAACTTATTTACTCTAGAAAAAAAGCGTCTAATTGGGTATATGATTACCTTATATAAATATCCAGGGTCAATACAAGGCTTTGTCAAGAGAACTTTTTGTGCCAAGAGGTTTTCAACTGACAAGGGGACATCCTTTGAGATTAGAAGTAAAAATATTTCACCTTAAAGAAAGAAAAGGGTTCTTCACAGTAAGGGTGGTTAATCTGTCGAATTCTCTACCAAAGTAGATGGTGACAGCGGATTCGATACATTTAAAAAAGGATTGGATATATTTTGAAATAAAAAGGGCATTAAGGGCTATCCTGGATAAATAGAGAGGGAATATTGATCCAGGGGTCAGGAAGGAATTTTATATTGTTTCCCTGTTGAGACAATTGGCTAATTTTCACTTGGCTTTTTTTTTGTTTGCCTTCCTCTGGATTAATTAACAATAAATCTGCGTATCAGTGATCTTTCAGTGCTATTCTACAAGGCTCATTTATGAAAATGTGTAAAATAAATAGGCTTTATAGAAAATAAAATATTACTTAAGTCCACTTACTGTCTCTCTTACATAAATAACGCAGCAAGTTAAATAGTTTAAAGGCACCCTTTTTTGACCTTGCCCGAGTGATCCTGAGCTTCCCTCACACGGGCCCTTCAGAGGACTAATCACTAGGGGCTGGGGCCTAAGTGTTATGCTCGGTCCCAGGGAAGAATTTTGTGCAATTACCTATAGAGCGTAATCCCTGTTGCAGCTGCCTAAGACATTACTTTGATGGGTTCTGTTATTTTGGGAGGGAAGTTTAAACAAAACAGTGGGACAATACCTCAATGGCTTATGAGGCCATTAGGGCAAGTGGAGAGATGGCGAGCTACAGATGGAAGAAGGGAGGGAGACTCAAATTTAGAATTTGGATGCAGAAGACTTCAGCACTCTCCCCTTCTTTCTTTGAGAGTATTTTGAGAAGAGAGCAAAGACTTAAGGGGGTGGACTGATGCTGAATAGGTGGCGTAGCAAGGGGAGGGGGGGTAAGGGGGTGGACTGCCCCAGGCGGCATTTCTTTGGGGGTGGCAAAAATGCCCCCAACTGCTGCCCATCACCATTTTCCACCAGCTCTCTCCTTCCCCCAGGCCCCCTGTATTGTCTTCTCTCCTAAGAGTCCTTTGACCTGGGAGAAGAGGAGCCACCAGGGGGAGGAGCTGTCGGCAGAGGTGAGAGACAGGAAGAGAGGACAAGGGTGGAGGGAGAGAGAGAGGGAGAAATGTGCCCAGCCTATATCTGTAGGTACCAATGTGCCCAGTCTGTGTATGTAAGAGCTAATCTGCCCAGCCTGTGTCTGTAAGAGACTAAGGTGCACAGCCTGTGTCTTCAAGAGCTAATGTTCCCAGCCTGTGTCTGTAAGTAGCAATGTGCCCAGCCTGTGTCTGTAAGAGCTAATTTGCCCACCCTGTGTCTTTAAGTACCAATGTGCCCAGCCTTTGTCTTCAAGAGCTAAAGTTTCCAGCCTGTGTCTGTAAGTGCCAATGTGCCCAGCCTCTGTCTGTAAGTACCAATGTGCCCAGCCTGTGTCTTCAAGAGCTAATGTTCCCAGCCTGTGTCTGTAAGTGCCAATGTGCCCAGCCTCTATCTGTAAGTACCAATGTGCCCAGCCTGTGTCTGTAAGAGCTAATTTGCCCACCCTGTGTCTTTAAGTACCAATGTGCCCAGCCTGTGTCTTCAAGAGCTAATGTTCCCAGCCTGTGTCTGTAAGTGGCAATGTGCCCAGCCTCTGTCTGTAAGTACCAATGTGCCCAGCCTGTGTCTTCAAGAGCTAATGTTCCCAGCCTGTGTCTGTAAGTGCCAATGTGCCCAGCCTCTATCTGTAAGTACCAATGTGCCCAGCCTGTGTCTGTAAGAGCTAATTTGCCCACCCTGTGTCTTTAAGTACCAATGTGCCCAGCCTGTGTCTTCAAGAGCTAATGTTCCCAGCCTGTGTCTGTAAGTGGCAATGTGCCCAGCCTCTGTCTGTAAGTACCAATGTGCCCAGCCTGTGTCTTCAAAAACTAATGTTCCCAGCCTGTGTCTGTAAGTGCCAATGTGCCCAGCCTCTATCTGTAAGTACCAATGTGCCCAGCCTGTGTCTGTAAGAGCTAATGTGCCCACCCTGTGTCTGTAAGTACCAATGTGCTTACCTTGTGTCTGTACATACCAATGTGCCCACCCTGTGTCTGTAAGTACCAATGTGCCCAGCATGTGTATGTAAGAGCTAATGTGCTCAGCCTGTGTCTGTAAGAACGAATGTGCCCACCCTGCATCTGTAAGTGCCAATGTGCCCAGCTTACTCATTGCCCATCTCCCATCTTTTTCACTCTTAATTCCTTAGGCTCCCTTTTCCTATTTCTTCAACTCTCTTTCACATAACTTAGAAATGCTTTATAACAGTATATACAGACCTATCCTCTTTTGTGTGCGCCACTGTGGAAGTGCACCGCCGACTCTTGGAACGTAGGCGCGCTCGCGTCACCATCTAGTGTAACACCCTAATCCTCTAACCCTAACCCCCTAACTTTCTAACCCTAACCCCCTAACCTTAACCCTCTAACCCTAAACCTCTAACCCCATAACCCTCTAACCCTATCCACTTACCAGGCGTCGTAGCTCATTTATAACACTAGATGGTGTCTGAGGCGGCGGGGCGCAACACCAGTGGACAGTGGCAAACAGAAAACAGGTTAGGACTGTATATACTAATATAATATACTCATAAACACTTGGTGTAAATAGGGTACTCTGAAAAAAGAATATCGGTTATGGAAGTAAAAGCAATGCTTCTCTTTTGTTTGTTGCAAATATTATTTACTTACACCAAAAATATTCTTTATTTCTAAGAGTGTGCAATAGGTATGCTTGAGTTTGTCAGTCAGTACGATTAGTATTGTAAGTATATATATATATATATATATATATATATATATATATATATATATATTCCAAACAATGCTGCATTCTTTTCAGTATAGGTGCAATGAATTTATAACAAATGCTCTAAAAACATATTAAATTGAAGAAGCTCTTCCTAGTGATAGGTGATGTTATTGAAGCACATATTCTGATTGGTCAGTGCCGAAAAAACTATCCAATCCATGTACTTTGTATGATGAATCATGCATATTTTACTTTAGTAGCTTTCTGTATGAAGATCAGTTTGTTACAGTATAGCACTGAGCATTACACATATCTACACCAGGATGAGGACTCTGTGTGTTTCTGGGACATTTCTGCTGATTGTACTAACTATGAAAGTTGATTTCACACTCTGCAGAGAACCAGGTAAGGGTTTTGGGTAAATGTTCTGTTAATAGTGTGGTAACTAAAATAGTTAATTGTTCACCTGGCAAATCCAGTAACATAATATATAATTAGGATCTCTATACTGGCAGCAATACTATAACAAACCTTTGGTCAGTTATTATTTATGTAATGTAAATTTAGCAGAACTAGCAACCTTAAGTCAGAGGTGTTTATGTGCCTTTACTAGTAAACACATAGGCCCTCATTCAATTGCAATTTGCACAATTGAATAGGGCCCTAAATAACCACATTACCTATATTTTTGAAATAAGTTTTTTGTTAGCAAGCATCTATCCAAAAGAAAAGTTTTCACTAACTAAAAACTTCTTAAAAAAATATATGTTATGTGCTTATTTAGGGTCCAATTCAATTGGGCAAATTGCAATTGAATGAGGCCCATACTGTATAGAGTATTACATGATGTAATATAAAGCACATACTTCTAAAATTGTGTATTATCTTCACTAGTGGTTTTCAACCTCCAAAATACAGTATATTGAGTTAAAATTCTGAAGAGCAATATTCTCCTCTACATCAATATTTAAATGATAAAGTATATCATAAAATGTCTGGAGTGTAATACAGTGTGACTGAATTGCGTATCATGATTATTTAATTTGAATTTATTGCTTAAGGGATCACTGAAGTGCCATATTTATAGCATGCTATTTTGGGGCAAAGATTGCTAGTACAGCATGGAGACAGTTTTTCATTCTCGTTAAAATGAAACAAACTTAATGTTGGGGTAATAGTGTCCCTTTAATAAAGCAGAGTGCTGAAAAATGCATACTAAAGTTTCAGCAGATGTGGAAGAAATTCAGGTTTAAACGGACCCTGTATGCCATATCTTCAGTATTAAAATAAAATTAATAATGGTCAAAAGGTTTTCAGAAAGTAAAATATAAAAATAAACTTTAATTTTAAACTGGACACAATATGAGTGTATTCTTTGATAAATTTAGTGGAACATTTGCTGCAGTTTTTAGCTTAATTTAATATGGAACTGTACTGCGTGACATGCAAGTATCCCATAATCATAAATGGCACGAAATGTGGTTATATTGAAACATACTTCAAATCCTACTGAGAACAAAATACATATAGTAATTTATAATGAGTTTTGTAAACAAGGTTAAAATAATGCAGCATTAAAAGAACAAAATGAATGGACCATTTAATAATATATGTGATGCAGTGTAATAAAATTATTTCTAGAAAATAATGATCATTGAAGGAGGAAAAATATTATAAAGTTAAAAGGGTCTAAGACTAATCAAAACAGTAATGATAATAGCAAAATATATCTCTTAGTTTGGAGAAAATCCATCTATAGAAGTTAAAGGCACATTGACATTTTCTGATTTGCATTTAAAAGAATAGGTTTTAAAATTGCTGTTTTTAATGAAAATGAGACAAGCACTTGATAAAAAAGGGAACTCTGAATCCCTCTGCAAACTTCTCTTGAAAACTCACCAACTTATCTCTGCCTACAGTCTATACAGTAGGGAGCCTTCACACTCAAAATAATTCACTGAAGGGATAAAAGCTATATATGTTGTCAATATTTGTGCATGTATACAGTATTAGAAAGGAAAGCATTTGGGGTGATAAAAAGCCAGCAATGTTCAGCTAACAATACATTTTGACTTCATTGGCTGCTCAGGAAAGCTAACAGCCAGGGATATAGAAATATTCTAAAAACTATTTTAAAAAATCTCTTACTCATATTTGTGAATAATTTTATATTGGTTAAACACAAAAATGATTATATAATCATGTTAATTGTTACCTATTCTGAACAGATATTAATACCACTTTTATAAGGAGTGACATAGATGTTTGCATAGCTCCCAACATTTCAAATTGCTAAAGAAGGACACTTTAGGGGTGGAGCCCGATTTAATATTTTTGTCTATTGATTTCATGCGGTAAAAAACAAAACATGCAAGACTGATATACATTAGCTAAGCATGTGCACTGATATCATATTAATATTATATCAATATAAACTAAGGATAGGTCTGTAAAGCAGAAAATATTCTACAGTATTCTATTGCTTACACCTTTTTACATGGCAACAAGTCTGAAATTATTATTATTATTATTAACATTTATTTGTTATGCGATAAACAGGGTAGATACATGTCAAAAACAAATTAACAACATACAAAAGAATGGAGGGCCCTGTTATTGAGTTTAAAGTCAAGCAAACAGAGTGCTTTCTCTAAAGCATCCAATAATATGGAAAACTCCCAAACTTATAATCTAGGCCCTAGGGTATGGTTGAGGTATAGAAAGGTGAGGTACTATATATTGTGTAAATTATGTTTAAAGGTGATAAGATTACTTTTTAATGAGGTTTTGAAGATTTGAGGCAGGAGGATATTCTAGTGGAGCGAGGCAAGGAGTAGTACAGAATAGGGGCAGCACAAGATAAGTCCTGAAGGCAGGAATGAGAGGAGGTGACGAAAGGAGAAAAGAAAAATGTAATTAGCAGAGCAAAGAGGATGCTTGTGAGAGTATTTAGAGACAAGAGCAGAAATATAAGAGGGTGTTTAGAGGTCTTTATATGTTTGGGTCAGGATTTTAAATTTTATTCTGGAAGCTATGGGAAGCCAGTGGAGTGCCTGAGTGGTGCTACAGGCAATGATTGATGAGTATGGTAGATGAGTATCGTGGAGGCATTCATTATTGACTGAAGTGGAGAGAGACGGGTGATGGGGAGGCCAGCAAGGAGAGAGTTGCATTAGTCGAGATATAAGAGAGTGTATTAGACTATTGGTGTGTCTTGTGAGAGAAAGTGACATATTTTGGAAATATTTGTTAGGTGAAAATGACAAGATTTAGTGATGTATTGTATGTGAGGGATGAAAGAGAGGGCAGGATCCAGTGATGATGACCTTGTCAATGGTGAGAGATATATGATGAGTGGAAGCTGTGGAAGAGGGTGGGAAGATCAGGAGTTCTGTCTTTGACATATTGAATTTAGTTGAGGGGGAGACATCCAGGAGGATATGCTAGAGGCAGTTGGTAACATGAGTTAGAGAGGGATAGTTCTGGCGCAGAGAGGTCATCAGCATATAGATGGTATTGAAAAAAAAGAGTTAATTAGGGTACCAAGCAAGGAAGTGTAGATCGAGAAAAGGAATGGGACTAGGACAGCACTTTGAGGTGCGCCATCAGTCAGAGGGCGAGGCGATGAAGAGGCGCCAGAGAAGGACACACTAAATGTTCTATTTTCTACATATGATGTGAAACAAGATAGGGCCGTGTCACGGATGCCAAGAGCGCGGAGAATTCGGATAAGAAGAGGATGGTCAACTGTGTCAAAGGCAGTGGAGAGATCTAGGAGAATAAGAATAGATAGGTGGCCCTTTGATTTGGTGGTTATTCATTAGTGACTTTAATGAGAGCTGTCTCTGTGTGTGTCTCTTTTTGAGATCGGAAGACAGATTGGAAGGGGTCAAGGAGCAAATTGGAGGAAATACATTTTGAGAGAGGAGAGTAGATGATACGATAAATTTAGAAACCAGGGAAGTAGAGAGATAGGGAGGTAATTAGACGGAGAAGCTGGATCAGATGAGGGTTTCTTAAGAATGGGTTGTAATAATGGCGTGTTTAAAAGATATTTAACAGAATTAAGATGGTCTTACTTGCGTTCCAGTGCTTAACACTAAATTAAATCAAGGAAAAATATAAAAACAGGAACTTTATTATCTGAATTTAATTTGTCCCATATCAGACCTCCTAAAATTGACTAATGGCCCTGCAGCAACACAAAAGTCCTAGGAATAAAAAATGCAACAATAAATGTTACAGCAATTACAATCACTAATATAGTTGTTGTATAACGAGTTGTCATCCCGTTGCAGGCCTCGCAAAGCGAGGGACGCAGTTGCGGGGGTGGAAGCCCACGGGACTTAGCTGCAATAAGCACCAAAGGCGCTCATTGCAGGGCTTGCGATGAGTGCCGTAGACGCTCATTGCGAGGCCCGCATGGCACCCCTGACCCACTGATGCGAGGCCCGCAGTACAGCGGGCCACATCACCCCCCGGCTGCAATGAGCGAGGGACCCGTAAGTGACAGGGGCTGCAATGAGCCCCTGTGCCTCCTTCCTCCTCCCATGTGTCATACCCCCCTCTCGGTTGCCCTTACCTCCCCCCTGCCCCCCATATTCTCCCTCTGTCTCCCCAGATGCTCCCTCTGCCCCCCTCCCCTTAATTGCCGTTTCAGTGGTGGCTCAGTGGTGTCCCACCCCTTCCAGCGCGACCTGTCTGCATCGTGGGGACTCCGGAATGACATCAGAGCTACGTCGCTATGCTGCAGACACCACTGCAACTGCAGGTAAGGAGGGACAAAGGGAGCATCTGGGGGGCCAAACACTAGCAATAAGAGAAAGCTGCCTGACAGGTTATTTTTCCCTGTTTCGCCATTATGCTTTTTCAAAGGCATGAAGTGCAACTTGCACTGGTTGGTGTTTGATACTTTTCAGATCTACTTTTCAGATCTATTGTCCTGTATAGTGATGTCGTGAACATCAAATTTTTGGTTCGCGAACAGCGAACGCGAACTTCCAGCAAATGTTCGCGAACGGGCGAACCCCATAGACTTCAATCGGCAGGCGAATTTCAAAACCCACAGGGACTCTTTCTGGCCACAATAGTGATGGGAAAGTTGTTTCAAGGGGACTAACACCTGGACTGTGCCAGAGGGGGTTCCATGGCAAAACTCCCACGGAAAATTACATAGTTGATGCAGAGTCTGGTTTTAAGCCATAAAGGGCATAAATCACCTAACATTCCTAAATTGTTTGGAATAACATGCTTTAAAACATCAGGTATGATGTTGTATCGATCAGGTAGTGTAAGGGTTACACCCGCTTCACAGTAACAGACCAATCTCCCCGTTTAATGCACCTCAAACAACTGCAAACAGTCCCTTTGCACAACTGCAAACTCCCCATTTGCACAAGGTTGGATACCAAGCTAGCCATGTCCCGTTCCTTGTCCTCACTGATGTCATTGAAGGTCTCTTCCTCCACCCAGCCACCAAGGGTCCCCGAAAGGTGACAACAAGCCCCCTGGGATGCCTGCTGTGTTTGGTCTTCCACCTCCTCAAAGCCACCTTCCTCCTCTGACTCCTCTTCTTCAGACTCCTCTCTCTGCGTTGCCTCTGTCTGCGTTATTATAAGGTGTGTACTGTTAAGTAGTACTATTCCTATCGGTTTAATCCCTGTTACGTCCACTATTAGGGGACGTGTATATGGCATTGATTTTTGGAACAGGGAGATGGAAAAAGATGCTTGGTCGGTCCTCCCACCAGATATGAGTGTCACTGTGCACTGGCAAAAGTTGGCAGAGTAGGCGCTGTAGGCCTCACACACACGCCTGTAGGCAGGCAACTGATATTCAATCGATTACAGTAAAAAAAGTTTGTTTTATGTCACTGTACACTGCGGTTGCACCAGATATGACGTATCACTGTGCACTGGCAAAAGTTGGCAGAGTAGATGCAATAGGCTTCCCACATACGCCTGTAGGCAGGCAATTGCTATTCAATCTATTACAGTCAAAAAAGTGTTGTTTTATGTCAATGAGCACAATATAAGCTGTGAGCCTGACACAGGCAGGCAACTGAAATTAGATTACAGGAAAAAAATGGTTGTTTTCAATGTATGTTACACCACCAGGTATGAGTAGTGAAAATAAGCACAATATAAGCTGTTAGGTGTTAGCCTGTCACACACACACGCTGGCAGGCAGGCATAGATTACACACAAAAAATTATAAAATAAAATAAATGATGTTCAAAGTTTCCTCAATGATAAAGTATAGGGGGCCAGCCCGAAAAGCGCATGTGTTCGGCGTTCGCGGCGAACGCGAACATGTGAAAATCGCTGCGAATAATTCTCTGGCGAACTGTTCGGGACATCACTAGTCCTGTATTATCTATAAGGCTATTAGCCAGCAAGTAGGGCATGAAGTAACCCCAGATAGGAGGTCTCTGCATGAGGCACAGGGAATTCCCTATTTTTACTTACCTTCTATATACATGGCATTGTAATTGCTGTAACATTTTTTTGTTGCATTTTTGATTCCTAGGACTTTTGTGCTGCAGGGCCATTAGTGACTTTTAGGAAGGATGTTGGTCCCTTACATATGAGGTCTGATATGGGACATAGATATTTTGTATTATAGATAACTATCAGGTCAAATTTGACTTTTTAGTGTCAATTCTACCCATTTTTGTTTCTATTGGCACCTTTTATGGATTCACTGATTTTAAATAATTCTTAATAAAGTTCCTGTTTCTATAGTTTTTTTGTGTTTTAAAGATGATGGAAACTTGCCAGTGTTAAGGGAAAGACTTAAAAGATGTGTGAGAGCTGGGATAAGTGGGGTAGAGAGCGGAGGGATCAGCTGTGATTGAATAGGATTGTGTTGTAAGACAAGAGGTTGATAAAAGACTAGAGACTTCATCCTCAAAGGTATCTATTATGGATGAGGGAATGGGTAAGGATGAAGGCTGGGTGTTGTCAGTTTGTAGAGAGGAGAGTGAGTTAGCACCACACCGAGAGGAGAGTTTGTTGAAGATGTCCTCAATTTTATTATTATAGTGGCCAGAAAAGTCTTCGGCCGTGAGACAGGAAGGGGCCAGAAGTGGTGGAGGGCAGTGTTGAATGTGCCGAACAAGCGTTTGGGATTGGAGGCTAAATTGGATATAAGTGATGAGAAATAGCGATGTTTGACAAGATTTTAGGGCGTAGTGATAGGAGCGTAGAATGGACTTGTAGTGGAGGATGTCAGCTCTGTTTGTAACATGCCAACATATTACGTAGCTATATACAGAAATAAGTACAAGTCAAAAACAATATTCACACATTGCAAAAGAATGGAGGGTTAAAAATCTAAATCAAACGTACATAGTGCTTTCCCAAAGCACTAGATTGAAAACTCATAAACTTACAATGCTAGGTACTTTATTGATATTCCATGCCAAGGAAAGCAGCACAAGCTTGTTTAAACATGCTGCTCATTGCCATAGAGAATCAAGGTGAAAGAATTAGCAAATTAGTGGTTAAAATTTTTAAATGTGAGATATAATGAAAATAAATATTAACTACTCTAAAGAAACATTGCATAAACCACTTTCAAGTTTTTTTGCCACATAACATTATACATTGTTACTTAAGTGTCTATAATACTTAAAGGACCACTTAAGTCCCCTAGACTGCATTATATATTATATTTTCACCATGTTTATAAGCGATCTTGCCTGTGATGTGGTCCAAACTGTGCTCAATATGTGGCCCTTTAATGAAAGTTTGAATACTATGGACATATTCCAATATATGTGGCTAGTTTCTGTTTTGTCACATACACGCACACACACACATATATGGAATATGAAAACATTGAAAAAAATATTTAAAGAAATAATTTGGCACATTAACTAATCAGTGAACAAAAAGAGAAAAAAGCTCAACCGATCCTCATGGTGTAATTCTTCTCAACCAAACCATGTCACCTGGTCAGAAGGCCTCCTTCTTCCCAGCTCCAATGTGAACACTGTGAAGCAGCAATTCAGAAAAGAGAATACTCATACTAGTGATCAAATTAATCACTTATCCCAACAGGTTTTGTCCTGCCTCGTGAATTTCATCAGGGTAGTGATTATGTTTTTCAAATCTGCTAACTTATAGCACACACAATTAAATGTTCATTAATCACCTTACCTCTAATATCTCTGCCAGTATTCTATTTTACCTCCCACATTACTTATATATTCTTTACAATTTTTTATTTTACACAATATTTATTAATTATTACGATGTAAATCAGTTTAATATTTTATTCTTGTAAATTTGTGTAAATGTGTCTTACATAAAGTGAATTTTGTAAAGGTAAGTGTTATTTCGATAAGGCTAAACAGATATAGCTAAACATTATAGTTATAAATAAAACTATAATCATATACTAAATTAAATATATCCAATTTATATATTTTTATTTTACTTAAAAGACTACTGAACTCTGGAAAAAATGTTCATATTGAATTAAAATTAATGTCTTCTATATTTGTTTAAAAATTTTTGTGAAATATATGAGATACTTTGGGCTTCCTTGCTTTGTTTTGCCAACTCATATTGCTCAGTGTAGGGGCTGCCATTAACCTCCTTACATTTTCTCTTACTAAGATCTTCCTCCATCTTTCTTAGCTGCAAACATTATGTAACTGCTTGCATATGCAAAAAAATCACTATTTTAATTTTTATTTTATTTAATTGTGACAAAATAGGTCAGATCTTTCTATATATTTATTGATAAAAAGCTTTATCACAAAAAACTGTGGGTTAAACAAAATTCTGATTGCATATTTGAATGCAGTGTGAAAAGTTATTGTAGAAACACCTTAATTTTTTCATGTGATAAAATGACTTACCAGTGTAATTAATCAATATTATCATATATATTTTATATTATACTGTATGTACAAAAATACCAAATTAATCAAATTTGCAAGCATAGAAATATGTATATATTAGATATTCATTTTACAAAAATATTTATAATTCCACCTAATTAATGTAACTTTTGATAAACTCTTGCAGTGATGTAATGGTTTACGTTTACTCATTATAAAAAGTTATTAAATAATATAAATTATAGGTTAATAGATAGGCTGGTTAATGTTCAACGATGAGCTACATGAGTCACAGAGCGCCCAGCTAGCAATAGGAGATGAACTAAGTGACTTGCAAACACCACATCACGAAAGACATGGTCATATATACCATTCCATTCTCCACCAGAAATCCTGTCTGTATATGTTTTAACTGGCCTTTCGGGTCCTTATGACCTTTATTTGGGCAAGGTCCAGTGCCATGATCTCCTCCGCCAAGTCTTGTTTTATTCTAGCTGCTTTGCTTATCTTTCCTTGACCAGCTGCGATCATTTACACGTTTATACTGACAATGGATCAAAGGGGTATCAGTTACAACAGTTAACCTCCCCGGTTTTAACCACAATTGCTTAAATGGCTAATCCAGCCTGTCTGGACTGTCGGTAAGATGCTCATAACTTAACCACAATGTGGTACTGACACTGTAGCCTAGTTTCCCCATGTAGTTATAAATATTAGAATGGGACAGGGCAGGGTGTCCGCAACTAGGAGTGGGCCTATCGGTTTGCTATGTTAAAGGGCTAGTACTGTTGGCTCTGTTTTCTCCCTAACAATACACAGTAAGCACTTAATTATAAATTAAAACCATATTGAACAGAACAATTAGCATGACTCTTTACGTGACTCTGGTTGCAGTTGTTATAATAATCCTTTTTGTTTACTTTACTTCACTGTGGGTCCATGACAATATGGTTGGCGTGTTATTTATCTACACTTTAATAATTCTAGAAGCACATAAGCCCCAGTGCCATAATAGAGAAAATGTAATCCTAAAAGAGAGAAATTATTTAGTTCCAGAAGTTGTAGAGAAAGAAAGGGAATTACAAAAAAGGGCACTTAGAAAAACAACAACAAGATAAGTGTGCTATTGTGCTAAAAGAAAAATAATCTGTAAAACAAAGTAAAAATTTAGTTAATAGTTAATACTATGGTATTGGAAGAGTCAATCAATACCCAAAAATAGCTGATTGGGAAGCCTATATCAATCAGTCAGTCTCCACACAGCATCTAATATGTGCAGTATTGTCAGTCTCATAACGTTTATTGATTCTCTCTGCACAGTCAGTATCTGTATGTATAAGCCGGTTAGATGCTGCATGTATGAGTGTCTTATACACACAGGCTCTCTCAGTGTTTCTTATAATGTCTCATACTTGCAGCCTCTCAGTCACTCGCACACTCATACATACAATCTCTCTCAGTTTCTCATACAATCAGACTCAGTCTCTCTCAAATTCAGTGTCTCTTGTATGCAACTGTCTCACAGTGTCTCATATGCAGTCTTTCACACAATAACAGTTTCATACATATATTCTCCATTGTTTAATATCTCATACATTCAAACAAGCAGTCTCTCATGCTTACTTAGCCTCTCACTCAGTATTTCATAAATGCAGTCTCTCTTAGTCTCTTATATATACTCAGTCTTTCTTGCTAAAACTCACCATGTCACATACATGCAGTCTCTCTCAGCAGTCTCTCTCAGTCCCATATATATACTCAGTCTTTCTTGCTGAAACTCACCATGTCACATACATGCAGTCTCTCTCAGTCCTATACATGTAATATCAAAGTCTCAAAGTTGTAATGTCTCATGCATGCAATATCTTGCAGTGTCATAAATGCAGTCTCTCACAGTCTTATGGGACGGTGTAAAAGCCGGAACGGAACAGAACAGGCCGGAACAGGCCATTTATAAAAGAAATCAATGACAATATCACTGGGATGTGTTAGATATTATTGAGAACAATATTTAAGAACCAAAACAAATTCAATATAATACTTTTTTAACCCTTTAAAAACCCAAAAATCAAACGGAACAGGCAAAAACAGGCCGGAACGCACACTTTATGAAGGGAATCCATGCTAAAATCATTGGGATGTGTTAAATATATTTGAGAACTATATTTAAGAGCTAACCCCAATCTAATAGTATGCTTTATTAACCCTTTAACATGCCAGAATACAATATTTAAAAAAAAATGACCCAGAACAGCGGCTTTCCAGATGGTCAAAAATACCAAACTCACCAAATACACATAACTAGGTGGGATTCATGTAATAACCCTCTTAAATTCCACAGAAAATAATTTCAAGTACCCATTCCGGGCCAAAATACAATATTTTGCAAAATGACCCGGAACGGCGACTTTTTAGAGCGTGAAAAATACCAAATTCACCAAATACACATAACTAGGTGAGATTCATGTAATAACCTTCATAAATTCCACAGAAAATAATTTTAAGTACCTGTTCCAGGCCAAAATACAATATTTCACAAAATGACCCGGAACGGCGACTTTTTAGAGGCTCAAAAATACCAAATTCACCAAATACACAGAACTAGGTGGGATTCATGTAATAACCTTCATAAATTCCACAGAAAATAATTTTAAGTACCTGTTCCGGGCCAAAATACAATATTTCGCAAAATGACCCGGAACGGCCACTTTTTAGAGGGTGAAAAATACCAAATTTCCCAAATGCACAGAAGTAGGTGGGATTCATGTAATAACCTTCATAAATTCCACAGAAAATAATTTTAAATACCTGTTCCGGGCCAAAATGCAATATTTCGCAAAATGACCCGGAACGGCGACTTTTTAGAGGGTGAAAAATACCAAATTCCCCAAATGCACAGAAGTACGGTAGGTGGGATTCATGTAATAACCTTCATAAATTCCACAGAAAATAATTTTAAGTACCTGTTCCGGGCAAAAATACAATATTTTGCAAAATAACCCGGAACGGCGACTTTTTAGAGGGTGAAAAATACCAAATTCACCAAATACACAGAACTAGGTGGGATTCATGTAATAACCTTTATAAATTCTACAGAAAATAATTTAAGTACCTGTTCCGGGCCAAAATACAATATTTCGCAAAATGACCCGGAACGGCGACTTTTTAGAGGGTGAAAAATACCAAATTTCCCAAATGCACAGAAGTAGGTGGGATTCATGTAATAACCTTCATAAATTCCACAGAAAATAATTTTAAGTACCTGTTCCGGGCCAAAATACAATATTTTGCAAAATGACCCGGAACGGCGACTTTTTAGAGGGTGAAAAATACCAAATTCCCCAAATGCACAGAAGTAGGTGGGATTCATGTAATAACCTTCATAAATTCCACAGAAAATAATTTTAAGTACCTGTTCCGGGCAAAAATACAATATTTCGCAAAATAACCCGGAACGGCGACTTTTTAGAGGGTGAAAAATACCAAATTCACCAGATACACAGAACTAGGTGGGATTCATGTAATAACCTTCATAAATTCCACAGAAAATAATTTTAAGTACCTATTCCGGGCCAAAATACAATATTTCGCAAAATGACCTGGAACGGCGACTTTTTAGAGGGTGAAAAATACCAAATTTCCCAAATGCACAGAAGTAGGTGGGATTCATGTAATAACCTTCATAAATTCCACAGAAAATAATTTTAAATACCTGTTCCGGGCCAAAATGCAATATTTCGCAAAATGACCCGGAACGGCGACTTTTTAGAGGGTGAAAAATACCAAATTCCCCAAATGAACAGAACTAGGTGGGATTCATGTAATAACCTTCATAAATTCCACAGAAAATAATTTTAAGTACCTTGTCTTGGCAGAATACTTACGAACTGCTACTTTGCAAAGTGTGGGAGATACCCCCCTTTCCCCTGCAAGGAACAGAGTGAGGGGGCAGGGAAAGAGGGGAGGAAAGGGGGAAAGAGACACAGGGAAGGAAGGGGGGTAAGTGGGGGATGAGACACAGGAGAGGGAGGGGGAAGTGGGGGATGAGACACAGGGGAGGGAGGGAGGTAAGTGGGGGATGAGACACAGGGGAGGGAGGTAAGTGGGGGATGAGACACAGGGGAGGGGGGGTAGTGGGGGATGAGGCACAGGGGAGGTAGGGGGGTAAGTGGGGGATGAGACACAGGGGAGGGAGGTAAGTGGGGGATGAGACACAGGGGACAGAGGGGGGGTAGTGGAGCATGAGACACAGGGGAGGGGGAAAGTGAGGGATGAGACACAGGGGATGGAGGGAGGTAAGTGGGGGATGAGACACAGGGGAGGGGGGTAGTGGAGCATGAGACACAGGGGAGGGGGGAAAGTGGGGGATGAGACACAGGGGAGGGAAGGTAGGGTATGAGACACTGGAAGGAAGGGGGGATATGAGACACAGGGGGGGAAGAGACACAGGTGGGGTATGAGACGGGGTGAAGGGGGTGATATGAGACACAGGGGGGGAAGGGGGGTATGAGACACAGGCGCTTATTGCAGTGTGGCCTGAAAGGGGCACCTTTGCTCATGTGGCAGTCTGCAATGAGTGCAAAAGGCGCTTATTGCAGGCCGCACTGCAATGAGCGCCTTCAATCATGTGGCATCCTGCAATCAGCGACTAAGGCACTCATTGCAGGCCGCCACATGCGAGCCTCGCGAACCCAAAACAACATTTCCAACCTTTACTTCTAAAACCTGTATCATATGTGTATCACCATAATAGTTGTCAGTTCGAGTTTTTGGTGACCGTTTGCGCTGTTGGTCAAGTTTGCGTGCGTCGTTGAGCCAAGCTCGCAATCGGGCTCAACGAAGCACGTAAGCGGCCGCTGATGGAGCAGCATAAACCCAACGTTGTGGAGCGCAACGCGCTCCACGCACCAACATAGCACAGAAGCGTGCAAGGCGCGCTTCAAGCGGTCTGCGTGCAAAGCACGCAGACAGTCTAGGACCTTCAACGGTGTGCAGTCTCTCAGTCCCTTACAGCCTTATACATAGTCTCTCGCCTTTTGTCATACATTCAGACTTTCTGATTAATACACAGACTCTCTTATACACTCAGATTCAGTCTCATCATTAGTCCTTCAGTCTCTCAAACACACGGGCTCACTCAGCCTCTCTCACAGAGTCTCATATGTGCAGTCCCTCAGTCTCATAGAGTCAAGATCTGCTCTTCAGTTGGCTTGAAAACGCCAAGGAGACAATCATGCAGATCTAATCCGGGTTAGTAGATCAGGATACAAAATAATAAAAACATTTTCCCCTCAAAGAAACACACAATTTTTATGTCTCCCAGAGAGAGCATCAACTTTATTTTGGATTTAATTTGGGTATATAAAGGGTAGAAAACAATGGATTTTTTTCAAACATTTGCATAACTGGACATTAGCAACTTCAAATGTCCTGCTTGGCTGAGGAACAATCAATAGAAGTGTGCCTATGTAATCATGTTGCTAATTGGTCTGCAAGTAGCCAATCAGGAGGTAGCGGGCAACGTAGGGTTTCATTGCCTGCCCTCATAGATGGGCCTATGAGAGGTGGCGTACATCTGCCGTGCCCAGATTAGCTGAGCATTAATGCTAGCAATCGACCACGAGATAGGTTAGAGAAGCCGGGAGTTACAAGACTGACTGGGTCAATTAACATAATTAAAATTCATTCACAATAGGGACCGGCACATGGACAAACCAAGTCTGGTCGCAACCGGTTGTTAAGTTCTGTTTTTCCCTAACCAATATCCCCTTAGCAATTAAACCAGTTCACATTTAAAAAAAACACTCTAATAGAATGCAGCCATGTTTGCAGCTAAACAAAGGGGCAACTTCTATTCCTTCTCCTGCAGTGACACCATGTGGCCTTTTTTTTTTAATTACATGCATTTATTCCCCCTCATTTATTTAACAGCTCAAACTAGATTTCTCCTGCGCTCTTAGTCCTGTTAGTTGCCTCCCATAGAATCGCCCTAAGGTGGCAAGCCAAGCCCACAGTTTTCTCTGACTTCTGATTGGCTCCTCATGGACCAATCAGTCACATACCCCCAGAGGCACATCTAGTATTGGTTAATTCTAATCTGGGCGGGGAATTTGAATATGTTCAGCCCACTAAAATGTAGATGTGGGCAAATAATTTGTTCCAGAGCTGTATAAATACACTGCCTGTAACCTAAAATAAAACCATGCTCTTTCTGGGACACATAGTGAATGGTGTGTTTCACTTAGAGGGAAGACTTTTAATATTTTTATGGGTTAAAATCACTTTGCTTTCCTTAACCTCTTGCTGCTCCTTTGGGAGAAGGGATTGAATACCAGGTTGGACCCTGCTGGGTAGGATTAGTCCCCTTGACCTTTTCAAGCCCACTAAAGAAGCAGATGACATCTGTTATACTGATCCAGTGACCCTGTGCTCCTAGGCTAATGCTGATGATCCCGATATGTCTGCCGGGCACCGAGTGGCCCATTCATTCTAGTTCCTGAGGGGGGATTCCTGTATCTGAAGGCAGGAATTTTTGGAGCTGAATAGACCCTCCTCCCTGGGATCTTCACACCAAGCTTAACAGACTAACAGAGAATGGGGTGTTGCTGCAGTTTTAATTCCCACTTGAACAGTGCTTAGCCAATTGGATGACCTCCTGGGAGGCAGCTGCCTGATTGGTCGTTGTCCAAAGCCCCTCACCTACCGCTTACGGGATTTAACATGTCCTGGCCAAGCTTGTATAGTACTAGTAGCTTGCCCATCATAAATGACGGCATTGGTATCATATGTTATGTACAATTGTTCTGTCTTTTTGTCCTGTTTCTCTTTGTGTGTCCTCTCTCTGTGCTGTGTGCTCTCTGTCTCTCTCCCTACCTGCCTCCTCTCTCTCTCTCTTCCTTCCTCTCTCCCTCCCAGTGACCCAGTGACTCCCTCCCTCTCTCTGCCTCATTTCTCTCTCTTCTTTTCTCAGTCCCTCGCTCCCAGTGACTCAGTGCCAGGGCTCTTCTGCGCATGCACACTTGCGTGGCTCAGCCATGCATGTGCAAATTGGACAGGTTACAACCCAGATTTGGGGGACCAAGCGCACCCCAACTGTCTCCCTCTAGGCCGTGCCTATTTGTGTTCAAGATCTCAACATCCCCAGCAATTCCATTCAGATCAGTTACAGGCACAGTCAGATCCCTTTTATTAGGACATTCAGGGCGGTGGCAGTTTGATCTTGGGTCATATAGGCCCTTGCTGGTGGGGTTCAGGGGTGTCTCATCCTGGCACCCATAAGTCAATCATGACAGGACGCAAATGCAGTTGCACGGTTTTCTGCGATTTACAGATAGCAGCCTGTGCAGAACGCATCTCGCAGGCGTTACTCACAACTGAAAACTATTATAGGTGACCCCCAGTGATTAACTCTTTGGATGGGAGATTTAGGCCCTGAAGGGCTTTTGTTTGTGGGTCCCATCCTGAGCCACAAAATGTAGGTTGTGACACACACATGTGGTCTTTCTCACTCTTTGTCTCATGCATGTAGTCCCTATCACTATCTTATACGCTCATAGTCATACACTCAGTCAGTCTCTCTCACCTCAGTGTCTCATATGTGACATCTCTCTCATACCCAGACACAGTCAGTCTCTTTCAGGCTCACATACAAGGGCTCACTCTTAAACACTCAGTGTCTTTCATACATTGTCAGTCTTACTCTCATCAACCCAACAGTCTCCCTCACTCTCAGTGTCACTCACTCTTGCACACACTTAGACAGTCAGAAGACTCTCTCTTTAGTGTCTCATACATGAAGGCTCTCTCACTTTCTCATACCCCAAGACAAATGCAATGTCTAATTAAAAAGGGAATTCAGGGTTATCATGGATAATTAGAGAGACAGTATTGATCCAGGGAGAAATCCGGTCGCCGGTGTCTGGGATCAGGAAGGAATTGATTTTTTTTATTTTTTTTATTTCCCTTTGAGACGATTGGCTAAGTGTCGCTTGGTTTTTTTTTTCTGTTTGCCTTCCTCTGGATTAATTAATCATTTAAAAAATAAATGAAATAGTTGATTAATAATTAATTAACAACTAATTAATTAATAGTTAATCCGCATATTGCAGATCAGAGGAGATCTTAAAAGGTTGAACTTTTTTCAACCTTAAATACTATGTAACTATGTAATTCATTGTTAGTGCATCATGCATGCAGTCTCTCTTACTCTCTTACACTCATACACAGTCAATCTCACTCTCTAATACACTGTCAGTCTCTAATACTCTCTCATACACTTAGAAGTCAATCTTTCTTGCTTAGTGTTTTAGTGTCTCATACATACAGTCTGACTCTCTTACCCTCAGTATCTCATACATGCAGTCTCTCTCATGTTAAGTATTTCATACATTAAGTTTCTCTCACTCTCTCATACCCTCAGACACAGTCTTTCACTCTCATACACTGAGCCTATCTCAGTGTCTCTCACTCTTACACAATGTCTCATACATGCAGTCTTCCTCACATACAGACTCACTCACTCTCATACACTGTCTCTCACCCTCAGTGTCTCATACACAGGCAGTCTCTTACTCTCATCAATACTCTCAACATACACTCAGGCACAGTTTCTCTTCTGCTCCATGTATCATCTATGCAGTCTCTCATACACAGTCAGTCTCTCTCACCCTCATTAAATCTCTTTCTCTCATATACTGAGACAAATGCAGTGTCACTCACTGAGTGTCTCATTCATGCAGTCTTTTCAACATACATTCATACACAGTAAGTCTCTCTCATACACACAGACAGTCAGTATCTCTTACCTTCATTATCTCATACATTAAGTGTCTCACTCTCATTACACAAGTGCAGGCTCCTTCACTCTTAATGTCTCATGCATGCAATCACTCACTTCTCATACACTCAGATACAGGCAGTCTCTCTCATCTTCAGTGTCTCAGGCAGGCTGTCTCTCATATTCAGACACAGCCTCTCATTCTCTTACACCTAGTTTCACTCACTCACTCTCATCCACTCCCTTAGACAGTCAGATTACCTCACCCTTAGTGTCTTATACATAAAGTCTCTCTCCTGCACTCAAACACTCTCACACTCAATGTGTCATACATGCAGTTTTCATCACTCTCTTAGCCTGTAAGTCTTTCTCACTCTCTTGTACTCTCAGGCACAGTCTCTCTCACTGTCAGTATCTCATACATGCAGTCTCACTTACTCTCTCATTCTCAGTGTCTGATACTTGCAGTCTCTCATTGTCATGCACCCAAAGTCACACTCTCTCAGTCTGTGATACTCACTCTGTCTCTCTCATACTTGCAGTCTCTCATTGTCATGCACCCACAGTCACACTCTCTTAGTCTGTGATAATCTTTCTGTCTCTCTCATACTTGCAGTCTCTCATTGTCACACTCTCTCAGTCTCCTATACTCAGTCTGTCTCTCTCATACTTGCAGTCTCTCATTGTCACACTCTCTCAGTCTCTAATACTCAGTCTGTCTCTCTCATACATGCAGTCTCACTTGCCCTCTCATTCTCAGTGTCTGATACTTGCAGTCTCTCATTATCATACTCTCTCAGTCTCTAATACTCAGTCTGTCTCTCTCACTCTTGGTATCTCATACTTGCAGTCTCACTTGCTCTCTCATTCTCAGTGTCTGATACTTGCAGTCTCTCATTATCATACTCTCTCAGTCTCTAATAGTCTGTCTCTCTCATACATGCAGTCTCACTTGCTCTCTCATTCTCAGTGTCTGATACTTGCAGTCTCTCATTCTCATACTCTCTCAGTCTCTAATACTCAGTCTGACTCTCTCATACTTGCAGTCTCACTTGCTCTCTCATTCTCAGTGTCTGATACTTGCAGTCTCTCATTATCATACTCTCTCAGTCTCTAATAGTCTGTCTCTCTCATACATGCAGTCTCACTTGCTCTCTCATTCTCAGTGTCTGATACTTGCAGTCTCTCATTCTCATGCTCTCTCAGTCTCTAATACTCAGTCTGTCTCTCTCATACATGCAGTCTCACTTGTCCTCTCATTCTCAGTGTCTGATACTTGCAGTCTCTCATTATCATACTCTCTCAGTCTCTAATAGTCTGTCTCTCTCATACATGCAGTCTCACTTGTTCTCTCATTCTCAGTGTCTGATACTTGCAGTCTCTCATTGTCACACTCTCTCAGTCTCTGATACTCAGTCTGTCTCTCTCATACATGCAGTCTCACTTGCTCTCTCATTCTCAGTGTCTGATACTTGCAGTCTCTCATTGTCATGCTCTCTCAGTCTCTAATACTCACTCTGTCTCTCTCATACATGCAGTCTACCTTGCTCTCTCATTCTCAGAGTCTGATACTTGCAGTCTCTCATTGTCATGCTCTCTCAGTCTCTAATACTCAGTCTGTCTCTCTCATACATGCAGTCTCACTTGCTCTCTCATTCTCAGTGTCTGATACTTGCAGTCTCTCATTATCATACTCTCTCAGTCTCTAATACTCAGTCTGTCTCTCTCACTCTTGGTATCTCATACTTGCAGTCTCACTTGCTTTCTCATTCTCAGTGTCTGATACTTGCAGTCTCTCATTGTCACACCCTCTCAGTCTCTAATAGTCTGTCTCTCTCATACATGCAGTCTCACTTGCTTCTCTCATTCTCAGTGTCTGATACTTGCAGTCTCTCATTGTCACACTCTCTCAGTCTCTAATAGTCTGTCTCTCTCATACATGCAGTCTCACTTGTCCTCTCATTCTCAGTGTCTGATACTTGCAGTCTCTCATTATCACACTCTCTCAGTCTCTAATAGTCTGTCTCTCTCATACATGCAGTCTCACTTGTTCTCTCATTCTCAGTGTCTGATACTTGCAGTCTCTCATTGTCACACTCTCTCAGTCTCTGATACTCAGTCTGTCTCTCTCATACATGCAGTCTCACTTGCTCTCTCATTCTCAGTGTCTGATACTTGCAGTCTCTCATTGTCATGCTCTCTCAGTCTCTAATACTCACTCTGTCTCTCTCATACATGCAGTCTCACTTGCTCTCTCATTCTCAGAGTCTGATACTTGCAGTCTCTCATTGTCATGCTCTCTCAGTCTCTAATACTCACTCTGTCTCTCTCATACATGCAGTCTCACTTGCTCTCTCATTCTCAGTGTCTGATACTTGCAGTCTCTCATTATCATACTCTCTCAGTCTCTAATAGTCTGTCTCTCTCATACATGCAGTCTCACTTGCTCTCTCATTCTCAGTGTCTGATACTTGCAGTCTCTCATTATCATACTCTCTCAGTCTCTAATACTCAGTCTGTCTCTCTCACTCTTGGTATCTCATACTTGCAGTCTCACTTGCTCTCTCATTCTCAGTGTCTGATACTTGCAGTCTCTCATTGTCATACTCTCTCAGTCTCTAATAGTCTGTCTCTCTCATACATGCAGTCTCACTTGCTTCTCTCATTCTCAGTGTCTGATACTTGCAGTCTCTCATTGTCACACTCTCTCAGTCTCTAATAGTCTGTCTCTCTCATACATGCAGTCTCACTTGTCCTCTCATTCTCAGTGTCTGATACTTGCAGTCTCTCATTATCATACTCTCTCAGTCTCTAATAGTCTGTCTCTCTTATACATGCAGTCTCACTTGTTCTCTCATTCTCAGTGTCTGATACTTGCAGTCTCTCATTGTCACACTCTCTCAGTCTCTGATACTCAGTCTGTCTCTCTCATACATGCAGTCTCACTTGCTCTCTCATTCTCAGTGTCTGATAGTTGCAGTCTCTCATTGTCATACTCTCTCAGTCTCTGGTACTCTGTCTCTCTCACTCTTGGTATCTCATACTTGCAGTCTCTCATTGTCACACCCTCTCAGTCTCTAATAGTCTGTCTCTCTCATACATGCAGTCTCACTTGCTTCTCTCATTCTCAGTGTCTGATACTTGCAGTCTCTCATTGTCATACTCTCTCAGTCTCTAATAGTCTGTCTCTCTCATACATGCAGTCTCACTTGTTCTCTCATTCTCAGTGTCTGATACTTGCAGTCTCTCATTGTCACACTCTCTCAGTCTCTGATACTCAGTCTGTCTCTCTCATACATGCAGTCTCACTTGCTCTCTCATTCTCAGTGTCTGATACTTGCAGTCTCTCATTGTCATGCTCTCTCAGTCTCTAATACTCACTCTGTCTCTCTCATACATGCAGTCTCACTTGCTCTCTCATTCTCAGAGTCTGATACTTGCAGTCTCTCATTGTCATGCTCTCTCAGTCTCTAATACTCACTCTGTCTCTCTCATACATGCAGTCTCACTTGCTCTCTCATTCTCAGTGTCTGATACTTGCAGTCTCTCATTATCATACTGTCTCAGTCTCTAATAGTCTGTCTCTCTCATACATGCAGTCTCACTTGCTCTCTCATTCTCAGTGTCTGATACTTGCAGTCTCTCATTATCATACTCTCTCAGTCTCTAATACTCAGTCTGTCTCTCTCACTCTTGGTATCTCATACTTGCAGTCTCACTTGCTTTCTCATTCTCAGTGTCTGATACTTGCAGTCTCTCATTGTCACACTCTCTCAGTCTCTAATAGTCTGTCTCTCTCATACATGCAGTCTCACTTGCTTCTCTCATTATCAGTGTCTGATACTTGCAGTCTCTCATTGTCATGCTCTCTCAGTCTCTAATACTCAGTCTGTCTATCTCATACATGCAGTCTCACTTGCTCTCTCATTCTCAGTGTCTGATACTTGCAGTCTCTCATTGTCACACTCTCTCAGTCTCTGATACTCAGTCTGTCTCTCTCATACATGCAGTCTCACTTGCTCTCTCATTCTCAGTGTCTGATAGTTGCAGTCTCTCATTGTCATACTCTCTCAGTCTCTGGTACTCTGTCTCTCTCACTCTTGGTATCTCATACTTGCAGTCTCTCATTGTCATACTCTCTCAGTCTCTAATAGTCTGTCTCTCTTATACATGCAGTCTCACTTGCTCTCTCATTCTCAGTGTCTGATACTTGCAGTCTCTCATTCTCATGCTCTCTCGGTCTCTAATACTCAGTCTGTCTCTCTCATACATGCAGTCTCACTTGTCCTCTCATTCTCAGTGTCTGATACTTGCAGTCTCTCATTATCATACTCTCTCAGTCTCTAATAGTCTGTCTCTCTCATACATGCAGTCTCACTTGTTCTCTCATTCTCAGTGTCTGATACTTGCAGTCTCTCATTGTCACACTCTCTCAGTCTCTGATACTCAGTCTGTCTCTCTCATACATGCAGTCTCACTTGCTCTCTCATTCTCAGTGTCTGATACTTGCAGTCTCTCATTGTCATGCTCTCTCAGTCTCTAATACTCACTCTGTCTCTCTCATACATGCAGTCTACCTTGCTCTCTCATTCTCAGAGTCTGATACTTGCAGTCTCTCATTGTCATGCTCTCTCAGTCTCTAATACTCAGTCTGTCTCTCTCATACATGCAGTCTCACTTGCTCTCTCATTCTCAGTGTCTGATACTTGCAGTCTCTCATTATCATACTCTCTCAGTCTCTAATACTCAGTCTGTCTCTCTCACTCTTGGTATCTCATACTTGCAGTCTCACTTGCTTTCTCATTCTCAGTGTCTGATACTTGCAGTCTCTCATTGTCACACCCTCTCAGTCTCTAATAGTCTGTCTCTCTCATACATGCAGTCTCACTTGCTTCTCTCATTCTCAGTGTCTGATACTTGCAGTCTCTCATTGTCACACTCTCTCAGTCTCTAATAGTCTGTCTCTCTCATACATGCAGTCTCACTTGTCCTCTCATTCTCAGTGTCTGATACTTGCAGTCTCTCATTATCATACTCTCTCAGTCTCTAATAGTCTGTCTCTCTCATACATGCAGTCTCACTTGTTCTCTCATTCTCAGTGTCTGATACTTGCAGTCTCTCATTGTCACACTCTCTCAGTCTCTGATACTCAGTCTGTCTCTCTCATACATGCAGTCTCACTTGCTCTCTCATTCTCAGTGTCTGATACTTGCAGTCTCTCATTGTCATGCTCTCTCAGTCTCTAATACTCACTCTGTCTCTCTCATACATGCAGTCTCACTTGCTCTCTCATTCTCAGTGTCTGATACTTGCAGTCTCTCATTGTCATGCTCTCTCAGTCTCTAATACTCACTCTGTCTCTCTCATACATGCAGTCTCACTTGCTCTCTCATTCTCAGTGTCTGATACTTGCAGTCTCTCATTATCATACTCTCTCAGTCTCTAATAGTCTGTCTCTCTCATACATGCAGTCTCACTTGCTCTCTCATTCTCAGTGTCTGATACTTGCAGTCTCTCATTATCATACTCTCTCAGTCTCTAATACTCAGTCTGTCTCTCTCACTCTTGGTATCTCATACTTGCAGTCTCACTTGCTTTCTCATTCTCAGTGTCTGATACTTGCAGTCTCTCATTGTCACACCCTCTCAGTCTCTAATAGTCTGTCTCTCTCATACATGCAGTCTCACTTGCTTCTCTCATTCTCAGTGTCTGATACTTGCAGTCTCTCATTGTCACACTCTCTCAGTCTCTAATAGTCTGTCTCTCTCATACATGCAGTCTCACTTGTCCTCTCATTCTCAGTGTCTGATACTTGCAGTCTCTCATTATCATACTCTCTCAGTCTCTAATAGTCTGTCTCTCTCATACATGCAGTCTCACTTGTTCTCTCATTCTCAGTGTCTGATACTTGCAGTCTCTCATTGTCACACTCTCTCAGTCTCTGATACTCAGTCTGTCTCTCTCATACATGCAGTCTCACTTGCTCTCTCATTCTCAGTGTCTGATAGTTGCAGTCTCTCATTGTCATACTCTCTCAGTCTCTGGTACTCTGTCTCTCTCACTCTTGGTATCTCATACTTGCAGTCTCTCATTGTCACACCCTCTCAGTCTCTAATAGTCTGTCTCTCTCATACATGCAGTCTCACTTGCTTCTCTCATTCTCAGTGTCTGATACTTGCAGTCTCTCATTGTCATACTCTCTCAGTCTCTAATAGTCTGTCTCTCTCATACATGCAGTCTCACTTGTTCTCTCATTCTCAGTGTCTGATACTTGCAGTCTCTCATTGTCACACTCTCTCAGTCTCTGATACTCAGTCTGTCTATCTCATACATGCAGTCTCACTTGCTCTCTCATTCTCAGTGTCTGATACTTGCAGTCTCTCATTGTCATGCTCTCTCAGTCTCTAATACTCACTCTGTCTCTCTCATACATGCAGTCTCACTTGCTCTCTCATTCTCAGAGTCTGATACTTGCAGTCTCTCATTGTCATGCTCTCTCAGTCTCTAATACTCACTCTGTCTCTCTCATACATGCAGTCTCACTTGCTCTCTCATTCTCAGTGTCTGATACTTGCAGTCTCTCATTATCATACTCTCTCAGTCTCTAATAGTCTGTCTCTCTCATACATGCAGTCTCACTTGCTCTCTCATTCTCAGTGTCTGATACTTGCAGTCTCTCATTATCATACTCTCTCAGTCTCTAATACTCAGTCTGTCTCTCTCACTCTTGGTATCTCATACTTGCAGTCTCACTTGCTTTCTCATTCTCAGTGTCTGATACTTGCAGTCTCTCATTGTCACACTCTCTCAGTCTCTAATAGTCTGTCTCTCTCATACATGCAGTCTCACTTGCTTCTCTCATTATCAGTGTCTGATACTTGCAGTCTCTCATTGTCACACTCTCTCAGTCTCTGATACTCAGTCTGTCTCTCTCATACATGCAGTCTCACTTGCTCTCTCATTCTCAGTGTCTGATAGTTGCAGTCTCTCATTGTCATACTCTCTCAGTCTCTGGTACTCTGTCTCTCTCACTCTTGGTATCTCATACTTGCAGTCTCTCATTGTCATACTCTCTCAGTCTCTAATAGTCTGTCTCTCTTATACATGCAGTCTCACTTGCTCTCTCATTCTCAGTGTCTGATAGTTGCAGTCTCTCATTGTCATACTCTCTCAGTCTCTGGTACTCTGTCTCTCTCACTCTTGGTATCTCATACTTGCAGTCTCTCATTGTCACACCCTCTCAGTCTCTAATAGTCTGTCTCTCTCATACATGCAGTCTCACTTGCTTCTCTCATTCTCAGTGTCTGATACTTGCAGTCTCTCATTGTCATACTCTCTCAGTCTCTAATAGTCTGTCTCTCTTATACATGCAGTCTCACTTGCTCTCTCATTCTCAGTGTCTGATACTTGCAGTCTCTCATTGTCATACTCTCTCAGTCTCTGGTACTCTGTCTCTCTCACTCTTGGTATCTCATACTTGCAGTCTCTCATTGTCACACCCTCTCAGTCTCTAATAGTCTGTCTTTCTCATACATGCAGTCTCACTTGCTTCTCTCATTCTCAGTGTCTGATACTTGCAGTCTCTCATTGTCACACTCTCTCAGTCTCTAATAGTCTGTCTCTCTCATACATGCAGTCTCACTTGCTTCTCTCATTATCAGTGTCTGATACTTGCAGTCTCTCATTGTCATGCTCTCTCAGTCTCTAATACTCAGTCTGTCTATCTCATACATGCAGTCTCACTTGCTCTCTCATTCTCAGTGTCTGATACTTGCAGTCTCTCATTGTCACACTCTCTCAGTCTCTGATACTCAGTCTGTCTCTCTCATACATGCAGTCTCACTTGCTCTCTCATTCTCAGTGTCTGATACTTGCAGTCTCTCATTGTCATACTCTCTCAGTCTCTAATAGTCTGTCTCTCTTATACATGCAGTCTCACTTGCTCTCTCATTCTCAGTGTCTGATAGTTGCAGTCTCTCATTGTCATACTCTCTCAGTCTCTGGTACTCTGTCTCTCTCACTCTTGGTATCTCATACTTGCAGTCTCTCATTGTCATACTCTCTCAGTCTCTAATAGTCTGTTTCTCTTATACATGCAGTCTCACTTGCTCTCTCATTCTCAGTGTCTGATAGTTGCAGTCTCTCATTGTCATACTCTCTCAGTCTCTGGTACTCTGTCTCTCTCACTCTTGGTATCTCATACTTGCAGTCTCTCATTGTCACACCCTCTCAGTCTCTAATAGTCTGTCTCTCTCATACATGCAGTCTCACTTGCTTCTCTCATTCTCAGTGTCTGATACCTGCAGTCTGTCATTGTCATACTCTCTCAGTCTCTAATACTCAGTCTGTCTCTCTTATACATGCAGTCTCACTTGCTCTCTCATTCTCAGTGTCTGATAGTTGCAGTCTCTCATTGTCATACTCTCTCAGTCTCTGGTACTCTGTCTCTCTCACTCTTGGTATCTCATACTTGCAGTCTCTCATTGTCACACCCTCTCAGTCTCTAATAGTCTGTCTCTCTCATACATGCAGTCTCACTTGCTTCTCTCATTCTCAGTGTCTGATACTTGCAGTCTCTCATTGTCATACTCTCTCAGTCTCTAATAGTCTGTCTCTCTTATACATGCAGTCTCACTTGCTCTCTCATTCTCAGTGTCTGATACTTGCAGTCTCTCATTGTCATACTCTCTCAGTCTCTGGTACTCTGTCTCTCTCACTCTTGGTATCTCATACTTGCAGTCTCTCATTGTCACACTCTCTCAGTCTCTAATAGTCTGTCTCTCTTATACATGCAGTCTCACTTGCTTCTCTCATTCTCAGTGTCTGATACCTGCAGTCTCTCATTGTCATACTCTCTCAGTCTCTGATACTCAGTCTGTCTCTCTCATACATGCAGTCTCACTTGCTCTCCCATTCTCAGTGTCTGATACTTGCAGTCTCTCATTGTCATGCTCTCTCAGTCTCTGGTACTCAGTCTGTCTCTCTTATACATGCAGTCTCACTTGCTTCTCTCATTCTCAGTGTCTGATACCTGCAGTCTCTCATTGTCACACTCTCTCAGTCTCTAATAGTCTGTCTCTCTCATACATGCAGTCTCACTTGCTCTCTCATTCTCAGTGTCTGATACTTGCAGTCTCTCATTATCATACTCTCTCAGTCTCTAATAGTCTGTCTCTCTCATACATGCAGTCTCACTTGTTCTCTCATTCTCAGTGTCTGATACTTGCAGTCTCTCATTGTCACACTCTCTCAGTCTCTGATACTCAGTCTGTCTCTCTCATACATGCAGTCTCACTTGCTCTCTCATTCTCAGTGTCTGATACTTGCAGTCTCTCATTGTCATGCTCTCTCAGTCTCTAATACTCACTCTGTCTCTCTCGTACATGCAGTCTCACTTGCTCTCTCATTCTCAGTGTCTGATACTTGCAGTCTCTCATTGTCATGCTCTCTCAGTCTCTAATACTCACTCTGTCTCTCTCATACATGCAGTCTCACTTGCTCTCTCATTCTCAGTGTCTGATACTTGCAGTCTCTCATTCTCATACTCTCTCAGTCTCTAATAGTCTGTCTCTCTCATACATGCAGTCTCACTTGCTTTCTCATTCTCAGTGTCTGATAGTTGCAGTCTCTCATTATCATACTCTCTCAGCCTTCAATACTCAGTCTGTCTCTCTCACTCTTGGTATCTCATACTTGCAGTCTCACTTGCTCTCTCATTCTCAGTGTCTGATACTTGCAGTCTCTCATTGTCACACTCTCTCAGTCTCTAATAGTCTGTCTCTCTCATACATGCAGTCTCACTTGCTCTCTCATTATCAGTGTCTGATACTTGCAGTCTCTCATTGTCATGCTCTCTCAGTCTCTGATACTCAGTCTGTCTCTCTTATACATGCAGTCTCACTTGCTTCTCTCATTCTCAGTGTCTGATACCTGCAGTCTCTCATTGTCACACTCTCTCAGTCTCTAATAGTCTGTCTCTCTCATACATGCAGTCTCACTTGCTCTCTCATTCTCAGTGTCTGATACTTGCAGTCTCTCATTATCATACTCTCTCAGTCTCTAATAGTCTGTCTCTCTCATACATGCAGTCTCACTTGTTCTCTCATTCTCAGTGTCTGATACTTGCAGTCTCTCATTGTCACACTCTCTCAGTCTCTGATACTCAGTCTGTCTCTCTCATACATGCAGTCTCACTTGCTCTCTCATTCTCAGTGTCTGATACTTGCAGTCTCTCATTGTCATGCTCTCTCAGTCTCTAATACTCACTCTGTCTCTCTCGTACATGCAGTCTCACTTGCTCTCTCATTCTCAGTGTCTGATACTTGCAGTCTCTCATTGTCATGCTCTCTCAGTCTCTAATACTCACTCTGTCTCTCTCATACATGCAGTCTCACTTGCTCTCTCATTCTCAGTGTCTGATACTTGCAGTCTCTCATTGTCATACTCTCTCAGTCTCTAATAGTCTGTCTCTCTCATACATGCAGTCTCACTTGTCCTCTCATTCTCAGTGTCTGATACTTGCAGTCTCTCATTATCATACTCTCTCAGTCTCTAATAGTCTGTCTCTCTCATACATGCAGTCTCACTTGTTCTCTCATTCTCAGTGTCTGATACTTGCAGTCTCTCATTGTCACACTCTCTCAGTCTCTGATACTCAGTCTGTCTCTCTCATACATGCAGTCTCACTTGCTCTCTCATTCTCAGTGTCTGATACTTGCAGTCTCTCATTGTCATGCTCTCTCAGTCTCTAATACTCACTCTGTCTCTCTCATACATGCAGTCTCACTTGCTCTCTCATTCTCAGAGTCTGATACTTGCAGTCTCTCATTGTCATGCTCTCTCAGTCTCTAATACTCACTCTGTCTCTCTCATACATGCAGTCTCACTTGCTCTCTCATTCTCAGTGTCTGATACTTGCAGTCTCTCATTATCATACTCTCTCAGTCTCTAATAGTCTGTCTCTCTCATACATGCAGTCTCACTTGCTCTCTCATTCTCAGTGTCTGATACTTGCAGTCTCTCATTATCATACTCTCTCAGTCTCTAATACTCAGTCTGTCTCTCTCACTCTTGGTATCTCATACTTGCAGTCTCACTTGCTTTCTCATTCTCAGTGTCTGATACTTGCAGTCTCTCATTGTCACACCCTCTCAGTCTCTAATAGTCTGTCTCTCTCATACATGCAGTCTCACTTGCTTCTCTCATTCTCAGTGTCTGATACTTGCAGTCTCTCATTGTCACACTCTCTCAGTCTCTAATAGTCTGTCTCTCTCATACATGCAGTCTCACTTGTCCTCTCATTCTCAGTGTCTGATACTTGCAGTCTCTCATTATCATACTCTCTCAGTCTCTAATAGTCTGTCTCTCTCATACATGCAGTCTCACTTGTTCTCTCATTCTCAGTGTCTGATACTTGCAGTCTCTCATTGTCACACTCTCTCAGTCTCTGATACTCAGTCTGTCTCTCTCATACATGCAGTCTCACTTGCTCTCTCATTCTCAGTGTCTGATAGTTGCAGTCTCTCATTGTCATACTCTCTCAGTCTCTGGTACTCTGTCTCTCTCACTCTTGGTATCTCATACTTGCAGTCTCTCATTGTCACACCCTCTCAGTCTCTAATAGTCTGTCTCTCTCATACATGCAGTCTCACTTGCTTCTCTCATTCTCAGTGTCTGATACTTGCAGTCTCTCATTGTCATACTCTCTCAGTCTCTAATAGTCTGTCTCTCTCATACATGCAGTCTCACTTGCTTCTCTCATTCTCAGTGTCTGATACTTGCAGTCTCTCATTGTCACACTCTCTCAGTCTCTGATACTCAGTCTGTCTCTCTCATACATGCAGTCTCACTTGCTCTCTCATTCTCAGTGTCTGATACTTGCAGTCTCTCATTGTCATGCTCTCTCAGTCTCTAATACTCACTCTGTCTCTCTCATACATGCAGTCTCACTTGCTCTCTCATTCTCAGAGTCTGATACTTGCAGTCTCTCATTGTCATGCTCTCTCAGTCTCTAATACTCACTCTGTCTCTCTCATACATGCAGTCTCACTTGCTCTCTCATTCTCAGTGTCTGATACTTGCAGTCTCTCATTATCATACTCTCTCAGTCTCTAATAGTCTGTCTCTCTCATACATGCAGTCTCACTTGCTCTCTCATTCTCAGTGTCTGATACTTGCAGTCTCTCATTATCATACTCTCTCAGTCTCTAATACTCAGTCTGTCTCTCTCACTCTTGGTATCTCATACTTGCAGTCTCACTTGCTTTCTCATTCTCAGTGTCTGATACTTGCAGTCTCTCATTGTCACACTCTCTCAGTCTCTAATAGTCTGTCTCTCTCATACATGCAGTCTCACTTGCTTCTCTCATTATCAGTGTCTGATACTTGCAGTCTCTCATTGTCATGCTCTCTCAGTCTCTAATACTCAGTCTGTCTATCTCATACATGCAGTCTCACTTGCTCTCTCATTCTCAGTGTCTGATACTTGCAGTCTCTCATTGTCACACTCTCTCAGTCTCTGATACTCAGTCTGTCTCTCTCATACATGCAGTCTCACTTGCTCTCTCATTCTCAGTGTCTGATAGTTGCAGTCTCTCATTGTCATACTCTCTCAGTCTCTGGTACTCTGTCTCTCTCACTCTTGGTATCTCATACTTGCAGTCTCTCATTGTCATACTCTCTCAGTCTCTAATAGTCTGTCTCTCTTATACATGCAGTCTCACTTGCTCTCTCATTCTCAGTGTCTGATAGTTGCAGTCTCTCATTGTCATACTCTCTCAGTCTCTGGTACTCTGTCTCTCTCACTCTTGGTATCTCATACTTGCAGTCTCTCATTGTCACACCCTCTCAGTCTCTAATAGTCTGTCTCTCTCATACATGCAGTCTCACTTGCTTCTCTCATTCTCAGTGTCTGATACTTGCAGTCTCTCATTGTCATACTCTCTCAGTCTCTAATAGTCTGTCTCTCTTATACATGCAGTCTCACTTGCTCTCTCATTCTCAGTGTCTGATACTTGCAGTCTCTCATTGTCATACTCTCTCAGTCTCTGGTACTCTGTCTCTCTCACTCTTGGTATCTCATACTTGCAGTCTCTCATTGTCACACCCTCTCAGTCTCTAATAGTCTGTCTTTCTCATACATGCAGTCTCACTTGCTTCTCTCATTCTCAGTGTCTGATACTTGCAGTCTCTCATTGTCACACTCTCTCAGTCTCTAATAGTCTGTCTCTCTCATACATGCAGTCTCACTTGCTTCTCTCATTATCAGTGTCTGATACTTGCAGTCTCTCATTGTCATGCTCTCTCAGTCTCTAATACTCAGTCTGTCTATCTCATACATGCAGTCTCACTTGCTCTCTCATTCTCAGTGTCTGATACTTGCAGTCTCTCATTGTCACACTCTCTCAGTCTCTGATACTCAGTCTGTCTCTCTCATACATGCAGTCTCACTTGCTCTCTCATTCTCAGTGTCTGATACTTGCAGTCTCTCATTGTCATACTCTCTCAGTCTCTAATAGTCTGTCTCTCTTATACATGCAGTCTCACTTGCTCTCTCATTCTCAGTGTCTGATAGTTGCAGTCTCTCATTGTCATACTCTCTCAGTCTCTGGTACTCTGTCTCTCTCACTCTTGGTATCTCATACTTGCAGTCTCTCATTGTCATACTCTCTCAGTCTCTAATAGTCTGTTTCTCTTATACATGCAGTCTCACTTGCTCTCTCATTCTCAGTGTCTGATAGTTGCAGTCTCTCATTGTCATACTCTCTCAGTCTCTGGTACTCTGTCTCTCTCACTCTTGGTATCTCATACTTGCAGTCTCTCATTGTCACACCCTCTCAGTCTCTAATAGTCTGTCTCTCTCATACATGCAGTCTCACTTGCTTCTCTCATTCTCAGTGTCTGATACCTGCAGTCTGTCATTGTCATACTCTCTCAGTCTCTAATACTCAGTCTGTCTCTCTTATACATGCAGTCTCACTTGCTCTCTCATTCTCAGTGTCTGATAGTTGCAGTCTCTCATTGTCATACTCTCTCAGTCTCTGGTACTCTGTCTCTCTCACTCTTGGTATCTCATACTTGCAGTCTCTCATTGTCACACCCTCTCAGTCTCTAATAGTCTGTCTCTCTCATACATGCAGTCTCACTTGCTTCTCTCATTCTCATTGTCTGATTCTTGCAGTCTCTCATTGTCATACTCTCTCAGTCTCTAATAGTCTGTCTCTCTTATACATGCAGTCTCACTTGCTCTCTCATTCTCAGTGTCTGATACTTGCAGTCTCTCATTGTCATACTCTCTCAGTCTCTGGTACTCTGTCTCTCTCACTCTTGGTATCTCATACTTGCAGTCTCTCATTGTCACACTCTCTCAGTCTCTAATAGTCTGTCTCTCTTATACATGCAGTCTCACTTGCTTCTCTCATTCTCAGTGTCTGATACCTGCAGTCTCTCATTGTCATACTCTCTCAGTCTCTAATACTCAGTCTGTCTCTCTCATACATGCAGTCTCACTTGCTCTCCCATTCTCAGTGTCTGATACCTGCAGTCTCTCATTGTCATACTCTCTCAGTCTCTGATACTCAGTCTGTCTCTCTCATACATGCAGTCTCACTTGCTCTCCCATTCTCAGTGTCTGATACCTGCAGTCTCTCATTGTCATACTCTCTCAGTCTCTGATACTCAGTCTGTCTCTCTCATACATGCAGTCTCACTTGCTCTCCCATTCTCAGTGTCTGATACCTGCAGTCTCTCATTGTCATACTCTCTCAGTCTCTGATACTCAGTCTGTCTCTCTTATACATGCAGTCTCACTTGCTTCTCTCATTCTCAGTGTCTGATACCTGCAGTCTCTCATTGTCACACTCTCTCAGTCTCTAATAGTCTGTCTCTCTCATACATGCAGTCTCACTTGCTCTCTCATTCTCAGTGTCTGATACTTGCAGTCTCTCATTATCATACTCTCTCAGTCTCTAATAGTCTGTCTCTCTCATACATGCAGTCTCACTTGTTCTCTCATTCTCAGTGTCTGATACTTGCAGTCTCTCATTGTCACACTCTCTCAGTCTCTGATACTCAGTCTGTCTCTCTCATACATGCAGTCTCACTTGCTCTCTCATTCTCAGTGTCTGATACTTGCAGTCTCTCATTGTCATGCTCTCTCAGTCTCTAATACTCACTCTGTCTCTCTCGTACATGCAGTCTCACTTGCTCTCTCATTCTCAGTGTCTGATACTTGCAGTCTCTCATTGTCATGCTCTCTCAGTCTCTAATACTCACTCTGTCTCTCTCATACATGCAGTCTCACTTGCTCTCTCATTCTCAGTGTCTGATACTTGCAGTCTCTCATTCTCATACTCTCTCAGTCTCTAATAGTCTGTCTCTCTCATACATGCAGTCTCACTTGCTTTCTCATTCTCAGTGTCTGATACTTGCAGTCTCTCATTATCATACTCTCTCAGCCTTCAATACTCAGTCTGTCTCTCTCACTCTTGGTATCTCATACTTGCAGTCTCACTTGCTCTCTCATTCTCAGTGTCTGATACTTGCAGTCTCTCATTGTCACACTCTCTCAGTCTCTAATAGTCTGTCTCTCTCATACATGCAGTCTCACTTGCTCTCTCATTATCAGTGTCTGATACTTGCAGTCTCTCATTGTCATGCTCTCTCAGTCTCTGATACTCAGTCTGTCTCTCTTATACATGCAGTCTCACTTGCTTCTCTCATTCTCAGTGTCTGATACCTGCAGTCTCTCATTGTCACACTCTCTCAGTCTCTAATAGTCTGTCTCTCTCATACATGCAGTCTCACTTGCTCTCTCATTCTCAGTGTCTGATACTTGCAGTCTCTCATTGTCATGCTCTCTCAGTCTCTAATACTCAGTCTGTCTCTCTCATACATGCAGTCTCACTTGTTCTCTCATTCTCAGTGTCTGATACTTGCAGTCTCTCATTGTCACACTCTCTCAGTCTCTGATACTCAGTCTGTCTCTCTCATACATGCAGTCTCACTTGCTCTCTCATTCTCAGTGTCTGATACTTGCAGTCTCTCATTGTCATGCTCTCTCAGTCTCTAATACTCACTCTGTCTCTCTCGTACATGCAGTCTCACTTGCTCTCTCATTCTCAGTGTCTGATACTTGCAGTCTCTCATTGTCATGCTCTCTCAGTCTCTAATACTCACTCTGTCTCTCTCATACATGCAGTCTCACTTGCTCTCTCATTCTCAGTGTCTGATACTTGCAGTCTCTCATTGTCATACTCTCTCAGTCTCTAATAGTCTGTCTCTCTCATACATGCAGTCTCACTTGCTTTCTCATTCTCAGTGTCTGATACTTGCAGTCTCTCATTATCATACTCTCTCAGTCTCTAATACTCAGTCTGTCTCTCTCACTCTTGGTATCTCATACTTGCAGTCTCACTTGCTCTCTCATTCTCAGTGTCTGATACTTGCAGTCTCTCATTGTCACACTCTCTCAGTCTCTAATAGTCTGCCTCTCATACATGCAGTCTCACTTGCTCTCTCATTATCAGTGTCTGATACTTGCAGTCTCTCATTGTCATGCTCTCTCAGTCTCTAATACTCAGTCTGTCTCTCTCATACATGCAGTCTCACTTGCTCTCTCATTCTCAGTGTCTAATACTTGCAGTCTCTCATTGTCACACTCTCTCAGTCTCTGATACTCAGTCTGTCTCTCTCATACATGCAGTCTCACTTGCTTTCTCATTCTCAGTGTCTGATACTTGCAGTCTCTCATTGTCATACTCTCTCAGTCTCTAATAGTCTGTCTCTCTTATACATGCAGTCTCACTTGCTCTCTCATTCTCAGTGTCTGATAGTTGCAGTCTCTCATTGTCATACTCTCTCAGTCTCTGGTACTCTGTCTCTCTCACTCTTGGTATCTCATACTTGCAGTCTCTCATTGTCATACTCTCTCAGTCTCTAATAGTCTGTCTCTCTCATACATGCAGTTTCACTTGCTTCTCTCATTCTCAGTGTCTGATACCTGCAGTCTGTCATTGTCATACTCTCTCAGTCTCTAATAGTCTGTCTCTCTTATACATGCAGTCTCACTTGCTCTCTCATTCTCAGTGTCTAATACTTGCAGTCTCTCATTGTCACACTCTCTCAGTCTCTGATACTCAGTCTGTCTCTCTCATACATGCAGTCTCACTTGCTTTCTCATTCTCAGTGTCTGATACTTGCAGTCTCTCATTGTCATACTCTCTCAGTCTCTAATAGTCTGTCTCTCTTATACATGCAGTCTCACTTGCTCTCTCATTCTCAGTGTCTGATAGTTGCAGTCTCTCATTGTCATACTCTCTCAGTCTCTGGTACTCTGTCTCTCTCACTCTTGGTATCTCATACTTGCAGTCTCTCATTGTCATACTCTCTCAGTCTCTAATAGTCTGTCTCTCTCATACATGCAGTTTCACTTGCTTCTCTCATTCTCAGTGTCTGATACCTGCAGTCTGTCATTGTCATACTCTCTCAGTCTCTAATAGTCTGTCTCTCTTATACATGCAGTCTCACTTGCTCTCTCATTCTCAGTGTCTGATAGTTGCAGTCTCTCATTGTCATACTCTCTCAGTCTCTGGTACTCTGTCTCTCTCACTCTTGGTATCTCATACTTGCAGTCTCTCATTGTCATACTCTCTCAGTCTCTAATAGTCTGTCTCTCTCATACATGCAGTTTCACTTGCTTCTCTCATTCTCAGTGTCTGATACCTGCAGTCTGTCATTGTCACACTCTCTCAGTCTCTGATACTCAGTCTGTCTCTCTTATACATGCAGTCTCACTTGCTCTCTCATTCTCAGTGTCTGATACCTGCAGTCTGTCATTGTCACACTCTCTCAGTCTCTGATACTCAGTCTGTCTCTCTCATACATGAAGTCTCACTTGCTCTCTCATTCTCAGTGTCTGATAGTTGCAGTCTCTCATTGTCATACTCTCTCAGTCTCTGGTACTCTGTCTCTCTCACTCTTGGTATCTCATACTTGCAGTCTCTCATTGTCATACTCTCTCAGTCTCTAATAGTCTGTCTCTCTCATACATGCAGTCTCACTTGCTCTCTCATTCTCAGTGTCTGATACCTGCAGTCTCTCATTGTCACACCCTCTCAGTCTCTAATAGTCTGTCTCTCTCATACATGCAGTCTAACTTGCTTTCTCATTCTCAGTGTCTGATACTTGCAGTCTCTCATTATCATACTCTCTCAGTCTCTAATACTCTGTCTGTCTCTCTCACTCTTGGTATCTCATACTTGCAGTCTCACTTGCTCTCTCATTCTCAGTGTCTGATACTTGCAGTCTCTCATTGTCACACTCTCTCAGTCTCTAATAGTCTGTCTCTCTCATACATGCAGTCTCACTTGCTTTCTCATTCTCAGTGTCTGATACTTGCAGTCTCTCATTATCATACTCTCTCAGTCTCTAATACTCAGTCTGTCTCTCTCACTCTTGGTATCTCATACTTGCAGTCTCACTTGCTCTCTCATTCTCAGTGTCTGATACTTGCAGTCTCTCATTGTCACACTCTCTCAGTCTCTAATAGTCTGTCTCTCTCATACATGCAGTCTCACTTGCTCTCTCATTATCAGTGTCTGATACTTGCAGTCTCTCATTGTCATGCTCTCTCAGTCTCTAATACTCAGTCTGTCTCTCTCATACATGCAGTCTCACTTGCTCTCTCATTCTCAGTGTCTAATACTTGCAGTCTCTCATTGTCACACTCTCTCAGTCTCTGATACTCAGTCTGTCTCTCTCATACATGCAGTCTCACTTGCTCTCTCATTCTCAGTGTCTGATACTTCCAGTCTTTCATTGTCATACTCTCTCAGTCTCTAATAGTCTGTCTCTCTTATACATGCAGTCTCACTTGCTCTCTCATTCTCAGTGTCTGATAGTTGCAGTCTCTCATTGTCATACTCTCTCAGTCTCTGGTACTCTGTCTCTCTCACTCTTGGTATCTCATACTTGCAGTCTCTCATTGTCATACTCTCTCAGTCTCTAATAGTCTGTCTCTCTCATACATGCAGTCTCACTTGCTTCTCTCATTCTCAGTGTCTGATACTTGCAGTCTCTCATTGTCACACTCTCTCAGTCTCTAATAGTCTGTCTCTCTTATACATGCAGTCTCACTTGCTCTCTCATTCTCAGTGTCTGATAGTTGCAGTCTCTCATTGTCATACTCTCTCAGTCTCTGGTACTCTGTCTCTCTCACTCTTGGTATCTCATACTTGCAGTCTCTCATTGTCATACTCTCTCAGTCTCTAATAGTCTGTCTCTCTCATACATGCAGTTTCACTTGCTTCTCTCATTCTCAGTGTCTGATACCTGCAGTCTCTCATTGTCACACCCTCTCAGTCTCTAATAGTCTGTCTCTCTCATACATGCAGTCTAACTTGCTTTCTCATTCTCAGTGTCTGATACTTGCAGTCTCTCATTATCATACTCTCTCAGTCTCTAATACTCTGTCTGTCTCTCTCACTCTTGGTATCTCATACTTGCAGTCTCACTTGCTCTCTCATTCTCAGTGTCTGATACTTGCAGTCTCTCATTGTCACACTCTCTCAGTCTCTAATAGTCTGTCTCTCTCATACATGCAGTCTCACTTGCTTTCTCATTCTCAGTGTCTGATACTTGCAGTCTCTCATTATCATACTCTCTCAGTCTCTAATACTCAGTCTGTCTCTCTCACTCTTGGTATCTCATACTTGCAGTCTCACTTGCTCTCTCATTCTCAGTGTCTGATACTTGCAGTCTCTCATTGTCACACTCTCTCAGTCTCTAATAGTCTGTCTCTCTCATACATGCAGTCTCACTTGCTCTCTCATTATCAGTGTCTGATACTTGCAGTCTCTCATTGTCATGCTCTCTCAGTCTCTAATACTCAGTCTGTCTCTCTCATACATGCAGTCTCACTTGCTCTCTCATTCTCAGTGTCTAATACTTGCAGTCTCTCATTGTCACACTCTCTCAGTCTCTGATACTCAGTCTGTCTCTCTCATACATGCAGTCTCACTTGCTCTCTCATTCTCAGTGTCTGATACTTGCAGTCTCTCATTGTCATACTCTCTCAGTCTCTGGTACTCTGTCTCTCTCACTCTTGGTATCTCATACTTGCAGTCTCTCATTGTCATACTCTCTCAGTCTCTAATAGTCTGTCTCTCTCATACATGCAGTCTCACTTGCTTCTCTCATTCTCAGTGTCTGATACTTCCAGTCTTTCATTGTCATACTCTCTCAGTCTCTAATAGTCTGTCTCTCTTATACATGCAGTCTCACTTGCTCTCTCATTCTCAGTGTCTGATAGTTGCAGTCTCTCATTGTCATACTCTCTCAGTCTCTGGTACTCTGTCTCTCTCACTCTTGGTATCTCATACTTGCAGTCTCTCATTGTCATACTCTCTCAGTCTCTAATAGTCTGTCTCTCTCATACATGCAGTCTCACTTGCTTCTCTCATTCTCAGTGTCTGATACTTGCAGTCTCTCATTGTCACACTCTCTCAGTCTCTAATAGTCTGTCTCTCTTATACATGCAGTCTCACTTGCTCTCTCATTCTCAGTGTCTGATAGTTGCAGTCTCTCATTGTCATACTCTCTCAGTCTCTGGTACTCTGTCTCTCTCACTCTTGGTATCTCATACTTGCAGTCTCTCATTGTCATACTCTCTCAGTCTCTAATAGTCTGTCTCTCTCATACATGCAGTTTCACTTGCTTCTCTCATTCTCAGTGTCTGATACCTGCAGTCTGTCATTGTCATACTCTCTCAGTCTCTAATACTCAGTCTGTCTCTCTCACTCTTGGTATCTCATACTTGCAGTCTCACTTGCTTTCTCATTCTCAGTGTCTGATACTTGCAGTCTCTCATTGTCACACTCTCTCAGTCTCTGATACTCAGTCTGTCTCTCTCATACATGCAGTCTCACTTGCTCTCTCATTCTCAGTGTCTGATACTTGCAGTCTCTCATTGTCATACTCTCTCAGTCTCTAATAGTCTGTCTCTCTTATACATGCAGTCTCACTTGCTTCTCTCATTCTCAGTGTCTGATACCTGCAGTCTCTCATTGTCATACTCTCTCAGTCTCTGATACTCAGTCTGTCTCTCTCATACATGCAGTCTCACTTGCTCTCCCATTCTCAGTGTCTGATACTTGCAGTCTCTCATTGTCATGCTCTCTCAGTCTCTAATAGTCTGTCTCTCTTATACATGCAGTCTCACTTGCTCTCTCATTCTCAGTGTCTGATAGTTGCAGTCTCTCATTGTCATACTCTCTCAGTCTCTGGTACTCTGTCTCTCTCACTCTTGGTATCTCATACTTGCAGTCTCTCATTGTCATACTCTCTCAGTCTCTAATAGTCTGTCTCTCTCATACATGCAGTCTCACTTGCTCTCTCATTCTCAGTGTCTGATACCTGCAGTCTCTCATTGTCACACCCTCTCAGTCTCTAATAGTCTGTCTCTCTCATACATGCAGTCTAACTTGCTTCTCTCATTCTCAGTGTCTGATACCTGCAGTCTGTCATTGTCATGCTCTCTCAGTCTCTAATACTCAGTCTGTCTCTCTTATACATGCAGTCTCACTTGCTCTCTCATTCTCAGTGTCTGATACTTGCAGTCTCTCATTGTCATACTCTCTCAGTCTCTGGTACTCTGTCTCTCTCACTCTTGGTATCTCATACTTGCAGTCTCTCATTGTCACACCCTCTCAGTCTCTAATAGTCTGTCTCTCTCATACATGCAGTCTCACTTGCTTCTCTCATTCTCAGTGTCTGATACTTGCAGTCTCTCATTGTCATACTCTCTCAGTCTCTAATAGTCTGTCTCTCTTATACATGCAGTCTCACTTGCTCTCTCATTCTCAGTGTCTGATACTTGCAGTCTCTCATTGTCATACTCTCTCAGTCTCTGGTACTCTGTCTCTCTCACTCTTGGTATCTCATACTTGCAGTCTCTCATTGTCATACTCTCTCAGTCTCTAATAGTCTGTCTCTCTTATACATGCAGTCTCACTTGCTTCTCTCATTCTCAGTGTCTGATACCTGCAGTCTCTCATTGTCATACTCTCTCAGTCTCTGATACTCAGTCTGTCTCTCTCATACATGCAGTCTCACTTGCTCTCTCATTCTCAGTGTCTGATACCTGCAGTCTCTCATTGTCACACTCTCTAAGGCTCTAATAGTCTGTCTCTCTCATACATGCAGTCTCACTTGCTCTCTCATTCTCAGTGTCTGATACTTGCAGTCTCTCATTATCATACTCTCTCAGTCTCTGATACTCAGTCTGTCTCTCTCATACATGCAGTCTCACTTGCTCTCTCATTCTCAGTGTCTGATACTTGCAGTCTCTCATTGTCATGCTCTCTCAGTCTCTAATACTCACTCTGTCTCTCTCATACATGCAGTCTCACTTGCTCTCTCATTCTCAGTGTCTGATACTTGCAGTCTCTCATTGTCATGCTCTCTCAGTCTCTAATACTCACTCTGTCTCTCTCATACATGCAGTCTCACTTGCTTTCTCATTCTCAGTGTCTGATACTTGCAGTCTCTCATTGTCATACTCTCTCAGTCTCTGATACTCAGTATGTCTCTCTCATACATGCAGTCTCACTTGCTCTCTCATTCTCAGTGTCTGATACTTGCAGTCTCTCATTGTCATACTCTCTCAGTCTCTAATAGTCTGTCTCTCTCATACATGCAGTCTCACTTGCTCTCTCATTCTCAGTGTCTGATACTTGCAGTCTCTCATTATCATACTCTCTCAGTCTCTAATACTCAGTCTGTCTCTCTCACTCTTGGTATCTCATACTTGCAGTCTCACTTGCTCTCTCATTCTCAGTGTCTGATACTTGCAGTCTCTCATTGTCACACTCTCTCAGTCTCTAATAGTCTGTCTCTCTCATACATGCAGTCTCACTTGCTCTCTCATTATCAGTGTCTGATACTTGCAGTCTCTCATTGTCATGCTCTCTCAGTCTCTAATACTCAGTCTGTCTCTCTCATACATGCAGTCTCACTTGCTCTCTCATTCTCAGTGTCTAATACTTGCAGTCTCTCATTGTCACACTCTCTCAGTCTCTGATACTCAGTCTGTCTCTCTCATACATGCAGTCTCACTTGCTTTCTCATTCTCAGTGTCTGATACTTGCAGTCTCTCATTGTCATACTCTCTCAGTCTCTAATAGTCTGTCTCTCTTATACATGCAGTCTCACTTGCTCTCTCATTCTCAGTGTCTGATAGTTGCAGTCTCTCATCGTCATACTCTCTCAGTCTCTGGTACTCTGTCTCTCTCACTCTTGGTATCTCATACTTGCAGTCTCTCATTGTCATACTCTCTCAGTCTCTAATAGTCTGTCTCTCTTATACATGCAGTCTCATTTGCTTCTCTCATTCTCAGTGTCTGATACCTGCAGTCTCTCATTGTCACACACTCTCAATCTCTAATAGTCTGTCTCTCTCATACATGCAGTCTCACTTGCTTCTCTCATTCTCAGTGTCTGATACCTGCAGTCTGTCATTGTCATACTCTCTCAGTCTCTAATACTCAGTCTGTCTCTCTTATACATGCAGTCTCACTTGCTCTCTCATTCTCAGTGTCTGAGACTTGCAGTCTGTCATTGTCATACTCTCTCAGTCTCTGGTACTCTGTCTCTCTCACTCTTGGTATCTCATACTTGCAGTCTCTCATTGTCACACCCTCTCAGTCTCTAATAGTCTGTCTCTCTCATACATGCAGTCTCACTTGCTTCTCTCATTCTCAGTGTCTGATACTTGCAGTCTCTCATTGTCACACTCTCTCAGTCTCTAATAGTCTGTCTCTCTTATACATGCAGTCTCACTTGCTCTCTCATTCTCAGTGTCTGATACTTGCAGTCTCTCATTGTCATACTCTCTCAGTCTCTGGTACTCTGTCTCTCTCACTCTTGGTATCTCATACTTGCAGTCTCTCATTGTCATACTCTCTCAGTCTCTAATAGTCTGTCTCTCTCATACATGCAGTCTCACTTGCTTCTCTCATTCTCAGTGTCTGATACTTGCAGTCTCTCATTGTCACACTCTCTCAGTCTCTAATAGTCTGTCTCTCTTATACATGCAGTCTCACTTGCTCTCTCATTCTCAGTGTCTGATACTTGCAGTCTCTCATTGTCATACTCTCTCAGTCTCTGGTACTCTGTCTCTCTCACTCTTGGTATCTCATACTTGCAGTCTCTCATTGTCATACTCTCTCAGTCTCTAATAGTCTGTCTCTCTTATACATGCAGTCTCACTTGCTTCTCTCATTCTCAGTGTCTGATACCTGCAGTCTCTCATTGTCATACTCTCTCAGTCTCTGATACTCAGTCTGTCTCTCTCATACATGCAGTCTCACTTGCTCTCCCATTCTCAGTGTCTAATACTTGCAGTCTCTCATTCTCATACTCTCTCAGTCTCTGATACTTAGTCTGTCTCTCTCATACATGCAGTCTCACTTGCTCTCTCATTCTCAGTGTCTGATACCTGCAGTCTCTCATTGTCACACCCTCTCAGTCTCTAATAGTCTGTCTCTCTCATACATGCAGTCTCACTTGCTTCTTTCATTCTCAGTGTCTGATACCTGCAGTCTCTCATTGTCATACTCTCTCAGTCTCTGATACTCAGTCTGTCTCTCTCATACATGCAGTCTCACTTGCTCTCCCATTCTCAGTGTCTGATACTTGCAGTCTCTCATTGTCATACTCTCTCAGTCTCTGATACTCAGTCTGTCTCTCTCATACTTGCAGTCTCACTTGCTCTCTCATTCTCAGTGTCTGATACTTGCAGTCTCTCATTGTCATACTCTCTCAGTCTCTGGTACTCTGTCTCTCTCACTCTTGGTATCTCATACTTGCAGTCTCTCATTGTCACACCCTCTCAGTCTCTAATATTTTGTCTCTCTTATACATGCAGTCTCACTTGCTTCTCTCATTCTCAGTGTCTGATACCTGCAGTCTCTCATTGTCATACTCTCTCAGTCTCTAATACTCACTCTGTCTCTCTCATACTTGCAGTCTCACTTGCTCTCTCATTCTCAGTGTCTGATACTTGCAGTCTCTCATTGTCACACTCTTTCAGTCTCTAATACTCACTCTGTCTCTCTCATACATGCAGTCTCACTTGCTCTCTCATTCTCAGTGTCTGATACTTGCAGTCTCTCATTCTCATACTCTCTCAGTCTCTAATACTCAGTCTGTCTCTCTCATACATGCAGTCTCACTTGTCCTCTCATTCTCAGTGTCTGATACTTGCAGTCTCTCATTGTCATGCTCTCTTAGTTTCTAAGTCTGTCTCACTCATGCATGCAGTCTCACTTGCTCTCTCATTCTCAGTGTCTGATACGTGCAGTCTCTCATTGTCATACTCTCTCAGTCTCTAATAGTCTGTCTGTCTCATACATGCAGTCTCACTTGCTCTCTCATTCTCAGTGTCTGATACTTGCAGTCTCTCATTATCATACTCTCTCAGTCTCTGATACTCAGTCTGTCTCTCTCATACATGCAGTCTCACTTGCTCTCTCATTCTCAGTGTCTGATACTTGCAGTCTCTCATTGTCATACTCTCTCAGTCTCTAATAGTCTGTCTCTCTTATACATGCAGTCTCACTTGTTCTCTCATTCTCAGTGTCTGATACTTGCAGTCTCTCATTATCATACTCTCTCAGTCTCTGATACTTAGTCTGTCTCTCTCATACATGCAGTCTCACTTGTTCTCTCATTCTCAGTGTCTGATAATTGCAGTCTCTCATTGTCATACTCTCTCAGTCTCTAATAGTCTGTCTCTCTTATACATGCAGTCTTACTTGCTCTCTCATTCTCAGTGTCTGATAATTGCAGTCTCTCATTGTCATACTCTCTCAGTCTCTGGTACTCTGTCTCTCTCACTCTTGGTATCTCATACTTGCAGTCTCTCATTGTCATACTCTCTCAGTCTCTAATAGTCTGTCTCTCTTATACATGCAGTCTCATTTGCTTCTCTCATTCTCAGTGTCTGATACCTGCAGTCTCTCATTGTCACACCCTCTCAGTCTCTAATAGTCTGTCTCTCTCATACATGCAGTCTCACTTGCTTCTCTCATTCTCAGTGTCTGATACCTGCAGTCTGTCATTGTCATACTCTCTCAGTCTCTAATACTCAGTCTGTCTCTCTTATACATGCAGTCTCACTTGCTCTCTCATTCTCAGTGTCTGAGACTTGCAGTCTCTCATTGTCATACTCTCTCAGTCTCTGGTACTCTGTCTCTCTCACTCTTGGTATCTCATACTTGCAGTCTCTCATTGTCACACCCTCTCAGTCTCTAATAGTCTGTCTCTCTCATACATGCAGTCTCACTTGCTTCTCTCATTCTCAGTGTCTGATACTTGCAGTCTCTCATTGTCACACTCTCTCAGTCTCTAATAGTCTGTCTCTCTTATACATGCAGTCTCACTTGCTCTCTCATTCTCAGTGTCTGATACCTGCAGTCTCTCATTGTCACACCCTCTCAGTCTCTAATAGTCTGTCTCTCTCATACATGCAGTCTCACTTGCTTCTTTCATTCTCAGTGTCTGATACCTGCAGTCTCTCATTGTCATACTCTCTCAGTCTCTGATACTCAGTCTGTCTCTCTCATACATGCAGTCTCACTTGCTCTCCCATTCTCAGTGTCTAATACTTGCAGTCTCTCATTGTCATACTCTCTCAGTCTCTGATACTCAGTCTGTCTCTCTCATACTTGCAGTCTCACTTGCTCTCTCATTCTCAGTGTCTGATACTTGCAGTCTCTCATTGTCATACTCTCTCAGTCTCTGGTACTCTGTCTCTCTCACTCTTGGTATCTCATACTTGCAGTCTCTCATTGTCACACCCTCTCAGTCTCTAATATTTTGTCTCTCTTATACATGCAGTCTCACTTGCTTCTCTCATTCTCAGTGTCTGATACCTGCAGTCTCTCATTGTCATACTCTCTCAGTCTCTAATACTCACTCTGTCTCTCTCATACTTGCAGTCTCACTTGCTCTCTCATTCTCAGTGTCTGATACTTGCAGTCTCTCATTGTCACACTCTTTCAGTCTCTAATACTCACTCTGTCTCTCTCATACATGCAGTCTCACTTGCTCTCTCATTCTCAGTGTCTGATACTTGCAGTCTCTCATTCTCATACTCTCTCAGTCTCTAATACTCAGTCTGTCTCTCTCATACATGCAGTCTCACTTGTCCTCTCATTCTCAGTGTCTGATACTTGCAGTCTCTCATTGTCATGCTCTCTTAGTTTCTAAATCTGTCTCACTCATGCATGCAGTCTCACTTGCTCTCTCATTCTCAGTGTCTGATACGTGCAGTCTCTCATTGTCATACTCTCTCAGTCTCTAATAGTCTGTCTGTCTCATACATGCAGTCTCACTTGCTCTCTCATTCTCAGTGTCTGATACTTGCAGTCTCTCATTATCATACTCTCTCAGTCTCTGATACTCAGTCTGTCTCTCTCATACATGCAGTCTCACTTGCTCTCTCATTCTCAGTGTCTGATACTTGCAGTCTCTCATTGTCATACTCTCTCAGTCTCTAATAGTCTGTCTCTCTTATACATGCAGTCTCACTTGTTCTCTCATTCTCAGTGTCTGATAATTGCAGTCTCTCATTGTCATACTCTCTCAGTCTCTAATAGTCTGTCTCTCTTATACATGCAGTCTTACTTGCTCTCTCATTCTCAGTGTCTGATAATTGCAGTCTCTCATTGTCATACTCTCTCAGTCTCTGGTACTCTGTCTCTCTCACTCTTGGTATCTCATACTTGCAGTCTCTCATTGTCATACTCTCTCAGTCTCTAATAGTCTGTCTCTCTTATACATGCAGTCTCATTTGCTTCTCTCATTCTCAGTGTCTGATACCTGCAGTCTCTCATTGTCACACCCTCTCAGTCTCTAATAGTCTGTCTCTCTCATACATGCAGTCTCACTTGCTTCTCTCATTCTCAGTGTCTGATACCTGCAGTCTGTCATTGTCATACTCTCTCAGTCTCTAATACTCAGTCTGTCTCTCTTATACATGCAGTCTCACTTGCTCTCTCATTCTCAGTGTCTGAGACTTGCAGTCTCTCATTGTCATACTCTCTCAGTCTCTGGTACTCTGTCTCTCTCACTCTTGGTATCTCATACTTGCAGTCTCTCATTGTCACACCCTCTCAGTCTCTAATAGTCTGTCTCTCTCATACATGCAGTCTCACTTGCTTCTCTCATTCTCAGTGTCTGATACTTGCAGTCTCTCATTGTCACACTCTCTCAGTCTCTAATAGTCTGTCTCTCTCATACATGCAGTCTCACTTGCTTCTCTCATTCTCAGTGACTGATACCTGCAGTCTATCATTGTCATACTCTCTCAGTCTCTGATACTCAGTCTGTCTCTCTCATACATGCAGTCTCACTTGCTCTCCCATTCTCAGTGTCTGATACTTGCAGTCTCTCATTGTCATACTCTCTCAGTCTGTGATACTCAGTCAGTCTCTCTCATACTTGCAGTCTCTCATTGTCACACCCTCTCAGTCTCTGATACTCAGTCTGTCTCTCTCATACATGCAGTCTCACTTGCTCTCCCATTCTCAGTGTCTAATACTTGCAGTCTCTCATTCTCATACTCTCTCAGTCTCTGATACTTAGTCTGTCTCTCTCATACATGCAGTCTCACTTGCTCTCCCATTCTCAGTGTCTAATACTTGCAGTCTCTCATTCTCATACTCTCTCAGTCTCTGATACTCAGTCTGTCTCTCTCATACATGCAGTCTCACTTGCTCTCTCATTCTCAGTGTCTGATACTTGCAGTCTCTCATTGTCATACTCTCTCAGTTTCTGGTACTCTGTCTCTCTCACTCTTGGTATCTCATACTTGCAGTCTCTCATTGTCACACCCTCTCAGTCTCTAATAGTCTGTCTCTCTCATACATGCAGTCTCACTTGCTTCTCTCATTCTCAGTGTCTGATACTTGCAGTCTCTCATTGTCATACTCTCTCAGTCTCTAATATTCTGTCTCTCTTATACATGCAGTCTCACTTGCTTCTCTCATTCTCAGTGTCTGATACTTGCAGTCTCTCATTGTCATACTCTCTCAGTCTCTGATACTCAGTCTGTCTCTCTCATACATGCAGTCTCACTTGCTTCTCTCATTCTCAGTGTCTGATACTTGCAGTCTCTCATTGTCATACTCTCTCAGTCTCTGATACTCAGTCTGTCTCTCTCATACTTGCAGTCTCTCATTGTCACACCCTCTCAGTCTCTGATACTCAGTCTGTCTCTCTCATACATGCAGTCTCACTTGCTCTCTCATTCTCAGTGTCTGATACTTGCAGTCTCTCATTCTCATACTCTCTCAGTCTCTAATACTCAGTGTGTCTCTCTCATACATGCAGTCTCACTTGTCCTCTCATTCTCAGTGTCTGATACTTGCAGTCTCTCATTGTCATGCTCTCTTATTTTCTAAGTCTGTCTCTCTCATGCATGCAGTCTCACTTGCTCTCTCATTCTCAGTGTCGATACGTGCAGTCTCTCATTGTCATACTCTCTCAGTCTCTAATAGTCTGTCTCTCTCATACATGCAGTCTCACTTGCTCTTTCATTCTCAGTGTCTGATACTTGCAGTCTATCATTGTCATGCTCTCTCAGTCTCTGAAACTCAGTCTGTCTCTCTCATACATGCAGTCTCACTTGCTCTCTCATTCTCAGTGTCTGATACTTGCAGTCTCTCATTATCATACTCTCTCAGTCTCTGAAACTCAGTCTGTCTCTCTCATACATGCAGTCTCACTTGCTCTCTCATTCTCAGTGTCTGATACTTGCAGTCTCTCATTGTCATGCTCTCTTAGTTTCTAAGTCTGTCTCTCTCATGCATGCAGTCTCACTTGCTCTCTCATTCTCAGTGTCGATACGTGCAGTCTCTCATTGTCATACTCTCTCAGTCTCTAATAGTCTGTCTCTCTCATACATGCAGTCTCACTTGCTCTTTCATTCTCAGTGTCTGATACTTGCAGTCTCTCATTGTCATACTCTCTCAGTCTCTAATAGTATGTCTCTCTTATACATGCAGTCTCACTTGTTCTCTCATTCTCAGTGTCTGATACTTGCAGTCTCTCATTGTCATACTCTCTCAGTCTCTAATAGTCTGTCTCTCTTATACATGCAGTCTCACTTGCTTCTCTCACTCTTGGTATCTCATACTTGCAGTCTCTCATTGTCATACTCTCTCAGTCTCTAATAGTCTGTCTCTCTTATACATGCAGTCTCATTTGCTTCTCTCATTCTCAGTGTCTGATACCTGCAGTCTCTCATTGTCACACCCTCTCAGTCTCTAATAGTCTGTCTCTCTGATACATGCAGTCTCACTTGCTTCTCTCATTCTCAGTGTCTAATACTTGCAGTCTCTCATTGTCATACTCTCTCAGTCTCTGATACTCAGTCTGTCTCTCTCACTCTTGGTATCTCATACTTGCCGTCTCTCTCACTCTCTCATATAGTCACAACCAGTCTCTTTCAGTCCTTATTAGCAGTGAAGGTCTAATAATGTATAATCCACTATAAAGTCCCGGTCCAGTCCTATGTATGGCGCCCCCTACAGTGCAGCTTGTCCTCTCCAGGGAGCTGAATACCACTGCCGGGTCAGTATTCCTGGACCACTGTAAATATAGATAAATCATTAATTACAGTATTTAGTGACCAGGCCTATATCTAGTAAGAGAGGAGATGTGCTCTCCGGTCATGTAATAACAATACGTGGGGATGTACAGGGGGCTTGTGTGTGATAAATAACAGCTCTTCATTCTGTATCACAGTGCAGGATTTTGTGGAGCATGTAATGTCTGAATGTCACTTCACAAACGGCACTGAGAAGGTGAGGCTTCTGGAGAGATACTTCTACAATCAGGAGGAGTTTGTTTACTTTGACAGCGACATCGGGGAATTTATCGCAAAGACAGAGTTTGGGAGACCTACTGCGGAATATTGGAACAAGAATAAGGAGCTCATAGAGCAGAAAAGGGCTTCTGTGGAGACATTCTGTAAATATGACTATGAGATATTACACAGTGTCACAGCAGACAGGAGAGGTGAGTGTGATTTATATCTTATATTATCTATGTATTGTTATTATATTTATATAAACACTGTGTACTTTATATATGGTCTGATTATTATTACAGTATACACACCCTGTATAAAAGGTATATAGTATGATAATATTCTCATACTGTCTATTATTATTATTACTACTACATTATACACACCCTGTGACCTGTATTTAGTCTAATAATAATAACAACAATAATAGTACATTATAAACATACTGTCTATTATTGTCTAGCCTTATTAAATTGCTATTTGGCCAGTTGAATAGGGCTCTATATAAGCACATAGCATATTTTTGTTACAGACGTTTTTAGTTAGTAAAGACCTCGCTTTTGGATAGAAGTTCACTAACTAAAAACGTATTTAAAATAAATATGCTATCTGCTTATTTAGAGCCCTATTCAATTGACCGAATCGCAATTTAATAAGGCTGTAAGTTTCTTATGTATTATTATTCTTATTATTATGATTATTACTGCATTATACACACTGGGCCAAATTCAATTGTGATTTGGCCAATTGAATAGGGCTCTAAATAAGCAAATAGCATATTTATTTTAGAGACGTTTTTAGTTAGTTAAAACCTTGCTTTTGGATAGATGTTTACTAACTTAAAACTTCTTTAAAAAAAATATATGTTATGTGCTTATTTAGAGCCTTATTCAATTGGCCAAATTGCAATTGAATGAGGGCCACTCTGTGCCCTGTATTTAGTTGGATTATTATTATTATCATGCTATATACATTATAGACAGGGTGTGTATAATCACATATAATAGTTGTCAAACTGCGATTCCTCTCACACTTTTCCACAAATCGCAGTTTGACAACTATGATTGATCACAACCTCACTGGCTGGGTCTTCATCTCACCAGCCTCCTCCATCCCTGCAAGAACATGGCCATGTGCCAGACCTCAGCAGGGACGATCAGGAGCCACCGCAGGGGTCCTGTGTATGTGATCACTACACACTCTATGTGATCACTACACACTCTCTCCTAAGCACTCCCCCTCTCTCAGCACTCTCTCTCTCCTCAGCACTCTCTACCCCGTAGTCAGCTCCCGTGCAGGTCTGTCTCTCTCGGCACCAGCGCTGCTCCCTGTACTGAGGTGTCAGTGATGTCTGAGCTCAGGGCTCTGTGTTTGATTTGCAAGAAATGTGTTCACAAAGCAATTTTTTGTTTCATATTCATATAAACTAACGGATGAAAAAGTTTCGTCAATTTGGCGTTTCAGATTGATGTAAAATAACGAATTCAGATGAATTAACATGTTTCTACAATTTGCCGTGTCAAATTGATGTAAAATTACGCATTTAGGCAATTTTTCATTTCATATTCATATAAACTAACGGATGAAAAAGTTTCGTCAATTTGGCGTTTCAGATTGATGTAAAATGATAAATTCAGATGAATTAACATGTTTCGCCAATTTGCCGTTTCAAATTGATTTAAAATAATGCATTTAGGCAATTTTTCGCTTCATATTCATATAAACTAACAGATGAAAACGTTTTGTCAATTTGGTGTTTCAGATTGATGTAAAATAACGAATTCAGATGAATTAACACGTTTCTCCAATTTGCCATGTCAAATTGATGTAAAATAATGCATTTAGGCAATCTTTCGTTTCATATTCATATAAACTAACGGATGAAAAAGTTTCGTCAATTTGCCGTCTCAGATTGATGTAAAATAACGAATTCAGATGAATTAACACGTTTCGCCAATTTGCTGTTTCAAATTGATGTAAAATAATGCATTTAGGCAATTTTTCGCTTCATATTTATATAAACTAACAGATGAAAAAGTTTTGTCAATTTGGCGTTTCAGATTGATGTACAATAACGAATTCAGATGAATTAACATGTTTCGCCAATTTGCTGTTTTAAATTGATGTAAAATTACGCATTTAGGCAATTTTTCGTTTCATATTCATATAAACTAACGGATGAAAAAGTTTCGTCAATTTGGCGTTTCAGATTGATGTAAAATAACAAATTCAGATGAATTAACATGTTTTGCCAATTTGCTGTTTCAAATTGATGTTAAATAACGCATTTAGGCAATTTTTCGTTTCATATTCATATAAACTAACAGATGAAAAAGTTTAGTCAATTTGGCATTTCAGATTGATGTAAAATAACGAATTTAGATGAACTAACATGTTTCGCCAATTTGCCGTTTCAAACTGATGTAAAATAACGCATTTAGACAATTTTTTGTTTCATATAAATATAAATTAACGGATGAAAAAGTTTCTTCAATTTGGCGTTTTAGATGTAAAATAACGAATTCAGATAAATTAACACGTTTCGACAATTTGCCATATCAAATTGATGTAAAATTATGCATTTAGGCAATTTTTCGTTTCATATTCACATAAACTAACGAACGAAAAAGTTTTGTCAATTTGGCATTTCAGATTGATGTAAAATAACGAATTCAGATGAATTAACACGTTTCGCCAATTTGCCTTTTCAAATTGATGTAAAATAGCTCTTTTAGGCAATTTTTCGTTTCATATTCATGTGAAGCAAGCTGAGCAGTTGAGGCGTGCCATAGGACCGTAACCACGAGCCTCGCAAAGCGAGGTGACATGCAGGACTTAGGGTGCAATGAGGCATTAGTACCTCTCTATATCTGACTAGGGGTCTATAGAATGACACTCTATAGACCCCTAGTCAGATATAGAGAGGTACTAATGTCACTCTGTTTTGAGGTGTGCACAGTTTGGCCGTTAAGGTCGTATTTTTGCGAGGTCGTAATGTTTTTTTTTTCTAAGTCCTGCGTCTCGTATTTTTGTATGCTAAGTCCATAAATTTTCTGTTCTAAGTCCCGCGGTTCGTATTTTTTTGTGTAAGTCCGTGTAAGTCCGTATATAGTGATTGCGTGTTAGATGTATTTTGGTAAAGTGCCACTTGTGTGGGTTTTTGTAACCACGTGTGAGGCGCCGTAGAGTCTCCACCTCCGCAAATGCGGCTCATTGCAGCCGACGTTGAAGCCTCAATCTTCCGCAAATGCTTCGCGAGGGACGCAGTTCTTGCGAGCTCACTTTGCAAGACTTTACCACTTCAGTACATTATTTACTCTTCTTATATCTCATTTATTTCCAGAAATTAGTATATATTGTCCCTTTTTTGAGTACTTTATTAGTTGTGGCACACAAGCTTAAATATATCTGAAAAGTGTATGAATATATAAATGTATCGTATAAGAATATATATTTTTATAAAGAATTCCTGTTTTTGTTTCACATAAATACATTCAATTTCTTTTTAAGTTTAAGAAAAATATCTCTTTCTGTTCTTTCTTTTACCTTTTCCATTTGTTTGGCATAATAATGGGTATTTTATTATTGTTTAATCACTCCATTGCTCTTTATTTTAATAATCTTTTTCAGTCAAACCTACAGCTAAGATATCAGTAATGAACCCAAACAAGGAGTTTGATACACAGGAGCACATGGCGGTCTGTAATGTCAATGGATTCTACCCTTCCAAGATACAGGTGAAATGGTACAAGAACGGCCAAGAGCAGCTAGCTCAGGTTCAGTCTTCTGACCTATATCAAAATGGAGACTGGACCTTCCAAATCATGGTGATGTTGGAGACAGTGCTGCAGAGAGGAGACAAATTCACCTGCGAGGTCCATCATGACAGCCTGGAAAATCCACTCACAGTTGACTGGAGTAAGATCTCTCTTTTGAGGAACTAATATTGTAGTGTCTCTTTCTTATAGGTTATCCTAAGAAATAATAACTCTAAATGTAGAGGTGAACCCCTATCAAGCCTTGTTTCCCACCCACATAATCATAACCTTGTTTTTTCTCTGCAATAGAATAGAAGTATTGCTAACAATTTATCATTACACCCATATATATATAGTTACATAGTAATTAAGGTTGAAAAAAGACTTTCAGTCCATCAAGTTCAACCTTTTAAGATCTCCTCTGATCTGCAATATGCGGATTAGTTGTTAATTAATTATTAATAGTATAGTATTTGAGGTTGAATAAAGACGGTTAGTCCATCAAGTTCAACCTTTTTAGATCTCTTTTGATCTTTTTAATATGTGGACTATTTGTTATTAATTGTTAATTGATCCAGAGGAAGGCAACAACAAAAAAAAAACATTGAAACTTTGCCAATTGTCTCATAAGGGGAAAAAAAGCTAAATTACTTCCTGACCCCAGAAACTGGCAATCAAATTTCTCCCTGGATCAATATTCCTTCGCTAGTTATCTAGGATAACCTTCAATGCCCTCTTCATTCAAAATTATATATAACCCCTTTTTTAAGTTATCTATCAAATTCGTTGACACGATTAACACAGATTAACCACCCTAACTGTGAAGAACTCTTTTCTTTCTTTAAGGGGAAATCTTTCTTCCTCTAACCTCAAGGGATGTCCTCTTGTCAGTTGAAAATCTCTTGCTACAAAAAGTTCACTTGACAAAGGTAATCATATCCCCTTGTAGACGCCTTTTTTCTGGCGAAAATAAGTTTAATTCAGTTAGTCTTTCTTCATAACTTAGCCTTTCCCTTATTAGTTTTGTAGCCCTTCTCTGTACTTTTTGCAGTGGTGCCCAAAATTGTACTCCATATTCCAAATGGATATATATGTATTAGTAAAAATAATCACAAACACTAGTATTCAATCTGCTGCTTTATAATAATATAATTGTGCAATAAGAACCATCATTATTGTTTCCATGTATATGTCTATTGCCTCTGTCATTGATCACGTTATGCAGTGAGGACATGGTGATAATGTTTTTTAAATATATTAATGGGAAGAAGCGAAGAAGGAAGCTATAGCAACATTACAATGTGACACAGGCTGTCTGATAATTAGTGACCAGGAAAAAACAGATGAGCTAAATAGGTTCTTTTCTGTCGGTATACACAAGGGAGGTACCAGTGGTTGGGACACAGCAACATAATGGGGCTACACTACCATCACCAAATAATTGTTTAACACAGGAAGTAATCCAAAAGAGGTTGGAATAAATAAATGTTTATAAAGCCCCAGGTCCTGATGTAATACATCCAAGGGTACTGAGGGAGCTGGGTTCTGTAATAGCCAAACCATTATATTTAATTTTTCAAGATTCACTCAACACAGGGTCTCTACCAGATGAATGGTGAAAAGCAGATGTGATACCTATATTTAAAAAGGGAGCTAGAGCAAATCCGGGGAATTAAAGACCATTGAGCCTCACTCCTGTAGTGGGGAAGCTTTTAGAAGGGTTAATAAGGGATAATATACAAGAATATGTCTATTTAAACAGGATTATAAGTAGGAGTCAACATGGATTTATGAGGGATAGGTCATGTCAAACAAATCTAATTAGTTTCTATGAGGAGGTTAGTAGGAACCTGGATCAAGGCAACTCAGTGGGTGTAGTCTTTTTGGATTTTGCAAAGGCTTTTGATACAGTGCCACATGGAGGACTATTGTGCACACTAAGGGATACAGGAATTGCAGTAAATATCTGCTCATGGGTTAAGAGCTGGCTAAAAGACAGGAAGCAAAGTGTTGTTGTAAATGGAACATACTCCGATTGGACTAATGTGGTAAGTGGGGTTCCTCAGGGTACAGTATTAGGTCCTCTCCTTTTTATCATATTTATTAATGACTTAGAGGTGGGACTGGAAAGTAGTGTCTCCATTTTCACCGATGACACACAATTGTGCAAGGTAATTAAATCAGATAATGCTGTGCTTTCCCTCCAAACGGATTTACATAAAATTAAGGGAATGGGCATCTAAATAGCAGATGAGATTTAATATGAATAAATGTAAAGTTATGCATCTGGGAATGAAAAATAGCCATGCAATTTATAACCTTCATGGAGCAAATATAAGGGTATTAGATATTGAAAGGGATTTGGGAGTGCTTGTGGACAACCACCTAGGTAGCAGTGTTTAAAGCCAAGCAGCAGCTGCAAAGGCAAATAAAATATTAGCATGTATTAAGAAGGGTATCGAAGCAAGGGAAGCAAATATAATTCTACCACTATACAAATCTCTAGTAATCCCACATTTGGAATATGGAGTACAATTTTGGGCACCACTTCACAAAAGGGACATTTTAGAGCTGGAATGGGTACAGAGGAGGGCAGCAAAACTAATAAGGGGAATAAAGGGGCTAAGTTATGAAGAAAGACTAACCAAATTAAACTTATTTTCTCTAGAAAAAGAGGAGATATGATTACCTTAGATAAATACATCCAGGGTCAGTATAAAGATTTTTCAAGGAAGCTTTTTGTGCCAAGAGGTTTTCAACTAACAAGAGGACATCCCTTGAGGTTAGAAGTAAAAATATTACACCTTAAAGAAAAAAAAGGATTCTTCACAGTAAGGGTGGTCAATCTGTGGAATTCTCTACCAGAGGAGGTGGTGACAGCAGATTCGATAACTTTAAAAGGGGACTGGATTTATTTCTAATTAAAAAGGAATTCAGGGTTATCCTGGATAATTAGAGAGAGAGTATTGATCCAGGGAGAAATACGATTGCCACCTTTGAGACGATTGGCTACGTTTCACTTGTTATTTTTTTTTTTTTCTGTTTGCATTCCTCTGGATTAATTAATAATTAAACAAATAAATAAATAAAAAATAACTAAAAAAATAGTTGATTAATAATTAACAATTAATTAACAACTAATTAATGAATAACTAATCCACATATTGCAGATCAGAGGAGATCTTAAAAGGTTGAACTTGATGGACTGAAAGTCTTTTTTCAACCATAATTACTATGTAACCTTTGTAATCTTTAATCTCTTTTTTTTATAGTTCCAGAGGCATCAGATGCAGCCAAAAATAAGATGGCGACAGGAATTGTGGGATTTGTTCTGGGAACTGTGTTCATCATTGTGGGTCTCATTATCTACCTGAGAAGTAAGAAAGGTAAATAAGCATGTCATTGTAATGTGCCTTGTAATTTTATTTTTTATTGAAGGCTTTTGTGTTTAAAGGTAAGCATAGGAGTGTTAAAAGACCATTGTTATATAACATATTTCATTAAAATAACGTAAAAATACTACTTACTCATTATTTAGTCTTTCGTTTTTCAACTATGGGAGAAGCCATTTTGTTATTCACAGTCTTCTCTGGATAGCTAATGCTGCAGCTGCAAAGTAATATGCAACACAGGCCCCCACACATGCATTGTCCTGTTTATGTCACATGCTGTTTGATGTCGCCGGGACATCACATGACCAAGTGAAATACACAGAAGTGTGCACATAGGGTCTTGTGTTCCATATTAATTTGCATTAGCAACATGGAAGCCTTGCTATAAAGGGAAGTCTGTAAATAGATAAATGGCTGCACACATTGTGGAAAAAAAAAGTCTAAATAATGAGTAAATCATGTTTTCCCTTTATTTTAATAATATATTACTACAAGAAAATAAGTTATAATTATGACTAATGATAAAACTGATATTTTTTTCAGAATTCAGTGGTCCTTTCAGTTTCCTAAGACAATCTTTGCAGGTGGTTTTCAGGGTTAGAATTGGGGGTACTATATATGTACTATATATACTATATATGTATAGGTACAAATATGTGTAACTAATATCAATATGTAAGTGCAGCCTATCTCAATACATATACTCAAGTTGAATTAGATTACAAATTAGTTGCAAACATGTGTTTCGGGTCTTGGTAATGGCTGCCCTCTCACTTCTACTTGTTTATATATTTGAATGATAATGGAGAAAGCACAGGGTGCTGTCTGTATTTCCCATAGGTTCCTTTGTTAAAACAAAAAACAAAAAAAATTGGGGTCACTTGTTTCTCCCCTATTTTACTGTGATTTTTAAAGCCAATAGATGTCTTTTATTTGGCTATTAACCATTGAAGCGCATCACACTTTTAGACCAAATGGATCAATGTGATAGCAGAATGTGAAAAATATTATGATACTTATCATAAATTAGAATAGGATCAACAGCTTAAATAGCTAAACTAAAATAAAAGATTTGTGAATATTACTATTTTATATAATGTTGATTTTTCCCCCCAGGTGCCACATTCCATAATGCTCCTCAGAATGAAAGTAAGTGTATAATTCTATAGTCCATCATTTAGAGATATTAATCACTTTCACTTTCTATTGTTATATTCTGGATTAACTGGGACAACGATCTCTGTATATTTACACACATAATCATTTATTATTACAAACATATATTTTTCCTGGATTCATCGGTTTAGTACAGTTTTGTAAGCTGAAACCTTTCTCATACATAACTTCTTGTAATATCCTCCCAGTGAAATAAGCAGGCTTTTTATAAGGACTATCAGGCACGCAAATAATGTGAGGGTATATATTGTGACTGTATTGGCTATGAACTCATGGATACTGCTTGTAGAGCAGTCACGATCAAGTGTAAAAACTATAAAATGTTTTACTTTTCAATTATTTCTAGTATTTAATTATTGTTTTTAAGTTCTGCCGTTTTGTGTGTCTCAAGCATTCAAGTTGTTTATTTACCTTGGCGAACTTCTCCGTTCACTTACACAAGCTGATACGTATATTGAGCTTATGTTGACGGGGACAATATATTATAAGATCCATCTAAATGCTTATATACTCTATTCTTACTATAGTAATACATTTTTTGGTCCGTTTAGAACAAAAGCTCCAAACAGCAGCGAAGGAGGGCAATTGGAGGATTAATTGGGTTATTTAAAACGTATAAAACAGCCCATATAAAGAGCTTTATCGATGTGTTCCAGAAGAATAATACTTAAAATATTTGAGAACCTGATAATTAAAGAACATGTATAATGAGAATAGTTAAAGGTTTATGGTAGTTTTCTGGATTTCAAAATGAATATAGTTTACCTATGTATCTATTTACTTTTATGTACTTTAGTTTATTAAGAAGTGCTGAAAAACTAAATTTTTTCTGCCTAAAATTCACACCTGATTGCCCTTTGTAGTTCATGAAGACACAGACTCTGCTGTACTTGCAGTGCAGTGTCTCATAATAACCAATCAGTAACCAACTCTCTGCAGCATTCTGCAATGTTCTGCTGAGAGATGGTCACTGATTGGTTAATTTGAAACACTGCACCTCATAGTCGGTGTCCTCATCAGCAGCATGAGCTGCAAAGGGCAGACCCAACCAGGTACAATTTGTATGACCTTTGGCTGCAAAACCAAAGCTTTTAAGCACTTCTCAATAAAATAAAGTACATAAAAGTAAATATATATATCTGATGTTGATAGTGTATTAAAAGACTCACATAAAACAGGTACTAATACCAAAAGACAAATGTATTTGTTATTCTACTAAGTCTTGTATTTATTAAATAATAAGATATTTGTCTTATTATCAGAGGCAAAACATATTTTGTATTTTACACTTTTAGTACTTTTCAACACAACACATGTACTTTATATACAAACAGTTAGGGTAATATTGTTAAACAGGTTCCATTTTCACAATTCTAGATTTATTTGTGTTTAAATATCTTGTGCTATTAGCTGTATTTTCTTATTTCTGCATTGACTTGGAATGTATAAATATTCCCTCAAGAGAAAGTAGAAACCTACATTATATTATATTTTGATCATGTTTATTATTAACTTTATTGTTTCATTTTTCTCTGCAGGATTCTTACCGGGTTAATGCCTTCCAATATAACAGAACAGCTCTGCACTTCTTTACCACCCACCCCACAGATGGAGGCAACTCTGCTATTTGAAGTTAAGCCGACCACAAAACTGAACTTTGTAATTTTGGAGCTTAATGACCATAGCATAGATTAATGTGGTTGTCAAAATAACCCCCATCCGCAAACAGATCTTATTTAGTAGATTAAAATGTTATTTCAATACAATATCATTTTATTGTTGAATTATTTGTCAATTTAAATATTTACAATAGTTAATCTACTAAATCTTGCTGTTGGCAAAACATACCTGCTTGTTCAGAACTCATTAGAAACATGCTTCGTAGTAAATATATATTACTTAATAACAAATTATGATATGCTCAGCAAAATCTTAAACTAAATGTATACAAATGCTTATTTTTGCAATTTGGAGGACATAAAACTAAGTCCCCTTTAAATGTAGCATGTAAAAAAGGCAATACACTGAACTGTAACTGAAACAATTTGAATATAATTTGTGACTAGGATCAACCTTTGCATTTGTGTGAAATAAAATTTGCTCTGTTTATAATAAAGCTTTTACATAGATGCTTCTTCATTTACATAGATTAAAAAAACTAAGCAACTCTTCGTAGAGCTTGGATGCTGTTTAATTAAAGCTAAAATCATGTTGACTACTTGGTTTGTAAATAATTAGTAACAGTGCATATACCAAACTTTGTTGTAAGGATAATTTGGCTTTATATTGCTTGTTCATGTTTATAGGATTGTTTTCAGACCACAATGATCCATATTAAAATAGTAACAGTGACATGTTTAACATTTTAGGTAGTTAAAATTAAAGCTGTTAAACAAGAGACAGTTTTTATTGTAACAACTTACTTGTTGTTGTTCAGGCCTTCAGTTGTGTCCAACTCTTGATGACCTTAGCAGGCCAGGCACATTTGTTACTGGTTGTGCCTATCCATATGGTTTTCTTGGCAAACATACTGGAGTGGATTGCAAATTCCTTCTCCAGTGAACCAGTGTATGACCTCTCTGCTATGAACTGCCCATCTTTGGTGACCCTATATGGTATAGCTCACAGCTTCACTGAGGTACACAAGCCCCTTCACTATGATAAGTTAGTGATCCAGAAGGGTGCCAACTTACTAGGGTTACCTTATTTTGAGGAGATAATAATTACATCAACTTATGGGCCACTGAGTACCCTAAAACTATTTGAGGCTTGCATCATCTATTGGTTACTCAGTAGAACAGTAATTTAAAAAAAGTAAAATATTTAAATGTAAAATACATAATGCATATTTCATACAATTTCCCTTTACTGGATCACTCGATTAAAGGTACAATGGGTACTTAAGTATTACAATTTTGAAAGCTTTATTGACATAGGGCCTCATTCAATTGTGATTTGGCCAATTGAAAAGGGGCTCTAAATAAGCAAATAGTATATTTTTTAAAGAAGTTTTTAGTTAGTGAAAACCTTGCTTTTGGCTAGATTTTTACTAACCCAAAACTTCTTAAAAAAAAATATGTTATGTGCTTATTTAGAGCCCTATTCAATTGGCCAAATTGCAATTGAATGAGGGCCATAGTAATTAGTAAATCGGATGATAAAAGAGGGGTTTGATTAAGTGGAAAAAACTAAATAGTCAATGTTCAATGGTATTTAAAACGTTAAACACATTACTGAATGGTTTTAAAGGAATGTGCTTTTGAGGCAGACTTTAAAGGGTCAGTGTAAATCTATTTCTTAGTTTACCATTAATTTTCATTCAACAATTATATGCAAATATCTGCAATGAAAAACTTTAGCCAGAAAGTATATTTTAAAAACACAGTTTTCCTCAATAATTGTTGCTGCTCTACTCCTCCCCACCTCTCCCATTGTCCTGGTCAGTATTGTCCAAAAGACAAACAAATCAACATAGAGTGCATTAATTATGCAATCCAGATAAACCGACATGCATAATTAATGCTTTCTATGATGATTTTATTTGCTATATCTTGCACATGTATTTTTAATGGTCATTAATGGTGTACTAAAAAAAATATTTAACTTGAAAAGCGCTTGCACTGGATTTTTTATTTTTTAACTTATGAAATATATGTACACATACATATATGTCTGCATGTATGTGTATATATATGTGTGTTATTAAATTTGTTTGATGTTTGTGTTATTTTACAGCCTCATGCACTTAAAGTGTAGCACAAAATTATACACATGCCAACAAAGTTTAAAATGTTTATTAGCTATTGCTTTGCTAATAGCTGGTGATTTGCATTTGATAAAAATCTGTCAATATTTCTTTCACACAAAAATAAAACTGTGCCCACACATGGGCTATTGTACATTGCATTCCTTGTGCTTTTTTTCTAATTTTATGCAGCATACGATTTTGCAAAGGCTTTTGATACAGTGCCATATGGAAGGCTATTGTGCAAACTAAGGGATACAGGAATTGTAAATGGAACATACTCCGATTGGACTAATGTGGTAAGTGGGGTTCCTCAGGGTTCAGTGTTAGGCCCTCTTCTTTTTAACATATTTATTAATTACTTAGCAGTAGGATGGGAAAGTAGTGTCTCCATTTTTGCTGATGACAATAAGTTGTGCAAGGTACCGTATTTTTCGCCGTATAAGACGCACTTTTTCTTCCCCAAAACTGGGGGAGGAAAGTTGGTGCGTCTTATACGGCGAATATACCTTTTCAAACTGCCTCTGTCCTCTTGATCTCACCCCAGCGCTTCCTACCAGCATCGCGTCGGCCGGTGCGTCCTAGTGACGTCACACACGCAACGCTGCAGTACACGAGGAGTGCTGGTAGGAAGCGCTGGGGTGAGATCAAGATGGCAGAGATCAGAAGAAAGGTGAGGATCAGGGGGGTCAGGGAGGATCAGGACGGTCAGGGAGGGTCAGGGAGGATCAGGAGGGTCAGGGAGGGTCAAGGGCTCCCAAATGCTCCCAAATGCTGCAGTATATGGATATGTATGTGTGTGTGTGTGTATGTATGTGTGTGTATGTGTATGTGTGCATGTATGTGTGTGTATATATGTATGTATGTGTATGTATATTTATGTGTGTATGTATGTATGTATATGTATGTATGTGTATCTATATATATATATATATATATATATATATATATATATATTTGTGTGTAATGTAGGTGTGTATCTGTGTGTAAAGTGTATTTGTGTTTGATTTGATTTGATTTGATTTTTTTTTTCTTGTTTTCCTCCTCTAAAAACTAGGTGCGTCTTATCTGCCGGTGCGTCTTATAGGGCGAAAAATACGGGTAATTAAATCGGATAATCATGTACTTTCCCTCCAAAGGGATTTGAATAAAATAAAAGAATGGGCATCTAAATAGCAGATGAGATTTTATACAAATAAATGTAAAGTTATGCATCTGGGAATAAAAAATAGCCATGCAATTTATAATCTTAATGGAGCAAATCTAGGTGTATAAGATATTGAAAGGGATTTGAGAGTGCTTGTGGACAAACACCTACGTAACAGTTATCAATGACAGCAGCATCTGCAAAGGCAAATAAAATATTAGCATGTATTAAGAAGGGTATAGAAGCAAGGGAAAAAAATATAATTCTCCCACTACACAAATCCCTAGTACGCCCTCATTTGGAATATGGAGTACAGTTTTGGGCACCACTTCATAAAAATTACATTTTAGAGCTGGAGAAGGTACAGAGAAGGGCAACAAAACTAATAAGGGGAATGGAGGGGCTAAGTTATGAAGAAAGAATAACCAAATTAAGCTTATTTTCTCTAGAAAAAAGGCATCTAAGAGAGGGGGGGAGGTTTTCGACTAACAAGAGGACATCCTTTGTGATTAGAAGTAAAAAGATTCCACCTTAAAGAAAAGGGTTCTTCACAGGTGGTTAATCTGTGGAATTCTCTACCAAGGGAGGTGTTGACAGCGGATTCGATAGATAACTTTAAAAAGGGGTTGGATATATGTTTAATAAAAAGGCCATTCAGGGTTATCCTGGTTAATTAGAGAAAGAGTATTGATCTAGGGAGGGATCCGATCGCCAGTATCTAGGGGCAGGATTGAATATTTTTTCCCCTTTTAAGACCATTGGCTAAGTTTCACTTGTTTTTTTTTTTTGTTTGCCTTCTTTTGGATCAATTAACAATCAATCTGCATATTGCAGATCAGAGGAGATCTTAAAAAAGGTTCATCTTGATGGGCTAAAAGTGTTTTTTTCAATCTCAATTACTATGTAACTACGTACAAATAAATGAGTATACCAGAATTGTCTGTCCCACTTCATCCAACAAAGAGAAAAAACCCAGAGAAGGTAGAGGAGAGCATATGAATACATTATCGTATTTATAGTAGCTATTAGAGATGCCACTACACCTTTAACTTAAATTATAGAGTAGAGGAAAGCTATGTACTGATTCCTATGAACATACAGATATCAAACATAAGACTAAGAAAATACTATATATTCTAGAAATTGTGAAATTCATAACCTTTATCATAATTCTTTTAAAATTCTGTGCAGGGGAAGTGATGTGAAAGTTATACGATATTATACCAATTAAAAACTCCTAATTGTCAATGAGCAAAAATGCCTGAATGTAGCAATATTACTAAGCCCATTACAACTGTGTTACCAGGATCAGAAAAAATAATAATATTTTCATTGGTTAGTGTCATGATTTAATTGTTTAAGGACTCATATTGCCAGTAATTTATGAATATGGCCAAAGGAGCATGACATTGTTGCATTGGGATTATGTTTTATTGTGTGGTTATATGTTGCCTGTACATGGTTATTATGTATCCTAGTTATAAAATATTTTAAGAGGGAAAATGTTAAATAGAACATTAGTGGAATTGGTAAAATGCTCTGCATAGAAGTTAGCTGCAGATCATTGCACACTCACACATACAGACCTTGGGTCAAGACAGATGTATGTACTTCAAGTAGTCCTAAGCAAACACTTGAGTTTAACATAAAGTTTGTTTTCACGAGCCAGCTATAGATATCTGTTGAATTTGATCTCAAGAGCTTTGATAGCCCAAGGTTGCAAGCCAGACGGGCTGATATCACACATACACAAATGTATACAAGGGTGTGATATTGGAGAGTATAAATGTTGTTTTGATCATTCAATAGAGGTTGAAATATAGTTTTCACATATACAAGGTGTGAGACTATTTCTGTGTATTGTATCCTGACTTGGGGAGTGGTCTTGCCTTAGTCCACTAGTAACCTGTACGCATTATTATGTGTCTGTACCTTTTGGGCCTTGCCCTCTTCAGAAGCCATATTTTGTGCCACAGAGAACAAGAACTACACAATTCTGCTGGGGTAGGTTTGAACTAGGTTCATATCAAGCCCCCTTGAAGAAGCAGATCATGACAGTTAGCATTTATTACAAATAGGTGATGTAAATAATAGCAGCACAGTGAAATGTCCTTTAGTGTATAAACACCATTTTGCACATAGTAAATTTTCAGTTCCTTATTTTTTATTTTAGAAACTAAAGCCATGCAATACCATCTTGCAGTTGTCACACTGGACTTGAATTGAAAAGACAACTTATATGGACACTCATGAGTATGTGCAAAATAGTGCTTATACACTAAAGCAAATATCACTGTACTGATATTATACAGTATAAGCTCCATTTTGCACATACTTATGTGAGTCAACGTAAGTTTTCTTTTCAATTTTTTTTTTTTAACAGCGTAAGACTATTCTTACTATTTAGTGTGCCCGAAATCCGTTTCATTATGTACTAGTCTAAGGCACAACACACAGGCTCCTATTCAACTGAGCAATTGTTAGTTACTGGAGCACGTAATGTATCCCATAAACTAATTTGCTAACCAATTGGCATCTTTTAGTGATTTGCGGGTTACAGGCTGAAAATCCCTGCGGTCCTCAAAATTGTAACTCTGAACCATCTATCAGCCCTATTAAATTGGGGCTAGGATTGAAATCTTAGCATGTATTGTAAAACGTAGCACTTTTTGCTATTATATTGCCCTCTTAAGCCCAACTCGCAGCCGGCTTGCATTTTAAAACGCAGGCTACCCGAGAAATACCTAAGAGACAGGGAAGGTGGAACGTTGCAGCCCGAAAACCTATTGATCTGTCAAGCACGTAGCCCTTAGGATCAAATCTTGCTATTAAATTGCTAAGAAGTCACAAGCGAGCTAGCCCGTAAATTGCTACAATTCCCCAAAGACACAATTGTCTTCAAATCAGCAAATGGCAAATGGAGCCAAATATATTATGGGTTCCAAATAGGACTCATAAATGGTTTATAGACTAGTTCTGAACACTAAAAGACAATTAAAACACACTACTGGACTTTAAAATATGGGGAAAGCAATGGAACACCTTAGAATTCATTGCACAATAATTCACAAGGAACAAATAGTGTGAAGATTTGTTTTTCCCTAACCAAGAGTCTTTCAGATTCTAAAGCCATTTGGTGTCAGAAGAACTATTCAGTTTAACACTATGTAGCCAATTCACTGCTGAACTAGGGACAGTTCCATTTATTATCCTGCAGTGACATGTGGGGTTGTTTAAGTGTATTGTTTTAATTTTGTTTACATGTTCCCGCCAAAATTTCCTGGATGTTGCCTCCCATTGATCCACCCCCAAGGCGGGCAAGACAAGACCACGGTTTTCCCTGCTTCCTGATTGGCTCTTTCATGAACCAATCAGCTGCACACCCCAGAGGCACATATGTTATTGAGTAATCATAATCTGGGGGCAGAGTTTGCATAGGTTCAGCTTACTTACATGTGAATCCTTGGTTCTGCAACTGCAGAAATAGACTGCTGTAACCAAATAAAATAATGCTCTTCTTGGGACACATAGACAATTGTGTGTTTCATTTAGAGGGAAGGCTAATGAGCTAAAATCACTTTGCTTCCCTGAGCCTCTGCTGCTCCCCTAGGGAAATGGATTAAAATCTGCTGTGGTAGAATTGGCCTCCTTGGCCTTTTCTAACTCCCTGGAAGAAGCAAATGATACTATTAGCTGATCCAGTGACCCTGAGCTTTTGAGCTGATGCTGATGATCCTGATCTGACAGCCGGGCACTGAGAGGGCCATTCCTTCTAAGACAATAGCCTGAGTGAGGGATTTCTGTAGCCAAAAGCAGGAATTTCTGGAGCTGAATAGCGCTCCCTCCTTGAATCTTCACAAATAGGCCTTAAAAAATATTTTGTTTTCTCATATGTTGGAATGGTCATGCATATGCCAATATGAAAAGTGCGGCTACAAGATGTATAAAGCAATTAAAGTGAGAGTACACAATTAAATTGCAACACAAAAACATGAAACTGTCTGCCATACTATCGCTTTCTCATTCACAGAGGCTCTAATGTAGACCTCAAAAATACAGAGATAATCTTATATACATTTCACTCATCAGATCTACATTGTGAAAAGAAATAGTGGCCAAACTATACCGCCAAATAACATATAGCAAGTACCAGGAAACATATACCACCCTAATCTACTCTAACCCATTAGGAAGGGCCAGAAACACAAGTGTAGGCTGTGCAGAGGCAAGTAGAGCAACTGCCAACTCACCTTCATCAGGGACAATCTCTGCTACGCCCATCGTGGCACGTCCCACGCCATGTGCCAAGATGTATACCCATTATCTTTTGGTGAAATCACTTCTTTGCTATCAATCAATTCATATTATAACCTGTCGTATTGTAATCAGCCCTTCAGGGGAATGTTGATACTCCACAATATCACAAAATGGACCTCTAATGTGTATTTACCCTAGCACATGTTAAAGGATACTCACGATATCAGCAATACGGGAAAATACCCATTAATACAGAGAGGACACAAAGGTCAGCAGCCAGATTCACTGTTACTTACATCAGACCCAAGGATCTGTTCTCAGACTGATATTGAGGTCAGGATCACATGCTTCACTAGTGCATGTATTAATGCTGGCTTTCATTAACATGCCATTGTGAGACTTAACAAGTCCACCGCCATAGTTGTATTAGTCTATATTTAAGCTAACAACAACCATGTCTTAGATATCTGGATATAAAATATTTTTAATATTGTGGGTGCTGTCATTGAAGTAATGTCAACCTGAGAGGTACTGGGAATATCTTACAATTACTTAATTTCCTTGACAATGTTTGCAGATACAGAAGATGCCTTCATGGACCTGAATTGTGCCTAAAACAAAACAAAAAAAGAAAACAACAACCTGCAAAATATGGCCATAGAAAAGATAGGGACTGCAGCATCTCTTCTCAACAGCATTCCTCAGTGACTATCAATTGGTGAAATGTTAAATAGATCCCTACATGTCCACAGAGAAGAGGATCATGGATCATGTCATGGGAGGTAGCCATCTGCGTCCAAAATATCACCATCACATAGGCCGTGAATCTATACTCTGCAGCCAGGCTAGATTACGTTAACATTTGGACCAATAGAGGGTCATTGAGAAGTGCTGTTGAGAAGGCACAAAAATATGTGCAGCCCCTTCATCCGCCTTGCAACAGGGCCCCAATCTCCCGTGGGTGGCAGCCGTCTCCTTGGTGGTGGTCGGGGGACAGGGGAAGGCAATGCTACTGGTGGCGGTGGTCGTGGCAGAGGCATGGGGGGAGGAGAGGAGCGTCCAGGCTGCGAGTGTGCGGGGGTGGGGGTGGCCTCCGGGGTGGGGGAGGCGGGGCTGGGGACCAGAGACTGGCACATGGCGTCTGGATTGAGCTCTGGTCCACCTCCATCCTGAGCAGCCCGGCAAGGTACGACTCAGTCATTAGGCGGTGTCTCCTCTCTTCCTTATTTCACCCTGCCAGGCTGCTCATGACCTCCGCGTGATTGGTGGAGATACTGGCCTTGATCCCCCAAAGGCACTCCAGTTGCTGTCGCATGATGTCAAGCCTCTCCACCTGAGCAGCCTGGTCCAGGGGATGGAGGTCACTGCTGGGGGGCCATTGCTGGGTGAGGAGGTGGCGGTGGTGGCCCAGTGAGGAGGGGCTGTTGCCCCGCTGGAGCCTGGTGGTGGGTGCCAGGCTGATGCACTGGGGGAAGAAGGAGGTTGTGGCAATCCACAGTCGTCCTTCCAGTAGGAGGGCCCTGGTGAAAGCTGTAGTCATTGGGGGAAGGGACAGTGTGATCAAATGCCACCGGTGTGGTGGATGGTCCTGCAGGAGACCCCATTATCCATATAATATACTCCTCCTCCTCATAACCATGGCCCTTGGCTCCTTTTGCTTCTCTCCCCCCCCCCCCCCCGCGCTGTTTCTGATGGGCGGGGGCTTTGTCCCCTACATCTTGACGCCCCCGCCTCTGGCTCACCACTGGACCCAGCCCTCCTGGAAGCTGGAAAAAAGAAAAGAAAGGTATATTTGTTAATTATGATGAATAATACATTGGGCTGTGTCCATTCCCAACCATCCTGGATGATTCTCTGAATTGCAACTATGAGTAGATATCATTTGCTAGATGTGATCTATTCTTTGGTTCTTGATCTTGACTGTTCTTGGTTCCAAACGCTATCTTGATTCCGGATGCGATCTGTAACTGCATACTCTGCAGTCGGCACACTTATATGCGTACTCTCTATTGGTTGATTACTGGTGTTGTGCCCATGAATTACAGTGATTTTTCAGCTTCATTAAGTTAATGACGCATGACTGATCCATCTTTTCTGCTTTGCTCACTGCTGTTTCTTAGTCCACTACATCCTTCAAGGCCTGGGCCCTAGGCCTGGGCCTAACTTCCCTCCCCCCACAAGTATGGTGGGGCTCTCACGGATCACACAGAGTAGGACCACATTCTCCCTGTGTGTTTAGTTCAGGGCCATGTGCTTGTCTTTAAACGCTTGCTCTCCTGGCTGTGGACAGGGATCCTGCACACCCTCATTTGACCCTGAGTAATGTCCCTCCTCCACGCTACCACCCCCCCTGGGATCAGGCCCTTCCCCCTCGGTCCCTGAACTTGATATGCCTATCAATATGGGGAACTGGCCACCCACCACCTCCTCTTCTCCACTGTCCTCCTCCTCTGACCCCCCTCTCCACCACCTCTCCTCTACTCTTCGCCTCCTTTCCTCCACTCTCCCCCTTCTCCTCTTCTCTACTCCTCACCTCCTTTCCTCTACTCTCCTCCTCTTCCTCTCCTCTACTCCTCACCTCCTTTCCTCTACTCTCCTCCTCACCTCCTTCAATCTCCTCCTCCTCTCCTCCACTCCCGCCTCCTCTCCTCCACTCTCCTCCTCCTCTCTTCCACTCCCCACCTCCTCCTCTCCTTCAATCTCCTCCTCCTCTCCTCCACTCCCGCCTCCTCTCCTCCACTCCCCACCTCCTCCTCTCCTCCACTCCCCACCTCCTCCTCTCCTCCACTGCCCACCTCCTCTCCTCCACTCGTCACCTCCTCTCCTCCACTCCTCTCCACTTCTCCCCAGGGCCACCTCTCTCTCCCTTCTCTCTCCTCCTCCCCACCTTTCCAGTCCTCTCCCCTCCTCTGTCCTCCCTCCATGCTAATCCAAAACAGAAAATAAGGATAAATCAAACAAAGTATGTGTGTATATATTTGTGAGCTAAAAAAAGGATGTTTTATGTTTAATTATTAACTGTTGGGGTATAGGGTGGGGGATATAGGATGGGGGTGCATGTATGCAGTGACCTAGCTATGTGTGTGTATCTATGTGTGTTGTTTACTCTATGTGTATTATTATGTTTAATCAGTAAATATGTGTTATACAAGTTTAAGTTTAAAATCGTAATTTGAATAGTATATATGAACAAAACTGCAAGAAAATGCTTTGAAAATTTGCCTACTCTCTCTGTATCAACTCAAACCACCAACTCCGGGAACTGCATGCTACTTCGAGAGAATCTACAACACAGTCAATGCATGGTCGTGTGGAACGCAGCTTTATAATATCTCTCTGTCAATCATTTTCCACCCGCTCGCTTTCTATTTGGCTCTGAGGCCTGTGTTGCACTCTGTAACTACGGGATTGATTGTAACAGCGGGCCGCATCAATCTGTAACTGTTGCAATTTTCAAGCCCGCAGACTTACAGCCGGTATCAAGGCAACTGCGGGCAATTGAATGGAGACCAAAGTTTTTCCCTGGGATTCATATATGTAATTCAATTCTGGTACCTGGTGCTTCAGGCATCTCTGTCAGTCTCTCAATCTTAATCTACTGAATCGGCTCCTCTCAGTTGCTGCTTGGATGTTTGCTAACAAACTGTTCTTTCATGCTCCACTTATTCTCAGCTGCATTTCCTCTGTCTGCATTCGTTTTTCTCTCCCTCTTTCTCTCCCCACTCTCTCCTCTTATCACCTCTCTCTGCCCCCTCTCTCCATTGCCCATCCCGTCTCTCTCCCCTCTTTCTCTCCCTCTTTCTTCCTCCTCCTCTCTCTCCCACTCTCTCGTATTCTCTCTCTCCCTTTGTTCCTGTGGCCTTATTGGAACTGTTTCAGCCTCTCAGATGCAGCCTATTTGCATTTTGAGAGGCTTTTAACTCGTTTAGCCTAGATTGGAAAGATGGCTTTATTTAACGTCAGACTCATAAACCTGAATTTTATTATTCTCCCATATCTCTGTCCAGCTTTTTCACAATACATATAAACATTTCTATACACAATCCAGCCTTTGTCCCACTTCCTTTGGCACATATTTTCTATCAAAATAGAAGGATATATTTTTTCATATAACCTTATCTGCTTTAATTCTTTCAAACAATGAATCCAATCATCAAAGGTACACTTTTCCATACTTATTTCTATCTCATTATATCACATATATAGTTGTGAGCGTACGAGTCGTTGCTCACGCTTGCGGGCTCGCGTAGCGAGCCCGCAAGAACTGCGTCCCTCGCGAAGCGAGGGACGCAGTTCGCCGCAAATGCGGGTCCTCGCGAAGCGAGGGCCCGCATTTGCGGTTGTGGAGGCTCAACGTCGGCTGTGTTAACACACACATACACACACACGACTTTTTTAACAGAATAAACCCAACCGCCCAGCCAACAAAAACCCAAGTCGTTGCTCACGCTTGCGGGCTCGCGTAGCGAGCCCGCAAGAAACTGCGTCCCTCGCGAAGCGAGGGACGCAGTTCGCCGCAAATGCGGGTCCTCGCGAAGCGAGGGCCCGCATTTGCGGTTGTGGAGGCTCAACGTCGGCTGTGTTAACACACACATACACACACACGACTTTTTTAACAGAATAAACCCAACCGCCCAGCCAACAAAAACCAAACAACGTCCTCGCAAATGCGGATCCTCGCGAAGCGAGGGTCCGCATTTGCGGTGGTGGGAGCATCCCAACATCGGCTGTGTTAACACACACATACACACACACACAACTTCATAACAAAAAAAAACTCAAAGTCGCCTCACACCCGCTTACACCCAGACACACAGACGCAAGACTTAACAAAAAAACAGTAAAAAAGGCCCCTCACACGCTCTTAACACACATACGCACGACTTAGAAACAAATACACTGCGTCGTACACGTAAAAGCTAACTGCGTATATCGCAAAAAAATACGGCAACATCGCAACAAAATACGGCCGCATCGGAAAAAAAATACGGCCGCGAAAGACCCATTCCAACCGCCGCGCATCAAAACATCACAAACACAAGAAATAAACACAACAAACACATAAAAAGCTTACTTACAGCACGGGGGGGCATCCGGCACCTCCAAAAGTTCATTTACACGTCCATTTAAGTGAAAACAAAGAGTTTAAACGACCGAAAATCGGCTAAGCGAGAGAAAAAATGGCCGCCGAACAAAACGAAAACGAGGCTCCAGACGTAACTACACTACACTTACTCGCAATAATGAAACACATACTATGCGGAACTGATCACACTCATATTAAACACCATTTTAACCACTACTACGCACAAAATGGCGGATGGAACGCAAATTGTAAGCTGGAACGCAAATAGCGCATGCGTATTACGTTCTAACGGTCTAACTTTCCAGAATGTTCTACAAGTTTATAAATACTGTCTATTTGACAGAGAAAAATACATTTCTCCTCAGGTGATGAACAGAGTGACTTCGGAGATAACTGCTGCTAAAACTTGAGAAGATAATTCTTTCCTAATTTACTACTTTACATTGTGCAAATTACAACTGAGAGGTAAGCTATAATATATTACTTATTTTCAAGACAGGACATCAAAAAAAAAAATTAAAGAAGACAAAGAGGTTTATGTATACTGACAAGTGACACGCACATATATGCGTATAATGTATACTGACATGTGACACGCACATTTATGCGTATAATGTATACTGACAAGTGACACGCACATTTATGCGTATAATGTATACTGACAAGTGACACGCACATATATGCGTATAATGTATACTGACATGTGACACGCACATATATGCGTATAATGTATACTGACATGTGACACGCACATTTATGTGTATAATGTATAGTGACATGTCACACGCACATTTAGGCGTATAATGTATACTGACAAGTGACACGCACATTTATGTGTATAATGTATAGTGACATGTTACATGCACATTTATGTGTATTGCCCCTGCAACAAACTAATTAAACAACTACATTTAAATTACATTACAAAAAAATAAGTTGGGACTATTAAAATACTATTAAAATATGAGTCATGTATACTGATATGTGACACGCACATATATGTGTATCATCTATAGTCACATGTCACACACACATTTATGTATGTTGGCCAAAAATAAAAATAAGGTTAATTTAACAATTAAAATATGATTCATGTATACTGATATGTCACACGCACACAAAAAAATTACTTTCAACTATGGAAATGTGCTTCATGTATGTGACATATATGTGTGTAGACCCCACCAAAAAATAATGTTAATTCAAATTAATTACAGAAGTATATTTCAATGAAATTAATTTACTGAAATTTAATAGATCACCTAAAACTCAATCTTTCTACTTTTTTTAATATTCAAACAGACTCTGCATCAACAGCGTCTCTCAACAATTTGCACTGTGCACTGTGAAGAACAATCCCTTTTAAAGAACACCAACAAAGAACAAGAGGTAAGATACAAAAATACTTTAAATGCTGAAAAGGCCATGGTTTGTTAAATACAAATAAAAAATTCTATAATTCACTATTTCACTTTATTTTTCAAACAGACACTACAAGAAGACCGGCGGATTAAGATTGGCAGGAGGGGACCCTCTGTCATTCCACACTTCAATCAAGGTAAAGTATTAAGTATAAAAAAGAACCGAACCATGAGCCTTATTCAATTCTGAGTTGGCTAATTGAATAGGGCTTTATATAAGCACATAATAGGTCTTCACTAACTAAAAACTTCTGTCCAAAAATTTTTTATGTGCTTATATAGAGCCCTATTCAATTGGTCAAAACGCAATTGATTCAGGACCTAAATATGTTTAATGGCCGAGGGCCTCATTCAAATGTGATTTGACCATTTCAATAGGGCTCTATATAAGCACATTTGGCTCAATTTAACTAAAAACTTCTGTTCAAAAATATGCTCTGTGCTTATATAGAGCCCTATTGAAAAACAAAATTCAATGAGGCCCTCACAATATAACAAATCCAGCAAACAAAGGCCCTCATTCAATTGATATTTTGGACAATTCAATAGGGCTCCAAATAAGCACATTTAGAACCATATTGAATTGGCCAAACTGCAATTGAATGAGGGCGAAAGTATGCAACATATGGTACACACAAACTGGTACACACAAAACAGGATTGTAACAAACACATAGCAAACTAAATTTATATTCTTTTTGTTTAACAACCTATAACCATTAGAAAAAACACTACATAAGTATAACAAAAGTGGTGCCCATCAAACAGGATTGTATGAAAACTCACACAAACACATAGCAAACTACATTTAAATTCTTAGTTTAATGTTTAACAACCTATAAGCCTTAGAAAGAAGCCTAAATAAGCATACCAACATTGGTGCCCACCAAACAGGATTGTATGAAAACTCACACAAACACATAACAAACTACATTTACATTCTTATTTTATGTTTAACAACCTATTAGCATTACAAAACTACATTAATAAGCATACCAACAGTGCTGCGCATCAAACAGGATTGTATGAAAACTCACACAAACACATAGCAAACTACATTTAGATGTTTATTTAATGTTTAACAACCTATAAGCCTTAGAAAGAAGCCTAAATAAGCATACCAACATTGGTGCCCACCAAACAGGATTGTATGAAAACTCACACAAACACATAGCAAACTACATTTACATTCTTATTTTATGTTTAACAACCTATTAGCATTACAAAACTACATTAATAAGCATACCAACAGTGGTGCGCATCAAACAGGATTGTATGAAAACTCACACAAACACATAGCAAACTACATTTACATTCTTATTTAATGTTTAACAACCTATAAGCCTTAGAAAGAAGCCTAAATAAGCATACCAACATTGGTGCCCACCAAACAGGATTGTATGAAAACTCACACAAACACATAGCAAACTACATTTTGATTCTTATTTTATGTTTAACAACCTATTAGCATTACAAAACTACATTAATAAGCATACCAACAGTGGTGCGCATCAAACAGGATTGTATGAAAACTCACACAAACACATAGCAAACTACATTTACATTCTTATTTAATGTTTAACAACCTATAAGCCTTAGAAAGAAGCCTAAATAAGCATACCAACATTGGTGCCCACCAAACAGGATTGTATGAAAACTCACACAAACACATAGCAAACTACATTTTGATTCTTATTTTATGTTTAACAACCTATTAGCATTACAAAACTACATTAATAAGCATACCAACAGTGCTGCGCATCAAACAGGATTGTATGAAAACTCACACAAACACATAGCAAACTACATTTACATTCTTATTTAATGTTTAACAACCTATAAGCCTTAGAAAGAAGCCTAAATAAGCATACCAACATTGGTGCCCACCAAACAGGATTGTATGAAAACTCACACAAACACATAGCAAACTACATTTTGATTCTTATTTTATGTTTAACAACCTATTAGCATTACAAAACAACATTAATAAGCATACCATCAGCGGTGCGCATCAAACAGGATTGTATGAAAACTCACACAAACACATAGCAAACTACATTTACATTCTTATTTAATGTTTAACAACCTATAAGCCTTAGAAAGAAGCCTAAATAAGCATACCAACATTGGTGCCCACCAAACAGGATTGTATGAAAACTCACACAAACACATACCAAAGTACATTTAGATACTTATTTTATGTTTAACAATCTATAAGCCTTAGAAAAAGGCCTAAATAAGCATACCAAAAGTGGTGGACACCAAACGGGATTGTAGAAAAACAAATAAATAATGTCATTTTTTACTTCATACAAATACATTAAAATAATATTACATTTTCATTTTTATTTTATATCAGATACTGCGTCAAGAACATCGGACCAGGAGTTTCAACTGAGGACCACACCAGCGGACGAGGACTTTCAACAGAGGACCAGACCATTGGACGAGGACTTTCAACAGAGGACTACACCATCGGACGAGGACTTTCAACAGAGGACCAGACGATTGGACGAGGACTTTCAACACAGGACCAGACCATCAGACGAAGGCTTTCAACACAGGACCAACAAAGATTCTGCTTCAAATCAAACTTCAACCAAGGTACAGTATAACAAGTAAAAAAAGAGAAAAATTAATTAATATTCTTCTTTAATGTTTAACCACCTATAAGCCTTAGAAAATAGCCTACAGAAGCATACCAAAATTGTGGCGCACCAAAAAGGATTGTAGAAAAACACAGAAATAATGCCATTTTTTCATTCATACAAAGACATTCAAATAACATAACATTTTCATTTTTATTTTATAACAGATACTGCGTCAAGAACATCGGAACAGGAGTTGGAACTGAGGACCACACCAGAGGACGAGGACTTTCAACAGAGGACTACACCATCGGACGAGGACTTTCAACACAGGACCAGACCATCGGACGAAGGCTTTCAACACAGGACCAACAAAGAATTTTGCTTGAAATCAAACTTCAACCAAGGTACAGTATAAAAAGTAATATCTATCATCTATCTCTTATTTGTCTTTTAGGGCCAATAATCTTTAACAATAAATACAAACTTCAATGTAAACTTAAAAAATAAATTGGCATAGTCCAAAAAAGTCTAAAAACACAGAATCTATACAATTTGTCATTGTAACATTCCAGTCCTAAACCCTAATTTAATTGCCATTTGACAAATTGAATAGTGCTGTAAATAAGGACATAACATCTTTTTGAAAATACCTTTTTAGTTACTGAAACACTTGCTTTTGGATACATGTTTAATAAATAAAAATTTCTTTAAATAATTATCTGATGGCCTTATTTAGACTTTTATTCAATTGACCGCATTGAAATTGATTAAGTATAAAATGTTAACACACTATTGATAACTATTTGTCATGAAAAACAACTTAACATCTCAAAATAAACTAATGGTACATTATTTTATTTTTACAGATTAACATGGCTGATAACGAGAGTAAACAAGAAAAGAAAAGACGCCAAGCTAGAGAACGACGACAGAGAGCAGACAGCCAGCAGACACCGGAGAAGAAGGAAATTCGACGAGAAAAAGAACGCAAAAGAATTGCAAGCAAAAGACTGTCACTTGCAGAAATTAAAGATATGTCAAAAAAAACAACAAAGAAAATAAAGCATTTACAACCTGTTGCTCAAACATCAGATGACATTTTACCAGAAAAAATACAAGAGATACCAAAAAAAGCAACAAAGAAAACAAAGCATTTAGAACCGTTTCATGAAACATTACATGACATTTTACCTCAAACAATACAACATATACCAAGAAAAGCAACGAAAAAAACAAAACATTTAGAACCTGTTGTTGAAACATTATATGACATTTCACCTGATGAATATGAAAGTCAAAATCCTATATGCTTTGCAAATTGTCCTCTACTCAAGTCTTTAGCAGTAGAGGTTCATAGTTGTGGGGACATGACTACTCAATGTCAGTTTTGTGAGGCTTATTATTTTAAACAGGAGAGACCCAGAGATGGACAATTTATTAGTTGTTGTCAAAAAGGCGAGTTCAAACTTCCAGAAAGGAAAGAATTTCCAATTTATTTACAAAATATTATGACTGAACCTACTTTTCCAAACTACAAAAATTTTAAGACAAACATAAGATCCTACAATAGTGCCATATCCTTTGCATCCATGGGGGCAACATTAGCTGCTAATGTACCAGGACATGGTCCTTACTGTTTTAAAGTCCAAGGACAAATTTATCATCGCACTTCCCATTTACATCCAGAGGAAGGAAATAAAAGAAAATTCGCTCAACTATATGTCCTAGATACAATGGAAGCTGTTGACCAACGTATGCAGATGGAAGAAAATAAAAAATGCTTACCCACTGTTTTCATAGAGCTAAATAACATTATGGACAACAATCCCTACAGTAAAGCGTATAAAAAATTGGCAGAAGTAGAAAATGAACAACTACTTCATTCACAAACACATCAATTACCAATGCCGAAGGTTAATATGGTGCTTAAAAGAGACAGACATACTGATAAACGTCGTTATAACTTGCCAACAACAAATGAGGTTGCAATGGTGTTTCACAATGATGAAGGAGAACCACCATTTCAAAGAGACATTCGAATATATCCTAGAAATGAGGACCAACCGTTTATTAATATGAGTATCTTAAGTCCAAATTTAGATCCAATGACATATCCCATCTTTTTCCCACACGGAGAAGCAGGTTGGCAACCAAAATTAACTCTTCCCAGTTACCCAAATGCTAAAGCCAGAATCCGAAATAATGTTTCTATGCTTGAATTTAAAGTAGCTCAAATTGCCATTCGCAATGCATTTAATCCAATTTTATGTGGTGGGAAACTAACACAACAATGGATTATTGATTCATATTTGCAAGTTGAGGCAAATAATTTAAACTTTATCAAATATCAACAAGATAAACTCCGTGTAGAACAATATTCTGGACTCATGGACTATGTTGCTGACGTGGCTACAAGCAGAGACATGACAGCTGGCAAAGCCATCATTTTACCATCTTCCTTTCAAGGATCTCCTCGGAATATGAGAGAAAGATACAATGATGCTATGGCTATTGTGACAAAATTTGGCAAACCCGATCTATTTGTGACATTTACATGTAATCCACAATGGCCAGAAATTACACTAAATCTACTTCTTGGACAAACTGCTTCAGATCGACCAGATTTAGTAGCCAGAGTTTTTAAGATTAAATTAAATGAATTAATACGTGACTTCACTATAAATCAGTTATTTGGCAAATGTCTTGCTTATGTATATACCATTGAATTTCAAAAAAGAGGCCTTCCACATGCACATCTTCTAATAATACTTCAAGAAAAAGATAAATTAGATACTTCAGACAAAGTGGATGCAGTCATTGTTGCTGAACTACCAGATCCAGAACTATATGGTAGACTATATGAGATTGTTACTCATCGCATGATTCATGGACCCTGTGGTGACCTTAATCCACAATCACCATGTATGGAAAATAATAAATGTTCCAAAGAATTTCCAAAAGATTATAGAGACAAAACCTATGCCAATTGTGATGGATATCCACTTTATAAAAGAAGAGAAGGAGATAGTGCCATTATTTGTGGAAAAAAAGTGGAAAATAGATATGTAGTACCGTACAATCCACATTTACTCATGAAGTACAACGCCCACATCAACGTAGAAGCCTGCACTTCCATCAAATCCATTAAATATGTCTACAAATATATTTACAAAGGTTACGATGCAGCTACTGTAGTCGTCAAAAGTGCAGACAACCCTGAAAGTAGTGAGTTAGTACATGATGAACTTGCATCTCATGTAGATGCTCACTATGTCAGTGCGCCAGAAGCTATGTGGCGGCTTTTAAAATTTGAAATGCATGATAGATCACATGCAGTATATAGGTTAGCAGTACATTTGCCACAACGACATTTAGTCTATTTCCATGCTGGAAATGAAATGAATGCATTGGCCCAAAGTGAAGATCGTCACACTACACTAACTGCATGGTTTGCATTAAATTCCACTGATGCTGAAGCAACACAATACTTATATATTGAAATTCCATATCACTATGTTTTTGTGAATGGATTATGGAGACCAAGAAAAACCAGAGGCAATAAAATTATTCCAAGAATTTACACAGTCAGTCCAAGAGATGTGGAACGTTTTTGCTTACGGATATTACTTTTAAATGTTCCTGGAGCACAAAGTTTTGAACACTTAAGAACTGTTAATGACATTGTATATGAATCCTTCCATTTAGCTGCAAGACATAGAAACTTACTCGCTGATGATACAGAGTGGGAAAGATGTTTAGAAGAAGCAGCACAATGTCAAATGCCACGACAGATGAGAGAACAATTTGCTTTTATTTGTATCTTCTCAAATGCTCCAAATGCATTAGCTTTGTGGGAGACTTTTAAAAGTAATATGGCTGAAGACTTTATGCGACGATACAATGAACCCATTGCACACTTAAAAGCGTTAATGGAAATCCAAGAAGTCTTTTTAACTCATGGATTAAGTTGTGCAAGTTTTAATTTGCCTGATCCAGGTCTTATAGATGACATTAACTTTGAAGACTATGACATTCAACTACAAGCAGAAAGAACAGAAGAAAGACTTGCAACTTTAAATACACTACAATTGCAAGCATTTCATGCCATTAAAAATGCTATAGATGATGACATGGTGACAGAGCGTTATTTCTATCTTGATGGACCTGGCGGATCAGGAAAAACATATTTGTACAATTTATTAATGAGTTCAGTACGAGCCCAAGGAAAAATAGCAATGGCGTTTGCCACTACTGGAATTGCTGCACTTTTATTAGAAGGTGGAAGAACTGTTCATAGTGGATTTAAACTGCCAGTGCCTATTTTAGAAAATTCTGTGTCAGATATTCGCATGACATCCTTACAAGCAAAGAAATTGAAGAAATGTAAATTAATTATAATAGATGAGGCCACAATGATGTCATGCTATGCTCTCCAATGTATTGACCGTTTGCTTCGTGAAGTCATGGAGAATACTTTTCCATTTGGTGGAAAGGTAATGTTGTTGGGTGGCGATTTCAGACAAACATTAACCTGTCGTTGTACATGGAAATCGAACTGACATTATTGAAACATGTATAAAGTCAAGTACAGTATGGAAACATTTTACCCATCTTCAACTGCAACAAAATATGAGATCAGAAGGCCAAACTGATTTCAATGATTGGCTTATTAAAATTGGAGAAGGGAGAACAGAAAAAATACTACATTTACCTGATGACACTGTAGAGATCCCACCTCATATGATTTGTCAACAAGATATTATATCGGCTATATTTGAAGGGAGCATAAATAACGAAGAATATTCCGAGCTTGCCAACCAAGTCATACTGACGTGTAAAAATAAAGATGCATTAATCCTCAATAATAAAATCTTAAAAAAAATGTATGCACCACAAAGAAATTATCACAGTGCTGATTCTGTACTTGCTGATGACAATGAAAGTCAGGCTAACTTTTCAACTGAATTCATAAACTCTTTAACTCCTTCTGGAATGCCACCACATATTTTGCAGCTAAAGAAAGGTGCAATTATCATGTTACTGCGAAATATGAACCCCAAAAAAGGCCTATGCAATGGCACAAGATTAATTGTTCAACAATTAAAGGACCATTTTATAGATGCTGAAATTTTAACTGGGACCCATAAAGGAGAGAGAGTTTTCATACCAAGAATAGATTTAGCACCAAGTGAAAGTAGTCTCCCTTTTATACTTCAAAGAAGACAATTTCCCATTATTATGGCATTTGCCATGACCATTAATAAATCACAAGGTCAAACTTTCAAATCTGTGGGTATTTTCTTGGAAGAACCAGTTTTTGCACATGGTCAATTGTACGTTGCGTTGTCACGGTGCAAAAATCCACAGGCTATTAAAGTTTACATTGAAAACAATGAAAGTCAAGGTGATTTATTAGAAGATGGACGTATTTTTACTAAAAACATTGTCTACTATGAAGTACTATAACTTTGAAGGATACAAATTAACGATGCCAAGATTTTTTTAAAGCATTGCAAAATACATAAAAATTGGTTGTTTAATTCAGTCATAATTAATGGAAGTCATGTTTATGAATGATTTGCCTCACAAAATACTTGCCTTGCATTGTTAGTAAAAATTATGTTAAAATGTTAAGTCACTATGTTAATGTTTCTAATGTTACAAGTTTAAAAAATATATTTTCAAGTTATTTCATTCAACAGATTACAAAGTGGATGTTAACAGGTCAAGCACCTTTTAAGTCACAATGTAAATATTGTCTGTTATCTTAAGATTACTACCTACATTAATGTTTATCGCCAGTTTATGTGCTCAGTAATAAATTACTTTAATTACGTACGTTTTAAGAAGAGTTTTACTGTATGCCTTCCTCTACATACAATGTATATTCAAGTTAACAATTATTGTGATAGAAATTGAATTTTAATACTGATTAATTTAAATGTCAATTGTTTTTACATTCAAATGTTAATAATTTTAATAAAAAATTAGGTTACAAAATGTATTCACTATTTTCCTGTTTATAATGTTCAAAATTATACAAATGTTTTGTTAACTTCTAAACTTACATAAAAAATAAAGTTCAAGTTTAAAAATATATACTTTGATGGTTATTGCTTACATATAGTTTAAAATTCATGTTAAAATTCGCAACGTTTAAAGAAGGGTTTTTACTTTTTGCTTTCCTATTCATTCAATGTATATTAAAGTTAACAATTCTTCAGATACTAATTACATTTTAAAAAACCATTACATCAACATTTTACAAAAATACACGTTCATATTAAAATACTTACAAGTGTCAAAAATATATGTTAATAACTAAACAACTTGACAAACATATACATCACATTGCCGTCATTTTTTGACGGGCAAGTCGCTAGTCATTAATATTCATCATACAGTTGTGCTCAAAAGTTTGCATATCCTGTCAGAAATGATTAAATTTTGGCATTTATTTTGAAAATATGACTGATCATGCAAAAAAAAAAAAAATTATTTAAGGATAGTGATCATATAAAACTATTTATTACCACAAAGTTGTTTGGCTCCTTTTTAAATTATGATAACAGAAATCACCCAAATGGCTCTGATCAAAAGTTTACATACCCTTGAATGTTTGGCCTTGTTACAGACACACAAGGTGACACACAGAGGTTAAAATGGCAATTAAAGGTTAATTTCCCACACCTGTGGCTTTTTAAATTGCAATTAGTGTCTGTGTATAAATAGTAAATAAGTTTGTTAGCTCTCACGTGTATGCACTGAGCAGGCTAGATACTGAGCCATGGGGAGTAGAAAATAACTGTCAAAAGGTGTAACAAGGTAATGGAACTTCATAAAAATGGAAAAGGATATAAAAAGATATCCAAAGCCTTGAAAATGCCAATCAGTACTGTGCCACCACTTATTAAGAAGTGGAAAATTCAGGAATCTCCTGATACCAAGCCAAAGTCAGGTAGACCAAGAAAGATTTCAGCCACAACTGCCAGAAGAATTGTTCGGAATACAAAGAAAAACCCACAGGAGAAATATAGGCTGCTCTGGAAAAAGATGGTGTGGTTATTTCAAGGAGCACAATACGACGATACCTGAACAAAAATGAGCTGCATGGTCGAGTTGCCAGAAATAAGCCTTTTAAATGGAAGGCTGAACAGGATTATGAGTAGGAGTCAACATGGATTTATGAGGGATAGGCCATGTCAAACAAGTCTAATTAGTTGCTATGAGGAGATTAGTAGGAACCTGTATCAAGGCAACTCAGTGAATGTAGTCATTTTACATGAATTAGAGGAATGGACATCTAAATGGCAGATGAGATTTAATAGAAATAAATGTAAAGTTATGCATCTGGGAAGGAAAAACAGCCATGTGATTTATAATCTTAATGGAGCAAATCTAGGGGTATCAGATATTGAAAGGGATTTGGAATACTTGTGGACAACCACTAGGTAACAGTGCTCAATGCCAAGCAGCAGCTGCAAAAGCAAATAAAATATTATCATGTATTAAGAAGGGTATAGAAGCAAGGGAAGCAAATATAATTCTGCCACTATACAAATCCCTACTATGCCCTAATTTGGAATATGGAGTACAGTTTTGGGCTTCATAAAAAGGACATTTTAAAGCTGGGAAAGGTACAGAGAAGGGCTACAAAACTAATAAGGGTTCTTCACAGTAAGGGTGGTTAATCTGTGGAATTCTCTACCAAAGGAGGTGGTGACAGTGGATTTGATAGATAACTTTAAAAAGGTAATGGATATATTTTTTTATTAAAAAGAGCATTCAGGGTTATCCTAGTTAATTAGAGAGAGTATTGATCCAGGGAGGAGTCCGATCGCCAGTATCTGGGGTCAGGAAGGAATTCCTTTTTTTGGGATCAATTAACAACTAATGTGCATATTGCAGATCAGAGGAGATTTTAAAAGGTTGAACTTGATGGACTAAAGTTAGTTAGCGGTCTATAATTCTTAATGACAAACCGATTATCTTATTAATAATCTAAATACTTAACAATTTAATAAATATCACAAAACATAAGGGCATACATTAATAGATCACAAAATATAATAATAGAATAATCATTTAACCACATAGATAGAGTGTCTATTTATATTCACAGGTTAAGACACAGCTCAGCCCAATTTGAAAGACTGAGCAAGAATAGATATCACATAATTAGCTAATAAATAAAACCACACTAGGACCTAAATTACATTTTAACGTAGACGTAGTAAGACAGAATTGTTGTAAGGGCATATTTTAGTTATATTTTATTTATAAATATATTTTTTTTATCAGAGAATAAAAAAAAAAGGAATACATAGCAATTAAAAGCAACTATTGAGTAATAAATAAGTAATACATAATAAGAAGCTATACATAAATTAGAATAAATAACACAGCTAAAAAATATAATGATTTATATAATCAAAATAATAGTTTACAAGGAACCTATTTAATAGAACAGATACAATAATATAATACTAATAAAATGAAAGAGAATCAGATAAACCAACTATTTAACACATCACTATTACAAAATATATAAAACTTTATTCACAAGCCATTAGAAATACTATAATGTTATCACTGTAAGAATCACCTAATGATTATAATGAAGGAGACAGTTTACATACATAAGCACAATATGTCTCCTGAATAATGTGGTGTTAGTTTGATAGGATTTTAATACTATTTTATGTGTAGAGTCTCCTCTCTGATTTCTTACATAGTTATAATATTGTTATATTCAATAGATTTGGTAAAATAGCATTTTTGAGAAGTTGGGACTTGTGTGTACCAGTGGAACTACATTTTAAAGCAGTTTTTGCAGTCTTATTTTATGCCTTCAACCAGGAACAGATGACATAATTTTTAGAGATTTCTCATTGGCTGGTGCACTCTCCTTAGCTTGGCTGGGAATTGGAAACCAGCGTCTGTTTATGGGAAGTGTTTATAACTTCTCTGCCAGGGACTTTCCACCCGAAATTACCTGCCTCTTAACCAACACCTAAATACATTAGCAAACGCAGTTATCTCAATTTTAAAATTACACAATCATAAAGGTATTTATGGGTATAGTTCTACTTCGCAAAAAAGTGAGTATATACATTGAACTACTTTGCAGTGAAAATGGTAGGTTCAAAAACAAATAATTCAAATTAGGACATTTTAACATGCATGGGATAAGCATGAGGCTATTGCAGGTTTAATTAAGGCAAGCTTTTAGGTAAATAGAATGAACAGACTCAATGGGTCTTTTTAATCCTTATCTGCAGTCTTTGTTTCAGTGTTATGTTTCTATGAAGTGAAACTGATTACCCATTCATACTGTGGCGAGACAACATTTTTTCACCCATCTGCCAGTGATTATATATGAGGTTTGAAAAATAATCAGTAAATTGAAGTCTGATTGACTTCTTTATGTTTCAAACCCCACACCTGAATTATGGTCAACACCGTGACTTAATGCCCATGAGTATGACACTACATAATTTGACAAATTGAAAAAAAAGGAGTTGATGACTCTGTACTTGAGCTATATATATGACACAAAGTGCTTTGCAAGAATGAGAGTATACAGAATAAAGGAATAATGAAACAAAGTATGAATGATTTAAAAGAAAGAAGCAAGAGTGTGTCAGAAATAATCACTGAATGGTATAAAATGTCAAAAACTCACAATCTAGGTGTAGCTGACCCATTGAAATTTTGCCCAAGCCTATTCCAATCACAGATCTGATTACTAAACATAAAGTAAGGCGTGCAGGAGGTTAGAGTTAGAAGGGGACGCAGGGGGATCAGGAGGAGGCCAGTTCTGAGTTGGCAAATACCAACAGATTTGCCAGATTGAGTGAAACTGTTGGGGATGTCCATTCAGGAATGGCAATGCTAGATAGAGCTGTTCCCTCTAACAGCCAGGAAATCAGTTCTACTGGTGGAGTGGGAGGGCATCATAGGCAGAGCAACAGACAGGTTTTGGTGGTAGGGGACTCAATTTTTAGGAAGGTAGACAGAGTTATTTGTCACCTAGATCCCAGCATTTACAAAGTTTGCTGTCTCCTGGGTGCTCAGGTTTGGCATGTTGTGGATCGCGTAGATAAATTATTGGGAGGGGCTGAAATGAACCGGCGGTCTTGATAGGATGGTAAAAAGGGTGGAGGAGTTTTTAAACTAGTAGTTGGGGGGGGGGGGGGAGGGACTAGATGAATGTAATGGGCAGAAAATGTGGAGGGGAAAATGGATGAATTAACTACTTATGGGGGAGTTAGAAGATGGGGGAGGGTTAGTATAGTTAATAGGGAGGTATTACTAAGTAACTCAAGTACAGAGGCAGGCACTTCAAAACTACAAACTCATAACAGCATCAAGTGTATGCTCTCTAATGCCAAAGCTTACCAGGAAAAATGGTAAAGTTAGAATTAATACCAATGAATGAAAATTGGGATTTAATAGGCATTACTGAAACATGGTGGGATGAATCTCATGACTGGACTGTTAATCTGGATGGTTACAACCTATTTAGGAAAGATTTGGGAAATGGTGAAAGATGAGGAGGAATTTGTCCATATATTAAGCCTGAATTATACGCCTTTAATCAGAGAAGATATTTCTGCTGGAACTAGCAGTAATATTCAATGTTTGTGGGTAGAGATAAATAGCGGAGCAGCAAATTCCAAAAGAATATTAGTTGGAGTATGCTATAAACTCCCAAATATAATTGAAAGCGAGGAAATGCAGCTATTGTTACAGATTGGAAATGCAGCTAAGCATGATCAAGTTCAAATAATGGGAGATTTTAACTACCCTGAAATAAACTGGATAAATGAGACCAGCAGTTCAGCTAAGAGGCGCAGGTTCTTGAGTACACTCAGGGATCATTATCTGGCCCAGATTATACAAGAACCTACTAGAAATGAGGCCATCTTGGATTTAGTTATCACAATTAATTAACAATGAACTAATTAACAACTAATCCGCATATTGCCGATCAGAGGAGATCTTAAAAGGTTGTACTTGATTGACTGAAAGTCTTTTTTCAACCTCAATTACTATGTGACTATGTGACAAATAATATTGATATGGTATCAACTGTTGAAATAGGGCAACCTTTGGGAAACAGTGATCACAACTCAGTCTCATTTGAGATTGAATAAAAAAAAGGGCAGCGATACAAAGTATAGACTGGGACCAGAAACTGATAGGTAAACATACTGAACAGAAATGGACAACATTTAAATCCTTACTAAATATACATACTTATTATCATATACCATGTGGAAATAAAAGTAAAAGGAGTAAATCACATCCAATGTGGCTTAACAATGATTTAAAGATCAAGATGGAGTAAAAAAACAGGCATTTAAATTATACAAACAAGAGGGGACAGAGACTGCTTTATGTGAGTACAAGGAAATCACTAAGGGTTGCAAAAGGACTATTAGGCTGGCTAAAATAGAAAATGAAAAATTAGTTGCAAAGGAGAGTAATACTAACCCTAAAATATTTTATAAATATATTAATGGGAGGAAGGCCAGGAAGAAAAGACAATGTGACACAGGCCGTCTGATAATTAGTGACCAGGAAAAGGCAGATGAGCTAAATAGGTTCTTTTCTTCGGTATACACAAGGGAGGTACAAGTGGTTGGGACACTGCAACATAATGGGGCTATACTACCTTCACCAAATAACTGGTTAATGCAGGATGTAATCCAAAAGAGGTTGGAAAAAATAAGTGTTAATAAAGCCCCAGGTCCTGATGGAATACATCCAAGCGTACAGAGGGAACTGGGTTCTGTAATAACCAAACCATTATATCTATGGTATCAAGATTCACTCAACCCAGGGTCTCTACTAGATGACTGGCAAAAAGCAGATGTGATACCAATATTTAAGGGAGCAAGATCAAATGCAGGGAATTATAGACCAGTGAGCCTCACTTCTTTAGTGGGAAAGTTTTTATAAGGGTTAATAAGGGATAATATACAATAATATGTCTATTTGAACAGGATTATAAGTAGGAGTCAACATGGATTTACCGTATATACTCGAGTATAAGCCGACCCGAGTATAAGCTGAGGCACCTATTTTACCACAAAATACTGTGTAAAATGAGTGACTCGAGTATAAGCCGAGGGTGGGAAATGTGCTGCCCCCTGTGTCCCTCTTGTGCCCTCTGTGCCCCCCTCTTGTGTCCCCCTCTTGTGCCCCCCTCTCTCAACCTCCGTCCTCATCCTCAACCTCCCTCCTCACCCTCCCTCCTCATCCTCAACCCCCTCCTCAACCCCCTCCTCAACCCCCTCCTCAACCTCCCTCCTCAACCCCCATCCTCAACCCCCCATCCTCATCCTCAACCCCCTCCTCAACCCCCCTCCTCAACCTCAACCCCCCTCCTCAACCCCCCTCAACCTCCCTCCTCAACCCCCCTCAACCTCCCTCCTCAACCTCAACCCCCCTCCTTAACCCCCCTCCTCATCCTCCCTCCTCAACCCCCCATCCTCAACCCCCTCCTCAACCTCAACCCCCCTCCTCAACCCCTCATTCTTAACCTCCCTCCTCAACCCCCTCCTCAACCTCCTTCCTCAACCCCCCTCCTCAACCCCCCCATCCTCAACCCCCCTCCTCAACCCCCCATCTTCAACCTCCCCATCCTCAACCTCCCTCCTCATCCCCCCTCCTCAAGCCCCCATCCTAATCCTCAACCCCCCATCCTCAACCTCCCTCCTCAACCTCCCTCCTCAACCTTAAGCCCCCTCAACCTCCCTCAACCCCCCTCCTCAACCTCAACCCCCCCATTCTCAACTCCCCACCCTCAACCCCCCTCCTCAACCACAACCCCCCTCCTCAACCCCTCATCCTCAACCTCCCTCCTCAACCCCCTCCTCAACCTCCCTTCTCAACCCCCCTCCTCAACCCCACCATCCTCAACCCCCCTCCTCAACCCCCCCATCCTCAACCTCCCTCCTCAACCCCCCTCCTCATGCCCCCATCCTCATCCTCAACCCCCCATCCTCAACCTCCCTCCTCAACCTCCCTCCTCATCCTCAACCCCCTCAACCTCCCTCAACCCCCCTCCTCAACATCAACCCCCCTTAACCTCCCCCTCCACCAACCTCAACCCCAACCCTCTCCTCAACCCCCCTCCTCAATCTAAACCCCCCTCAACCTAAACCTCCCTCAACTCCCCTCCTCAACCTAAACCCCCCTAAATACCTTCCCTCACTTACCTGCTTCTGCTCCGGCCTCCGCTCCTTCTTGACCCTGCGCGCATGTGACGTCACATGCGCGCTGCATCATTAGCATATACCGGGCTAATGAGGGGGGTTTAGGTTGAGGAGGGGGGTTGAGGATGAGGAGGGGGGAGGGAAAGAGACACGGGGGGGTTAGAGAGACATGGGGGGGGGGAGAGTTACTCGAGTGTAAGCCGAGGGGGCCCTTTTTAGCCTTAAAAAAAGGGCTGAAAAACTCAGCTTATACTCGAGTATATACAGTATGAGGGATTGGTCATGTCAAGCAAATCTAATTAGTTTCTATGTGGAGGTTAGTAGGAACCTGGATCAAGGCAACTCAGTGGATGCAGTCTTTTTGGAGTTTGTAAAAGATTTTGTTACAGTGCAACATGGAAGACTACTGTGCTAAGGTATACAGGAATTGCAGTAAATATCTGCTCATGAATAGAGAGCTGGCTAAAAGGCAGGAAGCAAAGTGTTGTGGAAAATACTCAGATTGGACTAATGTGGGGTTCTTCAGGGTTCAGTATTAGGTCCTCTCCTTTTTAACATATTTATTAATGACTGCGTCTGCCACTACACATATCTCTAGTACGCCCTCATTTGGAAGATGGAGTACAATTTTGGGCACCATTTCATAACAAGGACATTTTAGAACTGTAAAAGGTACAGAGAAGGGCTAAAAAATGAAGTTATGAAAAAAGAATGATCAAAGAGGGGATATGATTACATTATATAAATACATCCAGGGTCAGTATAAAGATTTGTCAAGGGAGCTTTTTGTGCCAAGAGTTTTTCAACTGACCAGAGGACATTCCTTAAGGTTAGAAGTAAGAAGATTCCACCTTAAAGAAAGAAAATGGTTCTTCACAGTAAGGGTGGTTAATCTGTGGAATTCTCTTCCAAAGGAGGTGGTTACAGCGGATTCAAAAGATAACTTTAAAAAGGGACTGGATATATGTATAATTTAAAAGGGCATTCAGGGTTATCCTGGATAATTAGAGAGAGAGTATTGATCCAGGGAGGAATTTGATCGCCAGTGTCTGGGGTTAGGAAGGCATTTTTTTTCCCTTTTGAGACGATTGGCTAAGTTTCACTGGGTTTTTTTCTGTTTGCCTTCTTCTGAATCAATTAACAATTAATCTGCATATTTCAGATCAGACGAGATCTTAAAAGATTGAACTTGATGGACTGAAAGTATTTTTTCAACCTCAGTTACTATGAAACTATGTAACCATGTAGGAAAGATATGGATTTGTCTTTATGTTAAGCCTGACTTTAAGCTTACAGTAAGATATTTATGGCGGAACTGTGATAATTTTAAATCCTTGTGGGTTGAATTAAATAGTGAAGGGCCATACTCTGAAAGAATATTGGCCAGAGTGTGCTGTAAAGCCCTAGACGTAATTAAAAGGGAGGAACATAATTATACAGGCTTCTTTAACCAAATAAACGAAAGCTTCAAGAGCCCAGATGTGTCTGTACGTTGTTTGTTTTAACTATATATGTTTTACTTATCAATAAATAATACTATTTTATTTGCTGTTGAAATGTTATTCTTGTTGCTCTTCACCTTTTTATGTGAAATTTTGAGGAATCCCAACATTTTCTTCCTCTTTTTCAATATCCATCACAATTTGATAAAATGGTGTGTTTGACATTCGAAATATGTGTCGTACATAAAAGAATAAATAGGAATTGAAGAGATTTTTCCTCATCTGACAGAAGACTCTAACTATATTAAATGTAGCCTTTGTTTTACCGGAACCCTTGGCTCCCTGTACACTGCCTCCCCCTTACTTTCATTCTCACTGGCTGCTTAACTTTGAGTCCCTCTCAGAGGCTTGGCTGGGAATTAGACCCAAGCGTCTGTTTACAGAGACATTTGGTAATTTCTCTGACACTTTAAATTGATGACAAACAATGGATTCAGTTTAATAGCATATGCATTGGAAATAATTGTTCTCACTAGCCAGAAAACCAAATCCTATCTATACTTAAAGGATCCTCATAATGATCACACAATAGGGTTTTATTTTATTATTACCGCATATACTCGAGTATAAGCCGACCCGAGCTTAGGCCGAGGCACCTATTTTACCACAAAATACTGGGTAAAATGAGTGACTCGAGTATAAGCCGAGGGTGGAAAATGTGCTGCACCCTGTGTCCCTCTTGTGCCCTCTGTGTCCCACCATCTCCGTGTCTCTTCTCCCCTCTCCCTTCCCCGTGTCTCTTCCAACCTCTCCCTTCCCTGTGTCTCTTCTCCCCTCTCCCTTCGCTGTGTCTCTTCCAAACTCTCCCTTCCCTGTCCCCCCCTCCCTTATCACCCTCCTCAACCCCACTTCTCAACCTCCCTCCTCATCCTCAACCTCCCTCCTCATCCTCAACCTCCCTCCTCAACCTCCCTCCTCATCCTCAACCTCCCTCCTCATCCTCAACCTCCCTCCTCATCCTCAACCCCCTCCTCAACCTCCCTCCTCATCTTCCCTCCTCAACCCCCCTCCTCATCCTCTCTCCTCAACCCCCCCATCCTCATCCTCGCTCCTCAACCCCCCATCCTCAACCCCCCTCCTCAACCCCTCCTCCTCATCCTCAACCTCCCTCCTCATCCTCAACCTCCCTCCTCAACCCCCCTATCCTCAACCCCTTCCTCAACCTCCCTCCTCAACCCCCCATCCTCAACCCCCATCTTAACCCCCCATCTTCATCCTCCCTCCTCAACCCCCCCATCCTCATCCTCAACCCCCTCCTCAACCTCAACCCTCCTCAACCTCAACCCCCCTCAACCCCAACCCACCCTCCTTAACCCCCCTCCTCAACCTCCCTCCTCAACCCCCCATCCTCAACCCCCCATCCTCATCCTCTCTCCTCAACCGCCCATCCTCAACCCCCTCCTCATCCTCAACCTCCCTCCTCATCCTCCCTCCTCATCCTCAACCTCCCTCCTCAACCCCCCCATCCTCAACCCCCTCCTCAACCCCCATCCTCATCCTCAACCCCCTCCTCAACCTCAACCCTCCTCAACCTCAACCCCCCCTCAACCTCAACCCCCCCTCAACCCCAACCCCCCCTCCTCATCCCCCCTCCTCAACCCCCCGCCTCATCCTCTCTCCTCCACCCCTCATCCTCAACCCCCCTCCTCAACCCCTCCTCCTCATCCTCAACCTCCCTCCTCATCCTCAACCTCCCTCCTCATCCTCCCTCCTCATCCTCCCTCCTCATCCTCAACCCCCTCCTCAACCACCCCCATCCTCAACCCCCTCCTCAACACACCATCCTCATCCTCAACCCCCCATCCTCAACCTCCCTCCTTAACCTCAACCCCCCTCCTCAACCTCAACCCCCCTCAACCCCAACCCACCTCCTCAACCTCAACCCGGTATATACTAATGACGCGCCGTGCATTTGACGTCACATGCGCGCCTGCGCCGGGTCAAGGAGCGGAGGCCGCAGCACAAGCAGGTAAGTGACGGAGAGGGGGGAGGTATTTAGGGGGGTTTAGGTGGAGGAGGGGGGCTGAGGAGGGGGGAGGGAAAGAGACACGGGGGGTAGAGAGACACATGGGGGGGTTAGAGACACACGGGGGGTGGGGTTAGAGACACACGGGGGGGTTAGAGAGACACACGGGGGGTTAGAGAGACACGGGGGGGTTAGAGAGACATGGGGGAGGTTAGAGAGACACGGGGGGGTTAGAGAGACACGGGGGGGTTAGAGAGACACGGGAGGGCTCGGCTTATACTCAAGTATATACGGTAATTAAGAAGGAAGAAGTCACTAAGCCTGTTTTTTTATCAATAAAAAATACATTGTGATGCATTTACTAGGCCCTGGGTACATCAATTGCACTTCGTTGAAAAGTTGGGTGTGTGAGAGGGCTTTTGCATTTCTGGAGATATATGGTTGCATTTTCTGATGCATTTAGCCTCTTTCTAGGCCTGTAAAGGAAGGGTTGTGATGTCAATTTTAGTTGGATACAATTAACTTCTCACTATCCCCCACTTCCTCCACTCCTCCTTTCACTGATTGATAAACACACCATCATGCTCCAGCTCTTAAGTAGTGATGTACCAAAACTACAGCAAAATGACATATATAGTTGTGAGCATGCCAAAGGCGCTCCTTGCCAGCAACTGCGGACCTCGCAAAATTTGCGGAGTTAAGAAACAAAAATACAAGACGCGTTACGACCCATTACGACCTTGCAAAAAACTCCCGAAACCCGTGCACATGAAAACATGAAAAACACAATAAATACACACAACAAATACATAAAAAGCTTACCTACAGCAAGGGGGGGCACCCAGGAACTCAAAAACTGAAGATACACCTCAATTTAACTCCAAATAAAAGAGTTTAGACACCCGAAAATCCCCTAAGCTACTGACAAAATGGCCACCGAAAAAAACGAAAATGAGGCTACAGCACTCTAAAGACGCAAAACACCACCAAACACCTACAGATTTTCCGAAAAAGACGTACGAGATCCGAAAACAAGGACGCAACCCACGCTAACCCAAAGACATTACAAACACAATAAATACACACAACAAACACATAAAAAGCTTACCCACAGCAATGAGGACCTCTGCAAGTGAAGTTACACCTCGATTTCAGTCAAAATTTCAGAGTTTAGACACAACCGAAAATCACCTAAGCGAGAGAAAAAATGGCAGCCGAACAAAATAAAAACGAGGTTAAGGACGCAAAAATACTACAGTGACTCGCAAAACGGAAACAATGCTCCAGTGAACTTCACGAGGCACGTAACACACACTATGCGGCACATACCACACTGATATTAACTACCATTTTACAGGAAAATGACAACTATTAGGCCTAAAATGGGGGCTGGAACGCAAATTTTACACTGGAACGCAAATAGCGCATGCGCATTGCGTGCTGCCGGTCTGAAGCACCTCAAAGTTTATAAATACTGCCTACTTTCCAGAAAATTCTACATTTCTCCTCAGGTGATTCACAGTGTGACTGGATAGTTCACTGCTGCCGTTACTTCAAAAGAGAATTATTTCCGAATTTCCAACTTTCCAATCTACAAATTGAAACTGAGAGGTAAGCTATAATATGTTTCATTTAGTAAGAAAGACACAAAAAAAAGGAAAAAAATAAAACATTGCAAACCTTAACAATGAAAATGTGATTCATGTATAGTGACATGTGAAATGCACATATATGTGTATAGGCCCTACAACAGCCTAATCTTAACGCAAAGTATATTCAACTGACATTAATTCACAGCAACTCATAGCAAACAAAAAGATGACACTAATACATATGTAACCTACAGCTCAATCTTTCCCCTTTTTTCACTATTCAAACAGACTCTGCATCAACAGCATCACTCAAGAATTTGCACCGTGGACTGGATCACTTTTAAAGAACAGAAAGAAAGAAGAAGAGGTAAGATAGAAAAATACATCACATGCAGAAAAAGACCATGCTTTGCAAAATACAAAAGAATGAATATACAATTAACCATTTAACTTTCTTTTTCACACAGACACTACAAGAAGACTGGCGGATTAAGATTGGCAGGAGGGGACCCTCTGTCATTTGGACAAGAACAAGACTTCATTTAAGGTATAGTATAACAAGTACAAAAAAAATCCTATGTTTAATGCCCACCAATATGAGAATTCAAACGAAAAAATACAAGCCTCAATACAAATTCAAGCAAGACAAAAACACAACAGTTCAACAAACTTCACAAAGACCTATACAAAAACAGGATAGCATACCAAACATTAGCAACATACAGAAAACAAAAGTATTCTTCCTCTTTACTGTACAACAACCTCCAACCATCACCCACAAGCCAAATGCAGCATCCGAAAAGTGGTGAACACAAAACAGAATAGTACAAAAAAGTGCAACAACATATAGAAAAGGCAATTAACATTCCTGTTTACTGTCCAACAACATGTAACCCTCACAAACAAGACTAATTAAGGATACAAAAAGTGGCAAATGGAGCATGCAAAATGTGGTGGACAGAAAACAGGATTGTACAAAAAATCACAAAAACAGATAGAAAAATAACCTAATATTCCTCTTTACTCTTTAACAAAGAAGCCTAAATAAGCATACCAAAAGTGGTGGACGCTAAAAAGGATACTACTGTTAATAGTTACAACATAGATAAAAGATCATTCACAGTCAGCTTTACTCTACAACAACCTTTAACTGTCATCCACAAGCCAAATACAGCAGCCCAAAAGTGGTGGACACAAAACAGGATAGTCCAACAAACATTGCTAACATATACAAAATGTAAATAACATTAATAATTACAGTAAAAAAAAAAGGATAACTGTAATATACAAATAAAATGAAAGTATTTTAAAGTGGTGCACAAAAAACAGCATAGCAGAAGAATTCACGATAACAGATAGAGTAGACAAAAATAATTAACTATGCTATTCATGAGAAATACATTCCAATCAAATAACATTTTGCTCTTTCTTTTACAACAGACACTGCGTCAAGACCATCACACGAAGAGTTACAACAGCGGATCAAGAAATATTCTGCTTGAAATCACACTTTAAAAAAATACAGTATAACAAGTAAAAAAAGAGAAAACTAGATAAACATGTTTGCTCTGCATCCATGTCAAGAGAAATAACAAAATAAACCAACAACAATAACCACCACAAATTAACAGCTTTAACAAAATATTACTGACACATTTGTCATTTACCTAATTACCTTTTATGTACAACAACGTTTAACAGTAAACACAAACTTTAATCTATAAAAACAAAATTAACAACATAAAACAGCATAGTCCAATAAATAGCCAAAACACATACAATACAAAATTTACAATTCTTAATTCACAGCCCCAACTGACAATGTTAACCACAAAAACTAAACACACACATAAAAGACAATACTACAACAAATACTACTAAGACCTAACAAACAACAATATTAACCTTCTTTTCACACCAACAACATATAAGCCTTTGAGTTAAATAGAAGAATAGTATTCCACAAATCCACTGCAGTAGAAATTACAAAGAGCAATATATTACTATTTTTTCCCCTCTACTATGCCTCTAAGCCAACCCTACAAACCTACAAAATTTTAAACAATGAACAACCAAAACTAAATTAAAAAGCTCATTTAACTACATCTCCAATAAGCTATAATGCAATTACCTTGCGTGCCATATGCATCTAACCCAAAAATGACAAAATACAAAACATAAAGTAGGAGCCAAAAAATAAAACACACTAATTTAACAATAGAAAGCAAGTTTAGCTACAATAAACCACAATCACATCCAAACAAAGTTAATTTACAATCACAACACTGTTGCAACAAAAACATTTCACAAACCAACTTAACATCTGAAAGTAAACTAATGATACATTATTTTCCTTTACAGATTAAGATGGCTGATAACGAGACCAAACAGGAAAAGATAAGACGTCAAGCTAGAGAACGACAACAAAGATGGTCAAACCAGAAGACGCTGGAGCAGAAGGAAATTCGACGATAAAAAGAACGCAAAAGACTTGCAAGCAAAAGACTATCAGCTGCAAAAATAAAAGATACACCAAAAAAGCCACTAAAAAACAAAAGCATTTAGAACCTGTTCCTCAAACATCACATGACATTTCAAATGATGGATTACAAACTGAAACTGATATATGCTCTTCAAATTGTCCTTTACTCAAGTCTTTAGCAGTAGAGGTTCATAATTGTGGTGACATGAATAGTCAATGTCAGTTTTGTGAGTCTTATCATTTTAAACAGGACGACCCAGAGATGGCAAAGTCATTAGTTGCTGTCAAAAAGGCAAGGTCAAACTTCCAGAAAGAAAACAATTCCCAATATATTTACAAAACATTATGACTGAACCTACTTTTCCAAACTACAAAAATGTCAAGACAATACAATCCTACAATAGTGCCATATCCTTTGCATCTATGGGGGCAACATTAGCTGATAATGTACCGGGACATGGTCTTTACTGCTTTAAAGTCCAAGGCCAAATTTACCATCGTACTTCCCATTTACATCCAGAGGAAGGAGAGCAAATAAAATTTGCTCAACTATATGTCCTAGATACAATGGAAGCTGTTGACCAACGTATGCAGCTGCAAGAAAATAAAAAATGCTTAACCAGCGTTTTTATGGAGCTAAATAACATTATGGCCAATAACCCCTACACTAAAGCTTATAAAAAATTGGCAGAAGTAGAAAAAGAACAACAACTTCATGCAGAAAGACATCAATTACCCATTCCAAAGGTCAATATGGGGCTTAAAAGAGATAGACATACTGATAAACAACGTTATAACTTGCCAACATTAAATGAGGTAGCAATGGTGTTTCAAAATGATGAAGGAGAACCACCATTTCAAAGAGACATTAGAATATATCCCAGAAATGAGGAGCAACCATTCATTAATATCAGTATCTTAAGTCCAAATTTAGATCCAATGACATATCCCATTTTTTTCCCACACAGAGAAGCAGTTTGGCAACCAAAATTAACCCTTCCCAGTTACCCAAATGCTAAAGCCAGAATGCGAAATAATGTTTCCATGCTTGAATTTAAAGTAGCTCAAATTGCCATTCGAAATACATTTAATCCAATTTTATGTGGTGGAAAACTAACACAACAATGGATTATTGATTCCTATTTGCAAGTTGAGGCCAATAATTTAAACTTCATAAAATATCAACAAGATAAACTATGTGTAGAACAATATTGTGGATTAATGGACTATGTCACTGAGGTGGCTACAAGCAGAGACATGACAGCTGGCAAAGCCATCATTTTACCATCTTCTTTCCAGGGATCTCCTCGAAATATGAGAGAAAGATACAATGATGCCATGGCTATTGTCACCAAATTTGGAAAACCAGATTTATTTATTACATTTACATGTAATCCCCAATGGCCAGAAATTACACAAAATTTACTTCTTGCCCAAAGTGCTTCCGATAGACCAGATTTAGTAGCCAGAGTTTTCAAAATTAAATTAAATTAATGAATACGTGACATCACTATAAGTCACTTATTTGGCAAATGTCTTGCTTATGTATATACAATTGAATTTCAAAAAAGAGGCCTTCCACATGCACATCTTCTCATAATCCTTCAAGAAAAAGATAAATTAGATACTGGTGACAAAGTGAATTCAGTCATTGTTGCTGAACTACCAGATCCAGAACTATATGGTAGACCATATGAGATTGTAACTCATCGTATGATTTATGGACCCTGTGGCGAGCTTAATGCATAATCACCATGTATGGAAAATAATAAATGTTCCAAAGAATTTCCAAAAGATTATAGAGACTTTTTCCTTTCATTTAGCTGCAAGACATAGAAACGTACTAGCTGATGATACAGAATGGGAAAGATGTCTAGAAGAAGCAGCACTATGTCAAATGCCACGGCAGATGAGGGAACAATTTGCATTCATTTGTATCTTCTCAAATGCTCCAAATGCATTAGCTTTGTGGGACACATTTAAAAGTAATATGGCTGAAGACTCTATGCAACGATACAATGAACCTATTGCACACTTAAAAGCATTAATGGAAATCCAAGAAGTATTTTTAACTCATGGATTAAGTTGTGCAAGTTTTAATCTGCCTGATCCAAGTCTTATAGATGACATAAACTTTGAAGACTATAACATTCAACTACAAGCAGAAAGAACAGAAGAAAGACTTGCAACTTTAAATACATTACAATTGCAAGCATTTAATGCCATCAAAAATGCACTATATGATGACATGGTCAAAGAGCGTTATTTCTATCTTGATGGACCTGGCAGATCGGAAAAAACATATCTATATAATTTATTAATGAGTTTTGTACGAGCACAAGGTCAAATAGCACTCGCATTTGCCACAACTGGAATTGCTGCACTTTTGTTAGAAGGTGGAAGAACTGTACATAGTGGATTTAAACTGCCAGTGCCTATTTTAGAAACCTCAGTGTCAGATATACGCATGATATCATTACAAGCAAAAAAACTGAAAAAAAAGTAAATTAATTATAATAGATGAGGCGACAATGATTTCATGCTATGCCCTCCAATGTATTGACCGTTTGCTTCGTGAAGTCATGGATAATACTTTTCCATTTGGTGGAAAGGTCATGTTGTTAGGTCGCGATTTTAGACAAACATTACCTGTTGTTGTACATGGAAATCGAACTGACATTATCAAAACATGTATAAAGTCAAGTACACTATGAAAACATTTTACCCATCTTCAACTGCAACAAAATATGAGATCAGAAGGCCAAAATGATTTCAATTATTGGCTTATTAAAATTGGAGAAGGCAAAACAGAAAAAATACCAAATTTACCTGACGACACTGTGCACATCCCACCTCATATGATTTGTCACCAAGATCTTATATCGGCTATATTTGAAGGTACGATAAATAACCAGGACTACGATAAATAACCTCATATGATTTGTCACCAAGATCTTATATCGGCTATATTTGAAGGTACGATAAATAACCAGGACTATTCAGAACTTGCCAACCAAGTCATCCTAACCTGTAAAAATAAGGATGCATTAATCCTCAATAATGAAATCTTTAAAAAAATTAATGCACCCCAAAGAAATTATGACAGTGCTGATTCTGTACTTGCTGATGACAAAGAAAGTCAGGCAAACTTTTCAACTGAATTCATAAACTCATTAACTCCTTCTGGAATGCCACCACATATTTCGCAGCTAAAGAAAGGTGCAATTGTCATGTTACTGCGAAAATTAACCGCAGAAAAGGCCTATGCAATGGGACAAGATTAATTGTTCAACAATTAAAGGACCATTTCATAGATGCTGAAATTTTAACTGGTACCCATAAAGGAGAGAGAGTTTTAATACCAAGGCACCAAGTGAAAGTAGTCTCCCTTTTATACTTCAAAGAAGACAATTTCCCATCATTATGGCATTTGCCATGACCATTAATAAATCACAAGGACAAACTTTTAAATCTGTGGGTATTTTCTTAGAACAACCAGTATTTGCACATGGCCAATTATACGTTGCCTTATCACGGTGCAAAAATCCACAGGCTATTAAAGTTTACATTGAAAACAATGAAAGTCAAGGTGATTTATTAGAGGATGGACGCATTTTTACTAAAAACATTGTCTACTATGAAGTACTCTTACTTTCCATCAAACAAACAAAAGCCATGCAAAACTAATTTAAAACCAAACGCAAAAACCTAAAAAAACACAATATAACCACAAAAAAATGTTAAAAAGTACACACAACTGTCCGTTTCCTTCAAAATGTCATTATTACGCCACAGAAATTAGGTTTACACCAACAATATTTTCCTATTAAACTACATGAAATTGTAAAACACATAGAGAACAGTGGTTACACATGGCAAAACAACTTTAAGGTCTCGCGTTCTCTTTTTAGAGAACCACTTTTCCACAGATGAAACTCTATGTGCCATTTAAAACAATTACTACACCAACAAACAAACGTCAACCATTGAAAACTACCAAAGAATTCAGTCATAATTTATGGAAGTACTGTTTATGCATGATTAGCCCCACAAAACACTTGCCTTGCATTATTTTGACAAATTCTGTTCAAATGTTAATTAACTATGTTACTGTTTCTAACGTTACAAGTTTGAAAACAAAAATTTCAAGTTCCTTACTTAGAGAGATAAGAAAGTTCAATTTTCAAAAAACATACTTTCAAGTTCCTTACTTAGACATATTAAAAAGTTCATGTTAAGAGCACAAGCACGTTTTAAGGCACAAGGTAAATGTTGTATTTTATGTTAAACATTAATCCAGGGAGTAATCCGATCGCCAGTTAATGGGGTCAGGAAGGAATTAATTTTTTCGCCCGCTTTGATACAATTGGCTACGTTTCAAAGAGGGTTTTTACTGTTTGCCTTCATCTGGATTCAATGTATATTTAAGTTAACAGTTCTTGAGATTGAACTTGCATGTTAAAAAACCATTACCTCAAGTTTACAATACTGATTAATCGAAAGTTCAACATTCAAGTTTACATTCAAATGTTAATATTTTTACTACAAAACGCTTTAACAGTTACTCTTGAACAAAAGAAAAAGTTACAAAAATAAACATGTTAAATATCACAATTGTACTTATTTCCACCAAACTAAAACCTTACAAGTGTCAAATACGTATATTAATAACTAAACAACTTTACAAACATACACATCTCATTGCCGTCATTTTTTGATGGGCAAGTCGCTAGTGTACTAATAAAAAGAGGAAAAAAATCAGGTTTGATTAAAAAATCTTTTTATGTCTATGACTTACATTACTTTGCAACATACTATTCTTGAAGTACAGTGGCATCTTAATAACTGGTGAGCAATAGAACCAATGGGGGAGCTGTTTTAATAGTATCCTTTATCTATTTTTCTGATAATACTTGTTTTTTGCCTGATTTTGTGAAGATCATGTTTCACCCCCTGGACACCTGACTTAGTGGCAGAGCTAGCTAGGGGCAGGGAAAAACAAAGTGCAGTCCCCCTTGCAACCTGCTCTATACAAAGTAGTCTACTATTGGGGTCAATAAAAAATGTATGTATGAAGGTGATGAGATCACCTTTAGGATGGTCAGATCACCTTTTTATAACAATAATTTTGTGCCTCTATCCCTTACTAAAGTCAGAGATACCATTTATTCCAGGTAGCAGAAGGCCTCTATCTAGAGATGTCCCGAATAGTTCGCCGGCGGACTGTTGCCGGCGAACATAGCATGTTCGCGTTCGCGGCGAACTGCGAGCATATGCAATATTCGACCCGCCCCCAATACTTTATCATTGAGCAAACTTTGACCCTGCATGTCACAGTCAGCAGACACATTCCAGCCAATCAGCAGCATACAGGTGACACCCAATCGGAGCGCTCGTAGTCCAGAAGATCTGTGCCTGACTAAGGCTGCGGATGATTCCGGGAGACTGTAACAATGGAGCCACTACTGCTGGATTATATAATAGGGGCTCCGTAAATATTTCATCCCCCAAAGGCACGCCTTGCCTGGTCATGGAGACCATGCTCCAGGCCTTGAGGGTTTCCTGGTAGTATGCCGGCAACACCGAGAGGTCTCTCCCAAACCCCTCAGGCCTGATAAGAAATAATTGCCTGTCATACCCCAGGTTGCGCAACTGGCGATAAAAACTGGATGCCAGTGCGCACCACTGCGGAGAGGGATCTGCATATAGGTATCTCTGCAGGTACTGAAGGCGGACGGTGGACAACTGGAAGCGCACACACACCACTCCCTGCCCACCCTCCACCAAAGGCAGACTTGCATCACACCCGCAGAGACCCAATGCTTTCCAATCCAGAGGAAATCTAACAAACTCCTCTCGATGTTGCTGACAAACTCGGGGGTCGGACTCAAACAGATCAGCCGGTGCCAGATCTGAGAAGCCACCAGCGGATTTATCACTAGAGTCCGCCCCCTAAGGCAAAGCATTTTTTTCAGACCCCTCCATCGTCCCAGACGAGAGAGGACGCTGTCCTCTAGCTCCCTCCAGTTGTCTGGGACGGAAGCGTCCGCAGCGGACAGGTAGACCCCTAGATATTTCATTACATCTGCCTCCCACGAGATGTTACGGAATGTGGGAGGCAAAGAGTCCACCTGTATAGAACCCTCTATAAGGCCTGTGCATTTGGACCAGTTGATCTGAGCAGAGGAGGCAGCTGAATATACCTCCTTGCCCTCTTTTGCCAGCTCAAGATCAACTGGGTCCTGGGCCACGAGGAGCACATCATCAGCATAGGCTGAAAGGACGATCTGCATGTCTGGCTCCTTAAGCACCAGCCCTGTGAGCCTTTTCCTCAACAGGCAGAGGAAAGGCTCGATGGCCAGCGCATATAACTGTCCAGACAAGGGACATCCTTGACGTACCCCTCGTCCAAATACCAAAGGTGCTGTTAGGGACCAATTGATTTTAAGTAAACACTCTGCAGAGGCGTACAGCGTTGTTATATAGCCCACAAATTGTGGGCCAAAGCCGTACGCCCGTAGAGTGGCTATGAGGTAACCATGGTCCACCCTGTCAAACGCCTTCTCTTGATCTAGGGAGAGAAAGGCGAGTGACAGACCAGTCCTGCGAGAGTATTGCAGGAGATCCCGGACCAGAAAGATACTGTCAAAGATAGTCCGGCCCGGGAGTGGGCCACCAGACCGGCTCTCACCCTGATGTAGGTGAAGCCGTCTGATGCCCCTGGGTTCTGTTCTCGCCAGACTTCCTCTAAGGAGAAGCAGGTGATGAGCTCCTGCATGGCTGACGCAGAAGAGGGGTAGGGCTCTGGACCATTTCGGTCCAGAGCGTCGAGGGTACAGTTAAAATCCCCCCCGAGAACCAAACACTCATCTGCGTCAACCGTCTCCAAAAAGTTTGACAGTCTGGCGAAGAACCTCACTCTCTGGGACCCTCTAGCAGGGGCATATACATTAACTAAGTTAATTACGCCACCCTGCTCTCGGACCCGGAGGTGGATTAGACGGCCTGGGATAACATCTTTCACAAGCAGCAGCTCTGGCTGAAAAGACTCTGAGAACAGGGTCACCACTCCACACGACGTCGATGTGAGGTGGCTGAAGAAGACCCTGCCTCTCCACTCCAGTTGCCACGAGGCCTCAGCCTCTGGAATGGTATGAGTTTCCTGCAGGAAACTCACAGAGTACCCTCCTTGACGTAAAAAGGAGAGTACCTGGAACCTGTGGAAACTGGCTTGACAACCGTTGGTATTAAGCGTGCTGATGTGAAAAGCCATTATTGCGTGTCAGGAATTGTGCGTTCCTCAGTCTCTTGAAACTGCTGATAGTCCACGCACATTTTAAAGAAATTCCGGACTCGAGAATACTCAGCAGTCCCAGAATTCTTGGCCCTGTTGCTGACCTCTAGATAGTGCTGGAGAGAGTGGATAATAAACGACATATTACTCCACTTTCTCAAGGCCAGCTGCACCTTCCTCTTCTTTTGCCCATGAAGGGTACTTACAAGGAATTGATCTAATTCCTTGACAGGGATAACCCACTTAGAATCTAAAGTCCCCTCTTGTGGATCACCCCTGGGCTCCTCTTGGCTGAGGGCTTTTACCCCATCCTCCCCGGCTGGGGTCAGTTTCCTCAGCTTTTTTCTAAGGGACCCCCTCTTGGATGATATAGGAGGAGTCCCTTTAGCACCCTGCACGCTAAATAGTGGACCCTGAGATTGCTGTTGCACCCCTGCAGCTTCAGGGGTGCATTCAGGGGTAGCTGGCTGCACAGCAGTGGTTGGCATGGCTTCCTTAGTGGAAGCCTTGGAGGCTTTATATGCCTCCTCTGCCATTTCCACCGCTGCTTGCTCAGCTTGGATTGCACACATGATAGGGTCGGTGGAAAACTGAGGAGGGTTGACAGGTTCCCCCATGATGTTTACAGGAAAACCTGCCTTATCACCCTCCCCCATATCCACTTCCCCTGGTGCCACATCCCCCCTGACAGACAAATCTATCGGGTCCTGAATGGGGGTCAGGCCTATATTCCCCCCCTCCGTTAGTGACTCAGCCTGGGGCTCTAACAAAGCCAGAGGTATGTCACTGGAGTGTGATACCGGAGAAGGAGACAGACTGGTGTCTCCGAAGCTCAGCACTTCAGGGACACTGACCACCCATTCAGCTGGGGCTTTACTGGGGCCCCCCTAATAGGCCAGAGGCAGAACCTGATCTTTCTTTTCCACCCCTGACTCACTTGGGAGACCCTCTTGTCCCTGCTTTTCCTCCAGACCCTTATCCACATTATCCCCTTTTAGGTCTGGAGAGAGAGTTGTGTGGTCTGGCACCGGCTGGCTGAGTGTAATAACCGGGCCAGACAATGCCACCGGATGAGGAGAAGATGTTTTACTCCTCTTTCTGCTTTTGGAGGGAGGTGTTCCAAAATAGATCACCTCCCACCTACCTCCCTGTTGGTCTTATGTGTCCTCTTCCTGGGGACGTCACTCCTGGAAGAGGAGCTGTCACCAACTGCCTCCCCTGCAGAGGGGTTATTATCCCTCTGCTTATCCTTTGCCCCCACACTAACTGATGTTTTTATTTTGGGGGCAGAAAGGGACTTTGGGGAAACAGCCGTGACACTGGGAGGAGCGGTGACATTCTTCCCCTTCTTCCCTGTGTCTGCAGTTTTACTGGAGACCGCAGACACAGATGGCTTTTGTGGGGAAGAAGGGGGCTTGGAGGCCGTGGTGGTGGTATGAGGAGCGGCCTCCTTACCTGAGCTCTCTGGGGGGGCTATGACCCTTGAGGTCTCCGCTATTATGGGCTCAGCGGGGATGGGTGCTATACTATTGGAGGTGCCATTTGCTGGGGCTGGGACAGTATGTTTAATATTAGGGCAATTCCTACGTGTGTGTCCCAGCCCCTTGCAAAGATAACATTGCACTTCCGCAGTGCTGTAAAATATTCTGTACAGCACCCTCTCAAATGGAACCCCCCAAAATCCATTAATGTTCTCTGTGCCCCTGGGCAGACACATTTGTACCTGCCTCTTGAAAGAGAGCACGTGTTTTAGTGCTCTCTCTCTGCACCCCAGGGGAAGTTTTTTAGTTTGTGTTTTTATTTCCCCTCGGGCTTGCAGGTGGGGGCGCAGGAGGGAGTCTGGTAGGAAGGGGGGCACATTTGAGAATGTAACTTTAGTGCCCAACCCTTCCAGGGGTTCAATTGGGACATATAATCCCCCCACTGTGATGCCCCTCTGTATAAGTTTGTGAGCAGCAGCCAGCGTACGGGTAAAGAAGACAGCTTTCCCGTACATTTTGCTGGATGCTACTATAACAGAGGGGCTGATGACATTAGCTGCAGCACGCAGATATATCTCAATACTATAAACCCCAGACATCTGACACTTAACCCCATGCTTCCTAGTGATCTGCCCCTCAGCCCCAGCGATGGTATTGCTGGGGCCAGCAGAAACCACCTGTGACCAGATATTAGTCACAGGGGTAACTCTGCTGGCAGAAGGTGTTTCACCAGGAGCTGGGGTTGTCTTCTCTGTCTGGGGCCTATGCTGTGCAGTGCTGCAGCTTGGATTTTCAGGGGCCATTATTCCCCCTTTTGGCCTCTGAGGCTTCTTAGGTACCCTATCCCAGGGGCGGCCCGTCCATTGGGGCGTCAGGGCAAACGCCCCCCCAAATATTTTCTTCACCCTGCAATAAAAAAAACACAACAATGTATTAGTATAACCCAAAAACAAATAAATATAAGGTGTACATCATCATTTCAAGTCTAAATAGTATTAAAATGAATTAAAGTTAGAAAAGGGACACTGTCACTTTAAAATAACCCTTGCGCTACATTAACTAATGCTGTGTATCTATCGCCCCCTGCCTGCACCCTGTGTGATCAAATTACAATAGTTATACACTGTGTACACTAACCTTTAGACTCTTCTGCATCTGCTCTCTCTTCAATGAGTCCTGGCCTGGCCCACTGACCGTTAATGCATGCCGCCCACCATCACAGTGACGATATGCATGGGCGGTCATAAATGTATCAATTAATAAATGACAGTCTTCCATCATTGACCAATCAATGATGGAAGGCTGTCCATTTACTAAGTGATCAATCTAAACCCACCCAGACCGTTAGCCCTGAGCGCCCGCCAGCAAATAGAGCCTCGAGTTTGATTTTGATTGACTGATACAGTCAATAAAACCACCAGTTCCCTGTCCCTTCCCCCTTTCTGTTTCCTGACCCTGGTCACGCTGAGACTGAGAGACCTCCCTGGCTGAATCTACTCATCTGCTCTGCCTGCCTAACACAGTAAGTCTACACCTGCCTCTGCCTGGCACCTGCCCCTGCCCCTGGCCAAACCAAAACCCCTAGTAGCCCCTAATAAAAGTTAGGGGTGACCAGTTACCCCCAGTCCCCCACTATGCCTGCCTAGCCTGCCAGTGCCACCTACCCAGCCACCCACTACCACCGACGACCCCAGCCATCACCCCCATGTGGCCTGTGCCACCCCCGATCAGGCCTTCCCTATGCTAGCCTAGCTATGCCATCATGCCACCACCGGATTACACCGATCACGGGATCGGGGTAGTCGGGTGGTGAGCGGGGTGGCACAGGCCCACATGGGGGTGATCGGATCACCCCCTTGATGAGGCCTGTGCCACCCCTGATGACCTCCATGTATGCCACCCCCGAGGCCCGATCACCACCGGGCCCCCGGCACCACCCCGATGCGGCCTATGCTACCCCGGGTATTCGGGCAGTGAGCGGGGTTGACCAGGCCACATGGGGGTGGATGTTCACCCCCATGAGGCCTGTGCCACCCCTGGTCGTGGCCTATGGGCGACCGATGGGCGCCTGACCGTGACCGACCCCACCCTGGATGAACCATTAACCAACAACCTACCCCCCCCCCCCCCCCTATTTTTATTCCATTTTTAGAAGTAACAGGCATGTATATGTGCATGTCACTTCTAAAGATAAAATAAAAATAAGGGAAGGGAAAAAAAAAATACAGTAACAACATTATTACAATTAAACACACAGTAAGCAAACACATTGTTAGTACAGTTAGTAACACAACACATTGTATACAAAAATAAACAGCTTTAAACAAACATTAATAAAAAATAAAATAAACAGCACATACACACATTGTTAGTACAGTTAGTAACACAACACATTGTATACAAAAATAAACAGCTTTAAACAAACATTAATAAAAAATAAAATAAACAACAGCACATACTTACCTGTAAAATTGACCCCTCCAGCGTTGGCCTTCTGTCCTCTCTGGATATAGTCATGATGAAAAATAAATAATCCATGTTGATTGAAGCCAATGATCAAAAATTAAATAATCCATGTTGATTGAAGCCAATGATCAAAAATAAAATAATCCATGTTGATTGAAGCCAATGATCAAAAATAATCCAATCTTGATTGAAGCCATTGTCCATCCATCCATTCTGGCCCATTGAAAGAGGCCTCCAAAAAAAAAAACCGACGCTCTAAAAAAAAAAAAACAACACACTAAAAAGAGCTCCTCCTACAAGGAGCCCCTCCCGCGATTAATTGTTTTTTTCCCACGGTCTGCTATATATACTAATTTTTGAAGGACTCTGATTGGCTGAAATTTTTGATTGACATCGATTTCAACCAATGAGAGTCTTTAAAAAATTAGCAAATTAGCAAGCAGGTATGGAAGCCTGTAAGGGTAAAAAAGGTTAGTGTGAACTTGTTTGACCCTGTATGTATTATACATATTACAGGGCTATTTTATGTGATATACATGTTACAGGATAATATCCTGTAACATGTATAGCCAAAAAATAGCACTGTAATATGTATAACAAATAAAGTGTAATAGAAATGCATGAACAATATAATATACCATGTAATAAAGAACATCAATTAATCAAATAATAAATATAAATTAATATATATTGTTGTATGTATATGTTTATGTATATTTATGTGTATTTTTTTATATATATATATATATATATATATATATATATATATATATATATATAAAAATTAATATCAAAATATCACAATAAATAAATATATATATAACAATTTGATATATATATATATATATATATTTATTTGTTGTGATATATTGATATCAATTTTTATATATATATATATATATATATATATATATATATATATTTATATATATATATATATATATATATATATTTATATATATATATATATATATATTTTTTTTTTTTTGGGCCTATATGTTATTTAAGGTTTTTAAGGTGCGGTTGGGGCCTATATGGTCCCAATTTGTTATTTAGGGTTTTTAAGGTACGGTTGGGGCCTATATGGTCCCAATTTGTTATTTAAGGTTTTTAAGGTGCGGTTGGGGCCTATATGGTCCCAATTTGTTATTTAGGGTTTTTAAGGTACGGTTGGGGCCTATATGGTCCCAATTTGTTATTTAGGGTTTTTAAGGTACGGTTGGGGCCTATATGGTCCCAATTTGTTATTTAGGGTTTTTAAGGTACGGTTGGGGCCTATATGGTCACACTTGCTCTTTTAAGGTTTTAAACGTTACGGTTTGGGTCTTAAACGTTCTAATGTTTTTTTTTTTGTTTTCTATAACTTCCCAGGTGCAAACTATCTGTGGAATCAGATTTCTTTGGACTCGTTGGTTGACTTACTGGACGTGAATACCCCGAGAAGGAGCGTCAACTGTTGGTGAGTATATGGTCACACTTGGACTTTTAAGGTTTTAAAAGTTACGGTTTGGGTCTTGAGATTTCTAATGTTTTTTTTGTTGTTTTCTATCACCCCCCAGGTGCAAACTATCTGTGAAAGCAGATTTGTTTGGACTCGTTGGTTGACTTACTGGACGTGAATACCCCGAGAAGGAGCGTCAACTGTTGGTGAGTATCATTGCCTTTAATTTTCTGTCCATGTGTATAGGTGCAAATTTGATGGTGATGTAGTCTTGTCACATGAGGGTTTGCAATCTGTAATGTATACCAATGAAATCAACACACTGTTATTTTTAAGTAATTTTGTGACATAATATAAATTAATATACCGTGATCTCTTTCTTTTATTGGTATCAATATCAGAAATGAATACTATTGACTCTCTACTTGTGAAGCCTTTCGCCACCCTAACCTATGAGGAGAAGGTGGAAGTAAAACGGTTAGGAGCTGACCAACCAGAGATAAATCTGCAGCAAATCGCAAGAGATAGAGGGAAGCAATATGTCCGTAATTTCAATACTGAATGGTACAAGAAGAACGACTGGCTTTCTGGAAGCGTTTCTAGGAAGTCCTTATATTGTTTCCCATGCATCCTATTTGGTGGTGACGCTGCTTGGACCAAAACTGGAGTGACTGACGTCAAACATCTAGCTGACAAATTGGCAAAACACAAAAGTTCTAAAGCTCACTTGGATAACAGGATCAAGTTTGAGATGCTTGGACAGGCGAACATTGCTGTTCAACTGGACCAAGGATACCAAGTCAGCATTCAAAAACACAACGAAGAAGTGGCTAAGAACCGGTACATCCTTTCGAAGATAATTGATTGTGTTCGCTTTTGTGGCGCCTTTGAACTGGCATTAAGAGGACACGACGAGAGTGAAACATCGCTAAATCCAGGAGTGTTTAGAGGCCTGGTGGATTTGGTTGGCAGTATCGATAGTGCAATGGAACAGCATTTGAAGACTGCAACTGTGTTTAAGGGCACTTCCAAAACCGTGCAGAATGAGCTACTGGACTGCATGCATGAAGTTATAAAGGAAGTGATTCACCAAGAGCTTAAGGAAGCCCAGTTTGTGGCAATCCAAGCGGATGAAACAACCGATATTTCCGCTAGGACACAGTGCGTTGTAGTCTATCGCTACATTGACAAGAAGCATCAAGTGGTGGAAAGATTTGATGGCTTCACGGAAATGAAATCAACGGATGCAGACTCCATTGCTGCTGTTGTGCTGGAAACACTGAATACTGTTCTCCCAGAGCCAGAAGACAAGAAGAAACTCATAGCTCAAAGCTACGATGGTGCCAGTGTGATGCGTGGAGATCAAGGAGGAGTTCAAAGAAAAATAAAAGACGTGTACCCGAACGCACACTACGTCCATTGCTATGCTCACCAACTGAACCTAATAATGGAGAAAGCAGTTTCAAGGATTGGAAGAGTTAGAGGTTTTTTTTCAAACATAGGCGGCATACCATCTTTTTTTTCACGCTCTCCAAAAAGGACTGGAGTTCTGGATGAGGTAGTTGGTAGAAGACTTCCAAGAGGTGCACCGACACGATGGAACTTCAACGTTAGGACCGTGAACGTGATCTACGAGAACAGAGATGCGCTACTTGAGTGTTTCCAGACAATTGAGGCATGTCTAAACTTTGATCCAACATCTATACGGGAAGCCGCAGGTTTCATTGGAATGCTGGAAGACAGGGAGTTCCTTTACTTCCTTAAATTATTTCATTTAATAATGCCACATGTAGACATCCTCTATAGTCAGCTTCAGAAGCGAGACACGGATACTGTTTATATCAAAAAAGTCACAGAAGACTTTGTCGCCAGCATCCAGAAAATCCGTAATTCTGTGGAAGAGATAGAAGCAAGTTTGCCAAGCGATCTAACAGTCAACAGACGGAGTGCGGAGATCTCAACCTTGAGACAACTTTCAAGAGAGGTATGTGACATAGTGGTGGTTCATGCAAAAGAACGATTTTCATTTTCAAATCACCTAGTCAGTGCCAAACTTGTTCAAAGTGACTTGTATAAAACCCATGGCACTTGCTTTCCAACCCAAGCTCTGGAAGACACCGTGCAAGCATATCCAATACTGAAGAAGGAACAATTACGCACTGAGCTGTCACTTCTGTATGGGAAGACAGAGTTTCATACTTGTACAAGTGCTGTTGCTCTGCACAAACTTTTCCATCAATTTAATCTGCAGAATGATTTCACAGAGACAGTGAAATTATTAAGAATCCTGATTACAACACCAATGACTACTGCAGAATCAGAAAGATGCTTCTCAACATTGAAGAGGATAAAAACCTTTTTAAGAAGCACCATGTCCCTGGAGCGGTTGAATGCATTGGCGATGCTCTCAATGGAAAAGCAACTGATTTCCGAGATCCCACACTTCAATGAAAAAACCATTGAGAAGTTTTGTTCTTTGAAAGATCGCCGTGCAAAATTAAAATACAAGTGATTGAAGCAAAGAAGAATGCATACCCCCAAGGTGTGCAAAGATAAACTGCGTTAAGCAGCACCACCTCACACTACCAAACATAACTAGTGGTAAGTAAAGTATGAACGGTGTGTGGGTGTGCATATGGAAGGAGCTATGAAAGGTGTGTGCATGGTCAGTAACAATTGTTGAAGGCTTGGCGTGGTTTGAAGGAATTGGAGGCACTTCCAAGGGTAGCTGTCACTTGTGTACAGGAAGCAAGAATTCCATGTCTGTACAAGTGCTGTTGCTCTGCAGCAACTTTAGCATCAATTTAATCTACATAATTTAACAGAGTGAGTGAAGCTATAAGGAATCCTGCTTACAACAACGAAGACTACTAAAGAACCAGAAAGATGCTTCTCCACATTGAAGATGATCAAAAAAGTAATTAAAAAGCACCATGGCCCTGTAGCGGTTAAATGCATTGGTTTGAAGGAATTGGAGGCACCTTCAAGGGTACGTAAAGTTCTCAGAAATGGCACTACCTCACTACCAAAAATAACTAGTGGTAAGTAAAGTATGAATGGTGTGTGGGTGTGCATATTGAAGGAGCTATGAAAGGTGTGTGAATGGTCAGTAACAATTGTTGAAGCCTTGGCGTGGCGTTACTGCTCATATGGTTATCCATATGCTAATTCAACGTGTTTGTTTGACATTGATTATTGTGTTGTCTAAACAGAAGTGAAATGTTGTTGTTTTCTTGAATCCCAAGATCCATTGGTTTGGGCCTATGCAGTGCTGATTGGTCTTCTAAGGTATGTTTTGAGGCCTATATGGTCCCACTTGGTCTTCTAAGGTATGTTTGAGGCCTATATGGTCCCACTTGGTCTTCTAAGGTATGTTTGGGGCCTATGGTCACACTTGGTCTTCTAAGGTATGTTTGAGGCCTATATGGTCACACTTGGTCTTCTAAGGTATGTTTGGGGCCTATATAGTTCCACTTGTTCTTCTAAGGTATGTTTGGGGCCTATGGTCACACTTGGTCTTCTAAGGTATGTTTGGGGCTTATATAGTCACACTTGGTCTTCTAAGGTATGTTTGGGGCCTATGGTCACACTTGGTCTTCTAAGGTATGTTTGGGGCTTATATAGTCACACTTGGTCTTCTAAGGTATGTTTGGGGCCTATATAGTCACACTTGGTCTTCTAAGGTATGTTTGGGGCCTATATAGTCACACTTGGTCTTCTAAGGTATGTTTGGGGCCTATAGTCCCACTTGGTCTTCTAAGGTATGTTTGGGGCCTATAGTCCCACTTGGTCTTCTAAGGTATGTTTGGGGCCTATATAGCCACACTTGGTCTTCTAAGGTATGTTTGGGGCCTATATAGTCACACTTGGTCTTCTAAGGTATGTTTGGGGCCTATATGGTTCCACTTGGTCGTTTAATGTTTTTTAAGTATGGTTTTGTTCTTGAATGGTATGATTGATTTGCTTGTTTTCTTTCAACCCCAGGTGCAAACCCTATGTGGCTGCAGATTTGTTTCTACTCATTGGTCAACTTAATGAACGTGAATACCCTGAGAAGAAGAGCCGACTAATGGTAGGTGTCACTCCTTTAATTTTTCTGTTAATACGTATAGGTGCAATTATGATATTGCTGTAGTCTTGTCACATGAGTTTTTTCAATCTATATTGTATACCAATGAATTTAACACATTGTTACTTTACTTCTTGACATTTCTGCATTGCAGATTATGTATTTCAATGGGCTTTACAAGCATAAGGTCATTGGGCGGGGCTTATAAAGGTCATTATGACGTCAGGGGGAGGAGTTATAAAAATGGGTGTGGTTTGAAAAGGGGGAGTGGCTATGTTTCGCCCTGTCGCCCCTCCAACTTGAAAAGTCACCAGCCGCCACTGCCCTATCCCTCATGTTTAAATCTGTTTTTGTTTGTTTACTTATTTTACTTATTTTTATGATTTTTATTGTTTTTTTTAAAGGAAAAAGTGCAAAAAACAGAACAAAATTTAAGGGAAAGAGACTTTTGCTATTATCTTGCAGTGGAAGGGTTAAATGCTGCCGGATTGCAGCTAACACAGAGGCTGTCTGCAAAGAGAGTTTATTTCCCTAAATTTCTTTCTAGATTTTTTTTCTTTTCTATCTTCCTACCTTTCCCTCTCTTTGCAAACGTTTTATCTTATTAGCCCTCTGTGTTTCTGTGTAAGGTCTTAAAAAACTTTTAAATATTTTCCCCTCCACTGCCCACAAAGATGTTCTTGTCCTCTCTCCCCAAAACACAAAACCCAACACCAAAGAAACAAACTAAACAAAACCTGGAAACTTAAAAAAAAAATTAAACTAAAAGCTCCAGGAGTGAAGGTGCAGTGCTAGGGGAGGGGTGTGGCAAAGTATCCAGGAGACAGCTCACTCTCCTGGGATAGAGAGCTGAGCCTGTCTCCCTGAAAACTGAAAATTAAATTAAACTAACTAAACCACAACAAAAACTCCCAAAAATTAATAGCACCGTGCACAGAGTGCTTTTAAACAAAAAGGTGAAAAAAGAAAATGGAATTTTGAGGGATCAAGGCCCTAAAAAGCCTTATTTGGAGAGCCCAGGGATACACACAACATGCTCTGGAGCCCTCTGTCCAGCTCAGACAGATCTCTCTGAGCTGGGTGCTAATCAGACCTTTAAAGGCAGAACCCAGCTGGGCTTGATTAGTTTGTGGTGTTAACCCTGTCATCCCCTAGTGGACACAGGGCTTTGCTCAGTCTGTCTCTTACGTATAACCCATCTATGACTCTGGTACACTACCTGTAAATTATATTTCATTGTAGTCTTTGAAGGCAGTAGATGGCTTCCTTCCTAAATAAAATATGAACTACCTGGTGTTTGTTTTTTGTCTCAATTAGGTAGCTTTATAAAACCACTGAGAGGAGTCTTTTTTTATCGGGCTGCGCTTGTCTGTCCTACATAGGTGGCAAGGCCTTTCTCACATGTTCTATGCTGCTGAAGATTATAAGGAAACTAGCGACTTGCCCGTCAAAAAATGACGGCAATGTGATGTATATGTTTGTCAAGTTGTTTAGTTATTTATATATATTTTTGACCCTTGTAGGTATTGTGATATGAACGTGTATTTTTGTAAAATGTTGATGTAATGGTTTTTTAACATGAAATTTGTATCTGAAGAATTGTTCACTTTAATATACATTGAATCCAGAGGAAAGCAAAAAGTAAAAAGCCTTGTTGAAATGTCCCTAATTTTAACATGAAGTTTAAAATATATGTAAGCAATAACGTTGAAAAATAAAGATGCATTAATCCTCAATAATGAAATTTAAAAAAAAATTAATGCAGACAAAGAAATTATCACAGTTCTGATTCTGTACTTGCTGATGACAATGAAAGTCAGGCTAACTTTTCGACTGAATTCATAAACTCTCTAACTCCTTCTGGAATGCCACCACATATTTTGCAGCTAAAGAAAGGTGCAATTATCATGTTACTGCGAAATATGAACCCCAAAAAAGGCCTATGCAATGGCACATGATTAATTGTTCAACAATTAAAGGACCATTTTATAGATGCTGAAATTTTAACTGGGACCCATAAAGGAGAGAGAGTTTTCATACCAAGAATAGATTTAGCACCAAGTGAAAGTAGTCTCCCTTTTATACTTCAAAGAAGACAATTTCCCATTATTATGGCTTTTCTTGGTATATGTTGTCCTTGTTTTGTTGAAATGTCCTGTAAGGTTTCAGTAAGAGTTTGTAAATGCTTTGTTTTTGTAGTAGTTTTTTTGGTCTGTCTTGAATGGTATCTTGTAAAATGTCATCTGATGTTTGAGGAACAGGTTGTAAATGCTTTATTATCTTTTTATTTTTTTTTGTCGTATCTTTCATTTTTGCAGCTGATAGTCTTTTATTTGCAAGTCTTTTGCGTTCTTTTTCTAGTCGAATTTCTTTCTCCTCTGGTGTCTGCTGGGCGGCCCATCTCTCTTGTCTTTCTCTAGTTTTACGTCTTTTCTTCTCTTCTTTGGTCTCGTTATCAGCCATATTAATCTGTAAAGGAAAAAAAAGAAATGTAATTGTGTATATTTAAATTTGTAATTCCTGTTAAAGATTCTTGTGCACAATTGGTGAAATAAAAGGCAAATCATTAATGTATCAGTTATATTTAGTTAAAATTATAATTCCTGTCCTCACTGACTAAGAATTTGGCCAATGGAATACTGCTGTAAATAAGCATTTAACATATATTTTTTAAATAATTTTTTATTTATTGAAAACGTTGTTTGTGGATAGATATTTACCACTGCAAAACTTCTTTGCTAAAAAAAACTTTGAGGTGGTTATTAAGCTATGTATTGCATAGTGGCAATTTAAATAGAATAAGGGAGATAGTAAATTTATTTTTATATATTTTTCTGTTGAGACAGATGCAAATGAAAGATGTTTCTTTATTTTTCTCCTTTTGTACTTATTATACTGTACCTTGTTTGAAGTGGGATTTAAATCCGAATGTTTGTTGGTCCTGGGTTGAAAATCGTTGTCCAATGGTGTGGTCCTCTGTTGGAAGTCCTCGTCCTCTGTGTGGTCCTCTGTGTAAAATCCTGGTCCTATGGTCTGGTCCTCTGTTGAAAGTCGTTGTCCGATGGTGTGTTCCTGTGGCGATAGCCTTCGTCCGATGTTGTGGTCCTCTGGCGATAGCCCTCGTCCGATGTTGTGGTCCTTTGGTGAAAGTCCTCGTCCGATGGTCTGGTCCTGTGTTGAAAGTCCACGTCCACTGGTCTGGTCCTAGCCTCGTCCGATGTTGTGGTCCTTTGGTGAAAGTCCTCGTCCGATGGTCTTGTCCTGTGCTGAAAGTCCTCGTCCGATTGTCTTCACGCAGTATCTGTTGTAATATAAAATAGAAAATGTTGTTTTAGTGAAATGTCTTTTAAATAAGGAAAAAATGTATGAATTTGGCTGTATTGTATCAGTTATGGTTATTTTTTTCTTTTTTTTTTTTTTTTTAACTTTATGTACAATCCCACAACTTTTGTTATTCTTATTTAAGGTTCTTATTAAGGCTTGTAGGTTGTGATATATTAAAAAAGAATATGAATTTATTTTGCTATGTGTTTGTGTCTTTATTTTTGTACAACCCTGTTTTGTGCACAACACTTGTTTTATAGTTATTTTAGCCTCATTGTAATGGTTATAGGTTGTTAAACATTAAAGAAGAATCTTAATGTAGTTTGGTATGTGTTTGTGTGAGTTTTAGTCCAATCCTGTTTTGTGCGTACCACTTCTGTTATACTTATTTATGCTTCTTTGTAAGGCTTCTAGGTTGTTAAACATTAAGTAAGATTATGAATTTAGTTTGCTATGTGTTTATGTTAGTTTTTGTACAATCCTGTTTTGTGCGCACCACTTGTGGTATACTTATTTAGCCTTTATTGTGATGGTTATAGTTTGTGAAACATGAAATAATATTAGTAAAGTAGTTTGCTATGTGTTTGTGTTAGTTTGTTACAATCCTGTTTGGTGCGCACCACTTGTGGTGAAGTTATTTAGTCTTGATTGTACTGGTTATAGGTTGTTAAACATTAAAGAAGAATGTTAATGTAGTTTCCTATGTGTTTGTGTGATTTTTTGTACAATCCTATTAGGTGCGCAACACTTTTGTTATTCTTATTTAGGCTTCTTTGTAAGGCTTATAGGTTGTTAAACATTGAATAAGAAAGTTAATTGCTATGTGTTTGTGTGAGTTTGTTCCAATTCTGTTTTGTGTGTAGCACTTTGTGTGTACCATATGTTGCATAGTTTGCCCCTCATTGAATTGCATTTTTTCCAATGTAATATTACTGTAAGGCCCTCATTCAATTGCAATTTAGAAACTTGAATAGAGGTCTAAATAAGCACATCACATATTTTTGTTAAAGAAGTTTTTAGTTATTAAGCATGTATCCAAAAGCAATGTTTTCACTAACAAAAAATTTCTTTAAAAAATATATGTTATGTTATTATTTGGATCCCTATTGAATTAGCAAAATGGCAATTGAATAAGGGCCTAATTGTGCTTATTTAGAGCCATATTCAATTGGCCAAAACACAATTGAATGAGACGCTTTGGTTGCTGCATTTGTTATATTGTCGGTGCCTCATTCAATTGTGTTTTGGGCAATGGAATAGAGCTCAACTTGTATCCAAAAGCAACGTGTTCACTAAATAAAAAGTTCCTTAAAAAAATATCCTCTGTGCTTATATAGAGCCCTATTGAAATGGGCAAATCACATTTGAGTGAGGCCCTTGGCCATTAAACATATATAGGTCCTCATTGAATTGCAATTTTGCCAATTGAAGAGGGCTCTATATAAGCACATAACATATTTATTGAGCAAAGTTTTTAGTTAGTGAAGACCTTGATTTTAGATAGAAGTTCATTAACTAAAAAGTTATGTCTAAAAAATATGTTATGTGCTTATATAGAGCCCTATTCAATTGGGCAACTCGCAATTGAATGAGGCTCATGGTTCGTTTCTTTTTTATACTTAATACTTTACCTTGATTGAAGTGTCGAACGACAGAGGGTCCCCTCCTGCCAATCTTAATCCGACGGTCTTCTTCTAGTGTCTGTTTGAAAAAGAAAGTGAAATAGTTATTTGTATATTTTTAATTTTTCATCTAGCAAAGCATGGCCTTTTCAGCATGTAATGTCTTGTTGTATCTTACCTGTTGTTCTTTGTTGGTGTTCTTTAAAAGGGATTGTGGAAAGGGATTGTGGAAAGGCAGAGGGGGGAAAAGGAAAGGGAGAGGGGGAAATGAGGCATGGGTGGGAAGCAGGCACAGGGGAGGGAGAGGGGGAAGGAGGCACAGGGGAGGGTGAGGGGGGAAGGAGGCACAGGGGAGGGAGAGGGGGAGGAGACACAAGGGAGGGAGAGGGGGGAAGAGACACAGGGGAGGAAGAGTGGGAAAGAGACACATGGGAGGGAGAGGGGGGGAAACACAGGGAAGGGAGAGGGGGGAAGAGAAACACTGGAGGGAAAGGGGTGAGTGACACAGGGGAGGGAGAGGGAGGAAGAGACATAGAGAGGGGAGAAGGGGGAAGAGGCACAGGGGAGGGAGAGGGGGAACAAACACAGGGAAGGGAGAGGGGATAGAGAAACAGATGAGGGAGAGGGTGGAAAGAGAATCAGGGGAGGGAGAAGGGGGGAGGAGACACAGAGGAGGGAGAGTGAGGAAAAGACATGGGGGAGAGACACAGGGGAGGGACACAGGGGAGAGAGACGGGGAAGAGACACAGATAAAAGAGGAGGGGAAGATACACAGGGGAGATAGATGTGGGGAGAGACACAGGGAAGGGAGAGGGGGAAGAGACACAGGGTAGGGAGAGGGGGGAACAAACACAAGGGAGGGAGAGGGGGCAACATACACAGGGGAGGGAGAGGGGGGAAAGATACACAAGGGAGGGAGAGGGGTTAAGACACAGGGGGAGAGAGAGGGCGGAGATTCGAGAGAGAGGGAGGGGGAGACACAGGAGAGGGAGAGGGAGGGAAGAGACATGGGGAGGGAGAAGAGATACAGGGGAGGGAGCAGGGGAAAGAGACATAGGGGGGAAGAGACACAGGGGAGGGAGAGGTGGGAAAAGGGGAGGGGCAAATGGGGCAAAGGAGAGGGAGAGGGGGACAGGAGACACAGGGGAGGAGAAGGGAGAAGAAGACACAGGGGAGGGAGAGGGGGAAAGAGACACAGGGGAGGGAGATGGGGGATACACAGGGCAGGTAGGTTGGGAAAGAGACACAGGGGAGGGAGAAGAGACACAGGGGAGGTAGAAGGGGGAAGATGACACAGAGGGGGAGGGAGGAAGGAGACCCAGGGGGGAGAGGAAGGGGGAGACACAAGGGAGGGAGAGGGAGGGAAGAGACATGGGGAGGGAGAAGAGATACAGGGGAGGGAGAGGGGGAAATAGACACACGGGGGAAGAGACACAGGGGAGGGAGAGGTGGGAAAAAGAGAGGGACAAAGGAGAAGGAGAGGGGGAAAGGAGACACAGGGGAGTAGAAGGGAGAAGAAGACACAGGGGAGGGAGAGGGGGAAAGAGACATGGGGGAGGGAGATGGGGGAGACACAGGGCAGGTAAGTTGGGAAAGAGACACAGGGGAGGGAGAAGTGACACAGGGGAGGGAGAAGGGGGAAGAGACACAGGGGAAGGGAGAGGGGGGGAGACACAGGGGAGGGAGAGGGGGGAAGATACACAGTGGGGAAAAGAGACACAGGAGAAGGGGAGAGACACAGGGGAGGGAGAGGGGGAAAGAAAGAGACATGCAGGGTGCACAGAGAGATAGTACATAAAGAGACAGTAAACACAACGACACTATATCATGCCTTCCTTTTTGACAGGCAATACTCTAGTCTTCATATAATTACTGAGGTGTTGGACATTAGGTCCTCTCCATTTTTATATATTTTGTTAATGATTTTGAAGTATACTGGAAATTAATGTCTCAATATTTGCTGATAACACTAAGTTTACACATTAATAAAATCAGGTATTTCGAAGTAGAATGACTCTTTGAAGACTTGATTTACATTCCATAGGATATTTCTTCCCTGTGAATATCACACCTGGACAATAAGAGGCTGCTCTCTGATTGAGTTGCTTTGTTCATAGAACAAACCCACTTGGGTTAGTGCGTTCTTTGTTTTTTGCCTGAAAGTTCGTTAAAGCTCAACCTCAGTGCACAAATCCTCCATAAACTGCAATGTGAATTTTGCCCAAGCGTATCTTTCAAGAAAGGAAGAGAGGCAGGATTATGCCCAGTGCCAGAACTGCTTCAGAATAAAGCCAAGTTGTCAATTCTTCCATTAATGGAAAATTACTAGTATACATAATTCTTGAGTGGGAAATATATAAATTAAAAAGACCAGACAGAAGTTCTGGAACCTGAATGGCCAAGATCCTGGGAGTTTTCAACCATTCCTAAGTATTAATTAACCAAGGTGTAAAATCATTCTTTTAGTTGTTATAAATTGTAAAACATTATATGTGGCAAATGCTATACTTTATTTATTTTACTTCATAAGAATATTTACAAACCAATCCAACAAATCACTTTCACTTCTACAATTCTGCAAAAATAAAATGGTCTGTGTTGCAGTTTAGAATGGATTGAGGTTTCTGTTGGGAGGGAGGATATTTTGGATGGAAAGTCCCTGGCCGAGAAGTTATCAACACTTCCCGTAAACAGATGCTGGTTTCCCACTTCCAACCAAGCTATGGAGAGGGACTCGAAGTACATCAGCCAATGAGAAACTCTCTAGAGTTGGTGTCACCTGTTGCTGGGTAACAGCTTAAAATAAATGATCAAAAACTGACTTAAAGTGTAATTCCTTTTAATACAGTGTGGGGAGCAAGTTATACATTTTCAAACTTCATCTCACTAGCAAGATTAAAGCATTGTATAGCTTGTTTTATAGATACGGATCTACTGTGTTATATGTACATGTCTGTGAAAATACTTACCAAAACTAAATATAATTAAATTATTAATCTAAAAACATATAATTCTTGATAATGTTTCATAATGGAACTGAAATGTTAATGGTTAATGCACTATTGACAATGATAGTTACACAGTTGGGAGCCCTTTTCTCAGACCTGGGTCAGAGGGATGAGAACTATGGCCATTAAAATCAATGTAATGCCCATAGGCACTCAATATCTCTATTTGCTTCTCATTGAGACAGTGATTTGGAACAGTGATGTAATTTGGATATGCACAGTATAGTACAGACTGTAGTGCTTTAGGATTTTCAAGATTGTTGATAATAGGCCCAGTTCTTTATGGTGTGTACTAAGATTTTGCATGAGATTCTCGTCTCATCTTCATTTAATCCTGTCTGACATCTCTAGAAGATCCAGATTTGTTGGAATGATCAAGGCACAGTGTTTGTTAGAATTGGTAATAGTACCATTCCAACCAATATTATGCTAAATTGCTTGCTTGTAGTGATTGATTGGCTGTTTTTCGGCACTAGATTAGTTGGGTGTAATGTGGAAAGAGGCACCTTCATAAAACTCCATGGCCAATGACTGTACCATAACTTCTGACTAGCAAATCTGATTGTAAGATAAGTGGTATACCTAATATTCCTCATTGTTCTCAGCAGTGCAATAATGTTTAATATCTCTTAATTCCTCTTTGTTGCTCTTCCTCTTTGTAGTTGTTTTTTCGGCTATTTCTAGAACTCTGAAATAGCCCAAGATCTGGTTGTAATGAAATCACAGAGGTGAAGAAAATAGAAAGGCTCAGGAATCAGTTGTTCACCAAATTTTCTCACCATTTTTATTTTTATAAAAAACACCATACCGTTTTTATTTTTCATTTTAATTTCAAACAATGTGTTACCATGCACAATATATAAATTTGTACTGTGTTGAATTTTAATTCTTTTTTTCTTTAAATCATGAAAAAAGTCAAAGTTTACACCAATTTTTTTTTGAGAATAGGATAAATACAAATGCATATTTTGCTTAAAAAAATAGGCAAGGAAAGCATGTCAGGTGTTCATAGTATACATCATAATATTATCCCAACAGATATCCCTCTTTTTTTTTTACTCTTCAGTGAAAACTAAACCTGCCATGTATTCCCCTTTAACAAATAATATCTATCTGCCTAAGCCCTACGGTCAGGGCAGCACTTTTAAGGGAGCAAGCAGCTGACTGCCTAAAATGCTGTTGAATAACGTCTTTGTATTAGCTGTCTATATTTGTATGTATTTGTCTCAACGCACAAACTGAGGGGTCCATGAACCCCTACTTTTCCTGCTTAGCTTACAGGGATCATTTATATGTTGTTACATATTTACATATATACATAGTAATTGAGGTTGAAAAAAGACTTTCAGTTCATCAAGTTAAACCTTTTAAGATCTCCTCTGATCTGCAATATGCAGATTCGTTGTTAATTGATCCAGAGGAAGGCAAATAGAAAAAAAAAACAAATGAAACTTAGCCAATCGTCTCAAAAGGGAAAAAAAAAAATTCCTCCCTGACCCCAGATACTGGGGACTTAGGCAATGAGCACCAAAGGCACTCATCGCGCTGGTGGAGGTCAGCGCCGCAGGCACTCATCCCTGTGACCCGCAGGACTTAGGCAATGAACGCCAAATGTGCTTATTGCCCTGGTGGAGATAAGCGCCACAGACGCTCATCCCGAGACACAAGTGTCTTACATAAAAAGAGCGCAGAAAGCGCTCACCGCAACTTAGCAACGCCCGCAAAATTACAGCTTGTATGACTTGGGACTTAGCGAAGGCCGAGAAATTACTGCCTGAAAAAAATATGCATTTAACGGCAGAACCGCCAAACTGCAAAAACACACAAATATGCCTCAAATTTACTTACACACTCACACACAGCTCAGGGGGAGTGCCAAGGAGCCTGTGAGTGAGGTTGCAAGTTAATTTGAGGCATATTTTGGCTTATTTTCTGATCAAAAATCGCTGAAGAGAGAAAAATAATGGCAGCCGAAAAACATTAAACAAACCGAAAACAAGGCCGAAGGACGGAAAACGAAGCCAAAGGACGGAAAAGGTGGCCAAAGGACGTAAATACCAGCCGTAAGCACTAAGACTGATCGCAAGCCAGTAAAACTTAATACAAGGCAGTAACATTTAACTCAAGCCAGTAACACTTAATCAAAAGCAGTGACACTTAACCCACGGTAGTAACACATGGAGAAGAGAGACTCGCAATGAGAGCTGAGGGTGCTCAAGTGCGAGGCCTATAAAGTACACAGAAGGGGAGAGGCTTCCAATGAGCGCCGAAGGCCGAAGGCCCTCATTGCAAGCCACGCAATGAAGGTTAGCAAGTTGTGGCTCACAATGAGCGCTGAGGGCGCTCATTGTGAGCTATGCAATGGAGCATCGAAGGCGCTCAGCGCGGAGCTTGCGATGAGCGCCAAAGCTGCTCAGAGAGGATATAACCTCACATTCGGTAGCAAACAGCATTACCATGGCTTCAAATTGTATTGCCTTCATTTTTTGACAGGCAAGTTGGTAGTATTAATATAATAATGGACAACTGAGATTGAATATTTGTATTATAATGGTCCCTGGCTTACGTCCCGAATATGTTTGTACGAGACACTGAATAAAAAAATGATATACTGTATTACTATGATACAGAAAAGGGAAAAATGGATGTGTGCATACTTTGTGTACGCACTTGCAGGGGCTCCGCCACTGCACTTCCCAGGGGTTCCTAAAAGGTAGATTCGGCACTGCACGTGAAATGTACAGAAGTATGGCTTGGCTATCATTGTTATTGCTACTGAGGATCTATGCCAAAATAGGCCTGAGGTTTTGATCCTTTAATTCCAGTCTCTTAACAAACAATCCATTCAGTTCATGTATTTTTATGGTTCTGTTCCAGCTTCATGTACATGAAGGGGAATACCTGTCTGACAATCCCTTCATAAATTGTGTGGGAATACACGTGATATAGAAGAGTGGACGGTGAGAAGGGTGTGACATAAGGATGAGGAAGAAATTACTGGGTGTTTTCCCAGGAATTAAAGTCTGAGGAGTATCTTAATATATTTATAGATAACATAATACATACTGTGTAATTAAATAAAATGTACCTGGCGTAGAGACAGCAAATAGCCAGGCCAGTTTATTAATTGTCCTTATAAAATATCTTACAACTTATGATGAAAAGCCTTGAGGTTGGGAGATAGCTGCCCCAAATGCAGTACTCCTATAGGTATAATTCACTGTATGTATACAGAACAATAAATGAGAAGCATTCTTAGTAATCAAAATAAACAATAAAAATACATTTAAAAAAACAAGTGTAAAATACATTGAGATAAAACTATAATATTATTTATTAAATCTCTAATAAAAATACATACCTTACCATATATTTGTGTGTGTGTTCTCACTAGTAAACACATCTAATGCATATAATAAAGCCAGCAGAGCAAAGGAAAATAAACTTCATTAATAGATTAAGATAGCCCAGCTAGGTTACAAATGGAATTTATTGCTAAACACAAAGCTCTATTTGTTTTGATCAGTATGTGCCACACTAGAAAAAGTGCTTTTATATTCAGGCAATTATTTCAGATAAAATACAAGGCTGTTGAGCAAACAATTTTGTTCTGTTATACCGAGAACTATCGCTATGATTTTCAGCTATTGAATTCAGTGTTAGTGAGACTGGATACTTGTGCATAGTTCAAAGCTTATAACCCTGACCCATAAATGCTACACTAGAGAACTCTTGTTATGATGAAAGTTGCCAATCAGGATATGAACTCATGAGACAAAGGTAGGTATATTAAAAGACTGGCATTGAAACATGAAACATGAAGTTGAAACAGGTCCAGATACAATAGGCAAAAAGTAATCAGAATCCATATGAATGTTCATAACTAGTGGCAGAAAATAGACTATACAATAGCAGGCAAGTTAATATCAGTTTTAATCACTTCTGAAATTACACACTTCAAACCAAGAACATGCTCTCTCCTAAATAGTGATTCACACAAAATCCTGAGCCACAGAACGTTATTATTTGCTACTTTCCAAGAGGTGGCAAATTAGATATTTCATTCAGGTCTCTGGGGACCAAACACAGCTGCCAAGTCTTTATTTGCAGTGATAAAAAATAGCTTATGGTAATTAAAATTTGACTTTACTAAAGAGAAAGGAAGGTGAGTTCTGGTTATCATCGAAATAAGTGATTAGTATGCGGCTTCAACAGTCTGTTTGTACTGACTGAGAAGTCAAAAGTACCACAATGCACATGACAAATATGGGCAGCTGATAAAAGATGAATAACAATATAAATCATACACTTTTATAATGATACAAATGCACAAATTTATATAAATGTATAAGGAGACTTTAAAGGACCACTGCACAATAAAATAATGTTTAAAAATGTTAAGTCTGACTAAGCAGGAAAAAAGTAATATATCTATTTCGATTCCTCAGTATTACCTTGGGAGACATCCATGATGCATTGCTGAAGTTGTGTGTGTGTGATGGTCGTTTACATTTCTGGAGAGCTATTATTGCAGCAAAGGATGTGAGGGTTTTTTGTTCTGGGCCAGTGAGAGGGAATGGACATTATACATAATTCAGTCTTATCCTATTATCTTTACAATGGCTCTCTGTAACCTCATTCAACACCACGCTCTTGACTGATAGTAGAAACATGTAACACACACAAAACTGATTCCTGTACTTATTATTATTACTAGCCACTTGCCCGTCAAAAATGACTTGAATGAATTTGCAAGCCTCCCAATGCTGTTGTTTGCCACACATTGCAAGCCTCGCCATGCGGGGCAAAGCCCGGCAATGCGAGCCTCACTATGCATGGCTTTTCTTTCTCCTTCCCTCCTTCTGTGCCCTCTCCCTCCCTCTTCTCTCCTTCTCTCTCCTCTCTGTGAGCCTCCCAATGTGCGCCTTCGGGAGCTCATTTCAGGCCTTGCCATTGCGGGCCTCCCATCACAAATGACGGGATAATATTTGATTTTTCTCTCCCCCCTTCCTCCCTGTGTCTCTTTTTCTCCCCCCTCCCTCCCCTGTATCTCTTTCCCCTCTCCTTCCCCTGTATCTCTTCCACCTCTTCTCTCCCCTGTGTCTCTTTGCCTCCCTCTCCCTCCCCTGTGTTTCTTTACCCCCTTCTCCCATCCCTGTGTCTGTTTTCCCCCACTCCCTCCCATGTGTCTCTTTCCCCCCTGTACCTCTCCTGTGTCTCTTTGCCCCCCTCTCCCTCCCCTGTGTCTTCCCCATCTCCCTCCCCTGTGTCTCTTTCCCCCTACCTCCCCTTTGTCTCTTCCCCGTGTCTCTTTGCCCCCCTCCCCTGTGTCTCTTTTCCCTATCTCCCTCCCATGTGTCTCTTTCCCACCTCCCCTGTGTCTCTCCCTCCCCTAGTGCCTTCCCCGCCTCTCCCTCCTCAGTGTCTCTTTGCCCCCTCTCCTGTGTCTCGTTCCCCCCCTTCTCCCTCCCCTGTCTCTTTTTGCCCCCCTCTCCCCCGTCTCCCTTCTGCGCCCATTATGGGCCTCTCCCCCTCTCCTGCACCCATTGCAGGCCTCGCAATGAGCACATTCAGCACCCATTGCAGGCCTCGCAATGTGTGCCTTGGCTTGCAATATGCACATGCGCAAACCCGCAACTTTGCGAACGTTACACACAAACTTGCAGTACAACATCTATATATATGATTGTTTGTGTATAACCCTTCCGTAGCGCTGTACATGGATTATTATCAAGACAAAAACAATGACAGTATTAATACATTCCCCACAGATGGAGGGTCCTGTCTTTGAGCTTAGAATCCAGTGTCTAAAGTGTTTTCCCCAAAGCACCTTGCAAGATTAACAAATCGCAAACTTACAATCAGAGTTTTCAAAAATTCTGATTTTACCCAAAAAATATTTATGCCTATGGCGTATACAGCTGCTAATATTGTTAGTATGGTACATATGTGAGAAAGAAGTGTCTTTTTTTAAAGCACTTGTTAAAATGCAAGTTCTTATTTTTCACTGAGATCTATGAATAATTTAAAAATAAGTACAAAGTTTTGATAAAGTGTGGTTGGGACAAAAAGTCTGCCTTTCTTCCCACTGACCACAACGGTGGAGGGGAGACGTATTCACTAAATACCTTTGAAATTACAAGTTTAACCTATTGTTTTGGACTGACACAGTCAAATATTAGAATAGTGATCTGCTTCTATACTTTGATATATGTTTGCCTCCTTTGACAGTAGAAAAGATGATAAACAGAAACAAAAGTGTGTCTCTCAGTAAAGCATAATTGTATATTATAGTAAAGGAAAGCTGTGCTATTTTTATTTGATGAAAACATTTTGTTATCAAGTCTGGTTCTTCAAATGTAAATATGGCAGTACAGAAATTCTCTGTTGGAATATCAGTTTTCTGAGTAAGTCATGAAGATTTTTTAGACTTTCCACATGTGGGCACTTAAAGAGTTACACATTCATGGCTACTTCTTTGAACAATATATGCATTAGCAAAGAGGAGTCTTATAGTGTGCAACTGTATAACATTTATAGGTTGTCAATCAAAAAGCTCTTAATCATTTTTATTTCTTAAATTGCCGTAATGGCAGCAGTCTTGCATTATAAAGTTTGGGGTATAGGTGACGTTTTTTTTTTTTATTACTTCAATAGCTCCCTAGATACAGCATGGTACGGTTATTTTTATAAAAGCACAAACGCTATCCATAGAGGAATCAGCAGTCAGGGTCCACGCCTGGACTTGACATCGTCAGGTACTTCACCCCTGAAGGGTTTCACCTGGACTGCCCTGACAGTTTTATAGGGCTGTTGCAGTTTTAAAATATTACGGTACTCTGTGGAAATTGATTCAGTACCACAGATAGAATTCAGTATATACTAGATTTGTAAAGTACCAAATTTCCCCGCTGTTATGAATAGAAGGGCCCAGTGGACTGTTTGGGGTTAATCAGTTATTATATGTGTGTTTAGAATGTGCTAGCGACTTGCTTAACAGTTATATCCTGTATGTAATGCATACATGTAGTTATATTATGGATGTAATAAGTGCATATAATACTGTAATTGATTAACATTCAAATAATGTATCTGTTAGAAGTAGTCCATAGGATATGCTTAGATAATATAAAGTTAATGCAGTCATATCTGGGATAAACAAAGGTTTAAAGATTCTAAAGAATTTATATGGCTTTGAAAATCAGCCATGCAAAGATCCCTGTGTTGAGTCTGGAAGGGGGAAGTTTAGTTTTTTAACCCTGTAGGTTGAGATCTACTAAAACGGAGATGGGGGCTTTGCTACAGACCTGGGGGCATGGTGTTTTGTGTTATCTGAAAATGTGTCTTGAAAAATAAAGAAGTGGCAGTCTGATTCTGGACACACAAAATAAAGGTGGTGTCGGAGTCTGCTTGTACTAATCAAGGGTACAGGGAAAGGGAAAAGGAGTCTGATGGTGCCCGCCTCTTCAGAAATTATGCTGTAATCTGAATTGTCTGCTGGATGCTGAGATCAGAACAAAAAGATACGACCCATAGAGAGAGAGAATTGGGGTGAGCATAGTCCTCGAATCAGGTGGGCCTAACACCCGCTTTTGTTCGTTTTGCAACAAAATAGCAACTCCCAGTAATACAGTAGTGATACCGGTCCTAAGAGGGTTTGGTGACATTAACCGGGCTGAATGTTTAATCCAAAAAATGTACACAAAAGGGCTATCCAAAAATGATGTCTACCTAGCAAAGAGTGACATTACAAATATCTGAACATTGATTGGGCATGCTGAATAAGGAACATTGTCTAGCAGCTTGTGTGTGTGGGAGTATTGTATTGAAGTGTTTGCTTAACTTTAGGTCCAAGGACATAGAGGGGAAGGGTGCACAGAGTGTTAAATATGAATCTCAAAGCACATCTGTTTAAATCAACCAAACAATCTGTGTACTCAAAAATGCAGACATACATTTAAACTAAAAAGAAAATGTATGTACAAAATACATATTTTCTTTTTTAAGCTAAATTTTTATTGTTATATTAAATTACTATAAATAAAATGATAAATAACGGGGTTAAGTGTACAGTTACATATAACTAAATGTTTAGTGGGAAGACTTAACAACGGAAGAACTTCAAGAATATTTCCTGGAAAGCAGGTTCATGATTTAGACTAAATCACACTATTCGAGAGTGAGAGAGAGAGCAAGTTTTTGGTTTAAATGGTGCCCATTTATTGAGATGAGAGAGGGCAGACTTGTGATTTGTAGAAAAACTTCCTTGTCAAAGCAAGAGACAGCTACCCCATGGTTAGGAGTTAGTACCACTTGCTAGGAAAATAAATGGCATTCTTAATGTTTGGAGTTGAGACACACTAGTTGAGGCAAAAGATAAAGGGAGCATGGCTTGGAGGGGGATTCAATTGCTGAGGCAACAGAGAGAGGGTTTATTTTTTTGAGTAAGGCTCTTGATGAGAAAAGGGCAGGCCCATACTTTTGGTGTTGAAGAATGACACAGTCCAGGGGACTGAGGATAACTTTTTGAAAGCACTGGTCATGTGGTCAAAAGCAGGACTTCTAAAAAGGTACCATTTGTCTGGTTGGGGCTGAATATTAGCCATGTATTAACTTAAAGAATAGTTATCTATGGTTATTCAGAGAGAGTGAATTTGAATGCCAGATGACAGTAGTGCAACAGTCTTCAGTTTATTATAGCTGTTATGACCTAGAACCAGCTCTGGAGACTTCAAAGACACAGCTTCACTGGTACCATCCTTAAGTCACATATGTGTTTGCAATAATCCTTTATTCTCTGTGCACATTTCCAACAATGGTAACAATATAATTATTAACAGAGAAATAAACATTGCACAGCTTGCCTGTATACTCCCTAGTGACATTTGTAATTCCCTTCCCTTTTAGCCAATCAAAAGGCAATATAGTAAGCCTTTTTCTATTGCTATTGGCCAGTTATAGGAGGGTTCGCCAATCAGGGAATATGCTGAGTTTAAGAGACTGGCCTAATCTCAAGCTATGGGGAGCAGGGGTGATGCTCTGGGAATGCCTAAGGGGGACTTGGTGGCAGGTTTTTAGTCTGGTCCGTAACATGAGGTGGCAAATGTGACCAATAAATAGTTTAGTTATTGATCATAGATGGTTAGGTGCCTTACAAGTGTCAGGCCATTAATACGGGAAATGCTACGTGTTATGGAACAGGCATGTCCCACAGTCTGCTGGGCTGGCCAAATCAGTGACACATAATTCTCTCCTGTTCTATCCCTGATATCCTGTCCCTATATGGATGGCCTGGCTCTCTGGGTCCATCAGAACTTTCTTTACTCCCTGTCCAGTGTAATGATCACTCTGTTAGACGTGATCTGACTACTATCCCCTTGACCAGCTACAGTATTTTATATGGTTATGCTGGTATTGTAACACCTGATCATAAATAGTTTGTACCAATAGACCGGCAGAGGCAGCTATGCAAAAGCTGTGGTTAACCGCAGCCAATAGATCAAAGAAGTATCAATTACACCACTTAACCCAATCAAAGTGGTATCAGTTACAATACTTAACCTCTGTGGTTTCCTACAACAATAGCTTAACTGGCCAACAAGGCAGGTTGTGAACTTTCTTCTCATGCCAATAACGTAAGTTGAGACTGCTGGTATCATACTCATAACCACCGGGGAATCTCGCTACAGTGGCAGTGCCATTTTGTGGTTAATCTTTAATTCTAGGAAATGGACAGGGCAAAGTGTCCATGATTAGAGGTATGATACCTTTAAAGGGCCAGTACTGTCTACCCTGTTTTTCCCCCCAACAAGACATAAATAGTGATGTCGCGAACATAACATTTTCGGTTCGCGAACCGCGAACGTGAACCGACTCAAATGTTCGCGAACCGGCGAACCGCCATAGACTTCAATGGGCAGGCGGATTTTAAAACCCACAGGGACTCTTGCTGGCCACAATAGTGATGGAAAAGTTGTTTTAAGGGGACTAACACCTGGACTGTGGTATGCAGGAGGGGGATCCATGTCAAAACTCCCACGTAAAATTACATAGTTGATGCAGAGTCTGGTTTTAATCCATAAAGGGCATAAATAACCTAACATCCCCCTCCATCATCATCCTCCCCTGTATCTCTTTATCCCCTCCCTCATCATCCTCCCCTGTGTCTCTTTCCCCCCTTCCTCATCACCCACCCCTGTGTCTCATTCCCCCTCCCTCATCATCCTCCCACCTCCCTCATCATCCTCCCCTGTATCTCTTTACCCCCTCCCTCATCATCCTCCCCTGTGTCTCTTCCCCCCTCCATCATCATCCTCCCCTGTGTCTCTTTCCCCCTCCCTCATCATCCTCCCTTGTGTCTCTTCCCCCCTCAATCATCATCCTCCCCTGTGTCTCTTCCCCCCTCCATCATCATCCTCCCCTGTGTCTCTTTCCCCTCTCCCTCATCATCCTCCCCTGTGTCTCTTTTCCCCCTCCCTCATCATCTTCCCCTTTGTCTCTTCCCCCCCTCCCTCATCATCCTCCTCTGTGTCTCTTCCCCCCTCCCTCATCATCCTCCCCCCTCCCTTGATGATAAGGGGGGAAGAGACACAGGGATAAGTGTGAGGGGTGTTAGGGTAAGGGGTGTTAGGGATAAGGGTGAGGGGGTTAGGTGTTAGGGTTAGGGGTGTTATGGCTAAGTGTGAGGGGTGTTAGGGTGAGGGGTGTTAGGGATAAGTGTAAGGGGTGTTAGGGTGAGGCATGTTAGGAATAAGTGTGAGGGGTGTTAGGTCTTAGGGATAAGTGTGAGGGGTGTTAGGGTTAGGGTAAGGGGTGTTAGGGATAAGTGTGAGGGGTGTTAGGGTTAGGGTGAGGGGTGTTAGGGATAAGTGTGAGGGGTGTTAGGGTTAGGTGTTAGGGTGAGGGGTGTTAGGGATAAGTGTGAGGGGTGTTAGGGTTAGGGTGAGGGGTGTTAGGGATAAGTGTGAGAGGTGTTAGGGTTAGGTGATAGGGTGAGGGGTGTTAGGGATAAGTGTGAGGGGTGTTAGGGTTAGGGGTGTTAGGGATAAGTGTGAGGGGTGTTAGGGTTAGGGTGAGGGGTGTTAGGGATAAGTGTGAGGGGTGTTAGGGTTAGGGTGATGGGTGTTAGGGTTAGGTGTTAGGGTGAGGGGTGTTAGGGATAAGTGTGAGGTATTGTTAGGGTTAGGGTGAGGGGTGTTAGGGATAAGTGTGAGGGGTGTTAGGGTTAGGGTGAGGGGTGTTAGGGATAAGTATGAGGGGTGATAGGGTTAGGTGTTAGGGTGAGGGGTGTTAGGGATAAGTGTGAGGGGTGTTAGGGTTAGGGTGAGGGGTGTTAGGGATAAGTGTGAGGGGTGTTAGGGTTATGTGTTAGGTTGATGGGTGTTATGAATAAGTGTGAGGGGTGTTAGGGTTGGGTGCTAAGGTGAGGGGAGGATGATGATAAGCGGGGGAAGAGACACAGGGGTGTCCTTGCAGCAGAGATCAAAAGAGTCCTTCAGGACTGTATTGCACACTGTGTACAGTAGCCTAGCTATGGTTTTCCCTATTGATGCAGTATCACCTACACTCAGCCTCCTCTCAGTAAGACTGCAAGTTATTTATGATTCCAAAATTACTGCTGTCCATGAGGTAGATGGCTCTGGAAGGGAGTGTATGCTGCTGATTGGCTGGAATGTGTCTGCTGACTGTGACATGCAGGGTCAAAGTTTGCTCAATGATAAAGTATAGGGGGCGGGTCGAATATCGCATATGTTCGCAGTTCGCCACGAACGCGAACATGCTATGTTCGCCGGGAACAGTCCTCCGGCGAACTATTCGGGACATCTCTAGACATAATGAGAACTTTATTAAAACACACAACAATATTAAATATAACAGTGATCAGAACTCTTTCAGTGACTCTGGTTTCAGTCATTATAACAACTGACCTTTAGACAAACTCCTCCCTTCCAGTGGAAGCATCTAAGAAATTATCCTTCCAGATGGCCTCATGCAAGGTGCGGCTATCTATTCTCCTGTCAGGACAGTCCATCTGCATTTTGATTGACTCCTCCCTTCCAATGTTTGATGGTGAAATGAAAGGTTTGTAAAGCCAGACTCCTTCACAACAGCCTGCCATTGTCTCCAGCCACTAGTTGGAGCCAACATAGAGGGTTGTGATCTGTGATCACTGTATACTCCCAACCATACAAGTAGGGCTGCAATTTTTGTATTGCCCACTCCACAGCAAGGCACTACTTGTCAATAGCAGTGTATGACACCTTTTGTATTAGGAGATTTCTACTCAGGTAGGGTACCGGGTCGGCCAAATGTAGAGGCACAGGCTGCACAAAAAAGGGCTGATGATAGTCTGGAGTAGCTAACACAGTATGGGAAGTTAGGGCGGCTTACAGAATCCGAAATGTGAGCTCATGCTCTGATTCATCCTGGCATCTTCTTCCTGGTCAGATCAGTGAGCGGCTTGGTTATGGTGCTGTAATGGGGAACAAACTCTGAATAATAACCAGCAGTACTTAGTAAAGCCATTATCTGCTCTTTAGTCTATATGGTAGGCCAGGTAGCTTTCCCTTCTATTTTGGTGGCTCTGGACGATTTTACCACTTTCCACCCGGTGTCCTAGGTAATTTACCTCAGCTTTAGCCTACTGACATCTGGCCAAATAGCAAGCCCTGTCTAATGTATTTTAACATATGTTCTATGTGTTGTAAATGATCTCCCCACAAGGTGGTAAAATTGGCAATATAATTTAGATATGCCTTGGCAACTGTGTTATATCACTGAAGCACCTTATCCACTAACCCCTGGAAGGTAGTGGAGCCTTCTTCATTCCAAAGAACATAACCATGAACTGATATAGCCCTAATAGGGTGATAAAGTCTTACTTCTCCATGGCCGGATCCACTATAGCAATTTGCCAGTATCCATTAGATAAATCAAGGGTGATCAGATAAATAGCTGGTCTAGCATCTGTCTTGGTTTTATCGTTTAATCTACGGTAGTCCACACAGAATTGTTATTTTTAGGCACTATCACCACTGAGATGCCCACAAACTATTATAAGGTTTATGATCCCCAGCTTTAACATGTTAGTTAGTCCGGTTTTAATAATCTTTCTCATAGACTCCGGTACACTATAGGAGGATTGCTTCAAAGGGGGAGAACCAGCAATTAGAACTTTGAGAAAGTTGAGCCTAATACATCCAAGCAGAGCAGCTGGTTACTGTGCTAACAAAGTACAAAGGTGTTGCGGATGATATGGGGTTAGGTTAGGGGGTTCACTATTTATATCTAAAGTAAGGGAAGTAGATCAGCAGCAGCTCCTTTTCTGCCCCTGTCGTTAGACAGACAGCAATAACTATGGTGTCCCAGCTCTGATAAGCCTTCAACATTCAACATTAAAGAACCACTGTAAAGTACTCCTCAAAGCATGTTGAAATAATTTTAGATTTTTTTAAAATCCGTGCATTTTTCACTGAGAAATCCAATCATAATAAAATATGTGTTTATATGTGGGAAGACCGACCACAGACTCTTCTAGCTGAAAAGCAAAGTGGCTGTGTGTCCCATTGAAGTCTATGAAGTGAGACGCCCCTGTCCTTTTTCAGTATGTAATGCCTGGAATAAGCTGCTAATAAACTGTTGTACTTTTTCAAAATATGTTGTGAAGATTTTTTTTCTAAACAGAACAGACAGACAGATAGATAGGGTAGGTAGATAGGTAGGTAGATGGAACAGGTAGATGGAAAAGATAGGTAGATGGAATAGGTTGATTATATATGTAAATGGAATAGGTTGGTTAATGGAATAGGTAATTGAAATAAGTAGGTAGATAGAATTAATTGATGGAATAGCTAGGTAGAATAAATTGGTAGGTAGGCAGAATTGATAGATAGAATAGGTAGATAGAAAAGGTATGTAGATATAATAGGTAGATAGATGGAGTGGGTCAATATAATAGGTAGGTAAATGGAATAGGTAGATGAAATAGATAGATGGAAAAGGTAGGTACATAAAATAGATAGATAGAACAGGTATGTAGGTAGGTATTTAGAATAGGTAGGTAGAATAGAAAGAAAGAAAGATAGATAGATAGATAGATAGATAGATAGATAGATAGATAGATAGATAGATATGTAGATAGAATAGGCATGTAGATGGAAAAGGCAGATATTATAAGTAGGTAAATGGCATTTCCAGCCCCTTCCAATAATTGATCTACCCAATCCACAACATGGCAAACCAGAGCACTCAGGAGACAGCAAACTGTTTGATTGCTGGGATTTGGGTGACAAATCACCCTGTCTACCTTCCTAATAATAGAGTCTCCTACCACCAAAACCTGTCTGTTGCTCTGTCAATTCTTCTGTATCTGACATTGCCATTCCTGAATTTACATCCCCAATAGTTTTTGTTGGTGCTTGCCAACTCAGAACTGGCGTGCTTCTGTCTCCTGTTCCCTCTGCTGCCCCTTGTAACTGTAACCAAGCTGCCTCCCTGGACATCCTCACTAGCCCCAACTCTAGCCTTCATTCTAGGCCCAGCTAAACTGTGCTGAGTGAGCACCAACTCCCTTCCCAGTAGAGCAATACCTCTATGTGCTACAATTCTCCCCTCTAGTTATCCAATTTGACCTTCAAGAGAAGCAACATGCTCACACTTGTCACAGAGGTATGGGCCCTGGATCAGCTGTTCCATCAGTTCATACATAAGCAGGATGTACACTGAGTGTGGTTGTCACCGGACTGACTCATGCTTACTAATTACAAGAACACAGTGAGAAAACAAACCATTATATTTGAATAAACCTTGTTTTTCTATAGCATAATAAAAAAATAAAGTTTTTTACTCTTCTTTCTTTTTCATTATTTACCCTTCCTTCTGCTTTCTTCCCTTTCCTGCAGTACAATTTGCCCCCTTTTCTGTTGAACTCCCTCGTTTTAGTTAAACTCCCATACTATAACTGCACTTTTACCAGAACTGTTCGCAAGCTCACACGTTCGTTCCATCCCCTGTTTAAATGAGATTCTAATTACTCACTTAAACAATAATCACTGCACAAGTAAACAAACACCCTTTACTGTTCAGAAGAAAATCACAGAACAGATGCAAACAGACAACACAAAAGCCACACACTGATATACACAGTCAAAACCCTTCTCACCCGAACAATAATTACTGCATACGTACACAAATACCCTTTACTGTTCAGAAGAAAATCACAGAACAGCTGCAAAAAAAAAACCTTTTGAGGGGTGTGAAGATGGTTTAGATAATATTGAATATTTCAATGATAGAAGACATAAGGTGATAAAGAGTTTTAAAAAGATGCAGGGGGAATATGGTGTTAAAATGAGAAAAAAATATGCAGGTATATAGACAAACTGGAGCAGAGAAATTACCAATTTGGGAGAATTAAAAGGAATGTCAAAATTATTAAAGATTGTATATTGTTTAATTCAATAGCATAAGTAGTCAAACGGATTTGAAATTACTTATAGATGGGTAAAGTTAATACTGTAGTTAAAGGATAAATTATTATTAAAGCATATCTGAAATTAAAAAAATGTATTTTCTTGACAGACCATTATAAACAACAGTTAAAAATAATACACCAAAGCTATTGTCTACCTAGATTATGGTGAGAATTTGGTAACATTTTGAAAAATTATGTATAAAGTGCAAGATGTGAAGCTGTGACTATCTGCATTTCTTGGGGCAAAGTAGTAGGATTTATATATTTTGGAGAAAGGTTCAGGTCTGGATTAAAAATGGAAAGGGGTTGGAGGTCTCATTAATTCTAAATTAGTGCTGTTTCCTGGGGTAGATAGAAAGGTGTGTCAGGAGTGGAGATTTATGAAAACACATATTATTGTTGTTAAGAAAATAATAATGAGGAATTAGAAAAATAAGAGAGCCTCTTCTATGTTAGGTTTGAAGAATGCTCCTCTTAAGCAGATGATTTTGGACAGTTAAAAAGGAATTGAGACTTATGGAAAAGGCAAAATAGTTAGTGTCTGTTTAAATCCGGGTATAATATTAATACATTGTGATGAGTCATGATTCTTTAATATAATAATAAATAGAAAAAAATTTATGGGTTTGACTCATCAGTCTTGATTACCTGGCTTTGGAAAACTGGAGAAGTTGAAATTTAGAACTTAAATTTAAATATATGTTATAGTGTGTTGAATATGGGAAATAATATGATGGATCATGTAAGCCAGTTATGTGATGTATAAAAATATATTATTTGATATGTAAACTATATTTGAATGGACATTCCCAATTCCTTCATCCTCTGAACATGTTGGTGCTATGTGTGACTTGTATTTATTTATCAAGATTGGGATTCTGTACCAAAAATATAATAATTTATAGTACGTTTATTTAGTCTGAATACTTTTTGATGCTCTGGGATTTGATCCTATAATTTTTGCCATGTTTCATTATATATTTCACTATTTATATACAGCTCCATTTGTGTGTATATGTTAATGCACTATTTCCACATTGTTAAGCATGTTATATAGCTGCAATATAGTGAAAGCACATCTCTACAACGGAAACAGTGGCTTTCAAAAATCGCAAGGTTGTATTGTTAAAATATTTTAGAAATGTCTGTATACATATATTGCCATCAGTCAGCCATTTAAACAATAATGTGTTTTAACTTCTTGTAATTATTTCATCATTTCTTACAAAACAAAATAAGGATGAAATGCTCTTTTCTGGCCAAAGGGCTAATTCTCATTCCTGGGCCAAAATCTTTACTTTAAGCTCTGATATCAAGGCAGAAAGTGGTCATGTTAGTTTATATGTATTTTGTCTTTAAAGTGTATATTGATTAATTGTGGCTACTTTAAAATTCCAGATACATTTTGTCAAAAGGTTTTGGATTTTTCCAGAGTTTTTGGAGGAAATCTCTTTGATCATCTGACGAAACAGAACCAAACACATGATCACAAACAAAAGTTTATTTCTTCATTAATACAGAGCCACATAAAATATTGATATTAAATTAAAGACTAAAGATAATCTCAATGTTGATGAGACAGCATTCTGATTTATGGTGTAACAAGTCAGAATTACTTTATTTGTACAAACGTGTTGGAGAGAAAAAAACAAACTGAGTTCTGCTATCAGTTTGAAGATGTCCTCTAACCATAAAAAATACATGAGCTTTTATAGTATACAGCCACATAACATGTAATCGTAATCTCCCTAACTGTTCTCTTACTGTCACAGGGCTAAGCCAGCTGGACCAGCAACTGAGGAATCCCATAGGTCAGGCTTGCATTTGATCTGGTAGACACTCGGGAGACTCAGGAACTCTAAGGCAGATAATGTTTTGTAAGGTAGAAAGCCCCTAATACTTACCCAATAAAGATACACACAGTCACAGAATGTTCAACAAGACGTAACACTTTCAGTCCCATATTTATACTCTGGAGACTCTACTAGAGTTACAAGGTTACTGTGTAGTCCCGATTTTTGTATAGAAGTCAAAGGGAGAAGTCAGTGGATGATGATGGTTGCTCTTAGGGTGAGGTACTAAAAGACCGAGTATCCTAACAATTAATAGTTTAACGCCCCAAGACCCTCTGAGAAAGATGCATACAATTCAAACAATCATCAGGGATTACAGTGTTCAATAGCTTATTTGTTAGTGACATAGATGAAGGAAAGGCTGACAGTCCCAGCAGAGTCTAGTAGGTCTGTGAGCCTTTTCCTTATCCTTTACAGAACCCCCTGTATTGTCAACATCCCTGAAAAGTCTCCTGTCACTTAGACAAACTTACGGACTACAGGGACTTATATACAGATTGCAATATATCCCATTGTGTACATCACTATTTATAAGACCTTGCACATCATAACATTTTTCTTCAGTCTCCGTTTGACAATACATACTGTCATGACTTTCTCTTATAGTAGTACAGTGAGTTTTGGTATGGACAAACAGGTGCAAAGCAGACAGCACTTTATTGCAACATGCATGCAAACTGTCATACTTAATAATTGAGAAAATCATTTAAACAAACCAGTGTTATTATTCATCAGCTTCCCAACTGCTCATGAGAGACCAAAGGTTTCAACCTCCAGGGGCAGAAAATGAGGATTGTCTCTGGTTCTTAAAATGATATCGATCCAAAGTATTCATCTGCTTATGAAGATAGGCCAATACATGAAAATAAAACTATTAGCCTCTGAGCCATTGAGCTCACATTGCTGCAGAGAAAACTAACTTCTAAGCAAGACTAAACACAAATGTGCACACTTTCCTTCAGGCCTTAACCAACTTCCCCACATTTTACAGTCTTTCCCTTTTTTTTTTTATAAGACCTTTTGGACCAGATAACAGACAGGTGAGGCAAGTTGCAACAAGGCCTGACTTCTTTGCATTCCATAAACCGGCTGTTTGACGGGTGCATTACCAGTATCCTTCTACCATCTGGATCGATACAAGGTAGGAAGTGGTAAGTGCCACTCGCTACCTGCTCCTTTGTCTAGTGTCATTACATATCCCTGGAACAAATTGATTGCACCTTCCACTGAAAGCAAGGCCCTACCCCACCTGTCAGCCATGATTGGCAACTAAGGAGAAGTGCCCATATGATCACATATACAAATGGCCAATGATCTATCACCGAAGTACCTGACCTTCCAATTCTCCAAACCACATTCTCAGGAAAGCCCACAAGGCTGTTGTAGTGGTTGCTTTTTCTTAAAACGAGTGTGTACCCAGTTCGGATGCAGAACAAGCCCAAACACTGCCCACGAGTGACTCATGTTTGGAGAACCGTCAATTGAGAAGAACCAATCCTATTTGAGTAAGGAAAGGTGCAAAACAAGCTAGACGCTTGGTTCAGAAAAGCCATAATACCACAGAAGGAAGGGAGGGGAGCAATCAGTACACCTGATACACTGCCAACTTTCTCCCATTACCAACCTGGTCAATCTTAGACTGTCACAGTCACATGGTCACATGATCACCATGGATCCCAACACCAAGTACCTGAGGTCACCATACTTTGTATGTTTACCAACTATTCTATCACTCCAAGCAGACCAGCGGGGAAGAGAGATAGCTGCACAGAACCGCAAGGCTTCCACATATCACAGACATCTTTCCAGAACAGTGGTATCCATGGCCCCTGGGAAAAGGCTACCAGTCACCTGTCATCCCGTATTTGCCATACTTCCTGTTAAACCTGGAAACATTTGTTTCACCAATCACTCCTTCGTCAGGTCCAATTAACCTGGCTAGTTTTAGAAAAGCCAAGGCTGCTACCTAACGCCTCACCTTAGGGGGATAACTCTTAATGCCTTAGGTTACCGTATACCTCAGCACGATCCCCATCCTCATGCCATCCTTGTCTACTCCACCTTGTATGGAAGTCGAGTAGATGAAGCCCACTAATGCCTCTCCAATCCCAGGAATGCCTCTCTAATTCTCAGCTCTAGGTACCTACACGTGTCCCAAGTGACCATAACTGCCCATCCTACCCTATGGCCAGCAGCCTGAGGTGCGCAGATTAAAAGGACCAGTTAGCAATCTTGTGCACGGAACCTGGTACCTACTTCCCCTTACGCTATATATTCCAATATCGGCACAAGCCAAAGTGTTTCAGCCATCGTGGTACCAAGAGGCATGATGCACTTTGGCCCTATTATCTGAATGAAAATTATTTTCTTATCATGCAAGCTGCCCCACCGACTAGCAGTGCAGAAGCTTTGAAAGATCTCCTGAGCGAAGTACCTAGAAACACTAGACACCAACTTGTATTCCTTTACTTGTGAATAAACAAACACCAATGCAGAACCCCCCCAAAAAAAACTTCTTTCAATACAGATTACGATTCACCTTATAAGTCTATCAGAATAAAGAGCTATCCTTCAAATGACAGCAAGCTAACCATCCCTTCGAGCCCCGGAGATAAACCCAAGAGGAAGTACCGATTCAGAATTTCCCTCCGCCACAGGACAGGAGTGGGCCTCTCTGCACTACACCCTCATTATACTTGCTGGTATACAACCTGACACCTACCATAATTAATTACTCTCACATAAATAGAACAGCTGTATGACAAGACTGTTAAACACACAAATGGGATCCAGAATGATAGGGAAGACGAACAACAAATACTGTAACCACTCAAAGATACCTGAACCTATGCAAAGTTACTATAAGAACATGGTGAATGTTAAAAACGGGCACCATATACCAATGCAAGGCAAAAACAAGTTAGGATAGTCTCCAGCAATGGTGGACATATCAAGAACGTTGTACCCATACAAATACACATATTACACGGAAGGGATACATATTACACAAAAAAACTAATCGTAGAATTATAATTAAAATTACATAGGCACCAAGCCACAAAAGAGAGGGCATCAGGAAAAAGGATAGGGGAGGCAGGATATCAAACTCTCGAACCTTGATCATAAAATCGATAAAATTGCCACTGCATACCCGATACATTGGGAAAAGCACTGCATGGACCCCAGAGACTATTGGAAACGGACTCTTAAAAGTTGGAGAATCCAATAGATGCATGAAGCATCGCCTAGAAACATGATTATTTTCCACCATCACAACTGGCATCCATACGTGTGCAACTAGACGCCAGACAGCATAGACCCACTCATCCACCCATAAGAACACTCTACTTTGGAAGCCAAGAGTGCATGAGGGGCAAAATATGAGCCAAATGGCAAAGATACTAAAACACACAAGTAAGTGGATTTTCCTTGCAAGTAAAAGCTGATAAATTGCAGAGAGCACTAATTGTGCCCAAGTGAGAGGGGTGTGGCTTGACAGTTAAACTAGTATAAAAGGTTTGTGAGCTGTTTGGGGCTGTTTGCCAGACTGAGTGAAACTGTTGGGGATGTCCATTCAGGAATGGCAATGCCAGATAGAGCTGTTCCCTCGAACAGCCGGGAAAACAGTTCTACTGGAGGAGTGGGAGGGCAGAATAGGTAGAGCAGCAGACAGGTTTTGGTGGTAGGGGACTCTATTATTAGGATGGTAGACAGGGTGATTTGTCACCCATATTCCAGCAATCGAGCAGTTTGCTGTCTCCTGGGTGCTCAGGTTCGTCATTTTGTGGATCGGGTAGACAAATTATTGGGAGGGGCTGTAAATGAACCGGTGGTCTTGGTAAATTTTGGTACCAATGACAAAGTTAGTGGAAGATGGAGTGTCTTAAAGAATGATTTTAGAGAACTAGGTAATAAGCTGAAGGCAAGGACCTCCGAGGTAGTATTTTCTGAGATACTACCAGTGCCACGTGCTAGCCCAGGGAGGCAGAAGGAGCTTAGGGAGGTTAATGCGTGGCTAAAGATGTGGTGCACTAAGGTGGGGTTTGGGTTTTTAGAGCACTGGGCTTACTTCTCACTTCGGTACAATCTCTACAGCAAGATGGATTGCATCTTAATGATGAGGGCGCTTTTGTGCTTGGGGATAGGATGGTAGAAAGGCTGGAGGAGTTTTCAAACTAGTATGTGGGGGGGGGGGACTATATATAAGTAATGGGGTAGAAAGTGTAGAGGGTATAGGGGATGAATTAACAACTCATAGGGTAGGAGATGGGGGGAGGGGTAGTATAGTCAATAGGGCGGTAGTAATAAGTAACTCAAGTACAGTGGCAGGCACTTCAGACTCATAACATAAGGTGTATGCTTGCTAATGCCAGAATCTTGCCAGGAAAAATGGGAGAGTTTGAACTATTAGCAATTCATGAAAAATGGGATATAATAGGCATTACCGAAACGTGGTGGGATGAATCTCATGACTGGACTGTTAATCTGGATGGTTATAACCTATTTAGGAAAGTTAGAGGCAATGGTAAAAGAGGAGGAGGGATTTGTCTGTATGTTAAGCCTGAATGTAAGCCTATAGTCAGAGAGGATATTTTTGGTTGACCTATTGATAAAGTTGTATGTTTGTTGGTAGAGTTAAATAGCGGAGCAGCAAATTCCAAAAGAATATTAGTAGGAGTATGCTATAAACTCCCAAATATAGCTGAAAGTGAGGAAATAAAATTATTGTTACAGATTGGAAATGCAGCTAAGCATGGGCAAATTCTAATAATGGGAGATTTTAATTACCCTGAAATAAACTGGATAAATGAGACCGGCAGTTCAGCTAAGGGGGCAGGTTCTTGAGCACACTCAGGGATCATTATCTGGCCCAGGTAATACAAGAGCCTACTAGAAATTAAGCTATCTTAGATTTAGTCATCAAATCCTGGGAATTATAGACCAGTGAGCCTCATTTCTGTAGTGGGGAAGCTAATAAGTGATAATATACAAGAATATTTCTATTTGAATAGGATTATAAGTAGGAGTCAACATGGATTTATGAAGGATTGGACATGTCAAACAAATCTAATTAGTTTCTATGAGGAGGTTAGTAGGAACCTGGATCAAGGCAACTCAGTGGATGTAGTCTTTTTGGATTTTGCAAAGGCTTTTGATACAGTGCCACATGGGAGACTACTGTGCAAACTAAGAGATATAGGAATTGCAGTAAATATCTACTCATGATTGAGAGCTGGCTAAAAGACAGGAAGCAAAGGGTTGTTGTAAATGGAACATACTCCGATTGGACTAATGTGGTAAGTGGGGTTCCTCAGGGTTCAGTATAAGGTCCTCTGCTTTTTAACATAATTATTTATGACTTAGAGGTGGGATTGGAGTGTGGTGTCTCCATTTTCGCTGATGACACAAAGTTGTGCAAGGTAATTAAATCAGATAATGATGTGCTTTTCCTCTAAAGGGATTTACATAAAATTGAGGAATGGGCATCTAAATGGCAGATGAGATTTAATACAAATAAATGTAAAGTTATGCATCTGGGAAGGAAAAATAGCCATGCAATTTATAATCTTAATGGAGCAAATCTAGGTGTATCAGATATTGAAAGGAATTTGGGAGTGCTTGTTGACAATCACCTAGGTAACAGTGCTCAAAGCCAAGCAGAAGCTGCAAAGGCAAATAAAATATTAGCATGTATTAAGAAGGGTATAGAAGCAAGGGAAGCAAATATAATTCTGCCACTATACAAATCTCTAGTACACCCTCATTTGGAATATGGAGTCCAATTTTGGGCACCACTTCATAAAAAGGACATTTTAGAGCTGGAAAAGGTACAGAGGAGGGCAACCAAACTAATAAGGGGAATTGAGGGGATAAGTTATGAAGAAAGACTAACCAAATTAAACGTATTTTCTCTAGAAAAAAGGCGTCAAAGAGGCAATATGATTACCTTATATAAATACATCCAGGGTCAGTATAAAGATTTGTCAAGGGAGCTTTTTTGTGCCAAGAGGTTTTCAACTGACAAGAGGACATCCCTTGAGGTTAGAAGTAAAAAGATTCCACCTTAAAGAAATAAAAGGGTTCTTCACAGTAAGGGTGGGTAATCTGTGGAATTCTCTACCAGAGGAGGTGGTGACAGAGGAGGTGGTGACAGCGGATTCGATAGATAACTTTAAAAGGGGACTGGATTTATTTCTAGTTAAAAAGGGAATTCAGGGTTATCATGGATAATTAGAGGCAGTATTGATCCAGGGAGAAGTCCGGTCGCCGGTAACTACGTAACTATATAAATATTATAATTCCAACTCCTTATCCTGAAGTTGTGTTGACACCCCAAAGCCAATGAATATATGAGTCCCACACTGGCAATACTCTATTTCAGCTCGCCCACAAGCCCTATGTCCCCAGTTTTCAAACCCCCTTAAGTGTACAAAATACTGCTCACCTGTAACTATAGCAACCTTTGGCACCCTAGGGAGTGTAGCAGAATTAAAGATAAGTTGTCACCTTTTTGACAGGACTCTGATGCCCCTACATTGAACACTACTGCCCATTGCAGCACCGGAATCTTTCCTGCTGCAAGCACATTTGGCCTGGTACTACACCTTACTGTGCATCTTGACGACCTGCTGAAGCAAGAGGAACAATTGCTGTCCCACCCTTGCCTGTAGCTTCACTCTTGTAATCCATTAACATTTTAAACATGGCTTGGCTGAACTAAAAGTATGTTTTCAACCTCCATTACTATGTAACTAACTGTAAAAAAGGAAAGAAGGACAGGGAGACAGAAGGACCTATCATTACACATGGCTAGCTGTGGGCATAATGGCGCAGATGGCGCAAAATGCCCTATAAATGGCTCCACCCCCAGCTAGCCACCTCCAGTCACCTACCCAAGTTCTTCCAGGTCAAGTGATCCCTCCCCCCAACCACAGGAGGCCTGGGGTGATGTCATATGATTTGCTCCGAGGCACACAGTAGTTCAATGGCAGCTTGAGGCCTTTCTCGTCAGCTAGTAAGCCCTCATTTCCCAAGTAAAACAATCCTGTCACAGATAATAACATTAAGTATTGTATGGAAGAGATATATTTATATGTATTTAAATATCTTAACTCTGCTATAATAGTTACCTTGGGAAGGGGTAAGGCAGGTAAAAACCTAAATACACTTATGATTTCTGTATATCAAATACGTTATTTTAGAGGCTGCTTACCATTTAAAGCTCTTCTTTAGCCTACAACTGATGACTTAATTGTTTTAGATAAAGATCACAATTGTTTTAATTTTAATTAAATAGAACATAAAAACCAAGAAAGGATCATGAAAATTTATTTTATTAGACCCCATGAATCAACATATGAGATACACTTGTACTTTCGAAGGCACTGCTAATGTCACAGGTTATGTACATACACATTTGATGCAGATTTTAAGATAGATTCTCAATAATAACCCTTATCACCTAATCAGGAAAATCCAAAAAACATTTTTATTAAATCTGTAATATTTACATAAGCTAAATTCAACACATTTCAAAATAATTCTCCCAGTTACATTTTATCAGTAAGATTGTAAAGAACGGGTACACCAAAATTTCTTAACTTGAAATGCGTGTAAACTTGAATTCAGGTCTTTATTTTGCACAATAAGCATCATATTTCAGACAGACTGCAAACTATATGATTATAAGCTAGTTCATATATTTGGTTTCAAATGTATGAAATTTATCAGGTAAAGTTAAAAAAAGGCCACTTAAGTCTTATTTAACATCAATACAAAGTGTGGTTAGAAAATGCAAAAGCTTGGCACACATTTATAAACTTAGGACATACAGAGAGTTCCCCATACACATTTTTTTCTTGACAAACTGATTTAAATATATTTATGTAATGCTTTCCCTTTAAGCATATATTCCTACACTGATAGAATTAAGAAATATAATTATTATAATATATCTATAAAAAAATTAATAGATCATGATATCATAGTAAACAAACTAGTATGTGTATCAGTTGAGATGCCAGATTTAGCAATTATCATCATAGTCAGTGATATTGTAAACTGCTGTTCAACAATAAAGAATAAATTGTATATTTCAGAAAATACCGGCCATTCAGTAGAATGTTGCAATTTATTTTTGTAATTTTGTGCCACTTGCTTCAAAATGTCTAAAATACAATTTGCATAGAAAATGAAGGCACATTTGTGAAACTGTATAGCCAAATAATCTAAATCCACCTAGATGCTTTTCATTTGATGCTATCACAGTTCCATGAAGTGGTCATCTGATCTTTAGTTACTAGTATTTAGTACAGAAATAAAAGAAATATACCAATCTAAGAAAATACTGGACTTACAAGACAGGACCACATTTATGCTGACATACAACTAATGGCCGGACATAATGGGAGGTAATACAAAAAAGAATATAGGAAACATGTGTCCGTCCCTGTATGCTTGCCAGATGTTTCGAACTTTGGTCAATATTTATAAGAATCTGAGCTCTTCCAAACTATTGTCCAGATTAAATTTGAGCAATGACGAAGCCAAATGTAGAAGTAATCCAAAGACATCAAGGGTTTGTAGTTAAAAATTACCTGTATCGGTACCTAGAACAGAAAAAAGTCAAGAGATGACTATCACTTATAAGCATCATTAAAATGATAGATAAACAACTGTTGTTACATGTTTGTACAATTAAAAGTGTGTTTGTGACTGTGTGAGTCTGTGAATACATAAGGATGTGTGCACTAAAGTTCAAGCATGCTTACAAATATGTGTGTGCATGGAAGTGTTTGTGTTAGAGTACATGATTGTTTGAGTGCAAGCTTGAGTGAGAGAATGTGAGAGCATGTGCATACATGTATGACAGTGCATGCATTTGAGAGTGTGCACATATGAATGCTTGTACTGTGTTATCTGTGTAAATGTGCTTTCATGACATTGCATACTGGAGGGTAACAAGTCCCCGCCCTTTATTATGTTGAGAAATAAGAACATGTCTTTTATTTATTAAAACATTAAATTAACATAAAGAACTTAGTTTATGGTGTCATGTGATATCTTCATATTCACCTACTACAATCCAGCATTCATTGCAAGCAGACATTTTTAGCTCCTTTCTCTCCAAAACAAATTAGAGGTTAACCTTGCTAATGCAAATCTGCAAGCTGAGATATGAGGAACCCCAGGGACATGAGGGGAGTGCATGCCATTGAATGTCATAGACCAGCACAAACTTAAAGGATATCTGGTTGAATATAAAAATGATATAGCATGACTTTGTGGACTATGTTCAAGATGAAGTTACAACAAGATTAAGCATAACAGTATCAGAATCTTCAGAAATTTTTTTACCAAAAAAATATAATAAATGTTTTACTTTAACCCATTATTAGTTTTGATGTAAAATAGTGGTAGTAGACAAAACAACATTTCCACCAAAATCTTTCATCATCTTACCTGCTCTTCCCTGGCCATTATTTTTTCTTGTTCCTTTAAAAATCAACACTATGCCAGCAACTACACCAATGATTCCCACAGCCAGGCCCAGGCCGCAAATCATGTTATCTGATGCTTCCGACTCTGGAGTGGGAATGTCTGGCTCTGCGGGAGGCAAGCACATATAGGATACAAGGTCACTACAATGAAATTAACATTGTACATACAACTCAAGCTGTGTAATATGTTACTCACTCCAGAACCTGTTGGTAGGATTCACCAACAGTCCAGCATGCTCCACAGAACAGGTGTAAATGTCCTCCTGCGTGGGAATGAAGGCTAAATACAGAAACTTGCGGAAGGAGAAATCTGGCGCGGGGTAGAAATCTGTCTCAGTCACCCCATCTGTCACAGGCTGGTTATTCTTCATGAAGCTCATCTTTATGACGGGAGGGAAGAACTGTGTGGTAAGACAAATCAGTATGTTGGGTTCACCCAGAACTACAGGATTCTCCGTGATCAGTATGATTTCAGGCGGCACTGCAGAAAAGGAGCAGGGTGTTTGATAATATACACAATAACAGACACATATATATATATATATATATATATATATATATATATATATATATACATACATAAGAGAGTGAGACATCCCTCAATGACTGAATAAAAAAATTGTAACACTAATATACAAATTAAGCATATTTTCCATACAGACTGCTAGCGAATAGCAAATAAAAAACATGGGTGCCACAGGAAACATTAGTCACTAGGCCATAGAAAGTATTTTAAATGTTATCATTAGATGTCAAGGACTAGGTACATTTACACCGTGTATGGTAGCAGAATTACTTCATTTCAGACAGAGTGTCTGAAAATAGTCTTCAGAAAAATAACAGTGTACAGTGGAACCCTTCTGAATGGACTAAGATTAAGCAACATTTCTTTTACAAAAAATCAATATATAGTATTGTCACAATAGGAAACAAGCAGGAATGGTTAAGTCTTTGTGTTAGGGACAGGAAAGCAGAGGGAGAGAGGATAGCTGAGGGGAGGGCTGAATCCGAGGTACTGGGCTCATCACCATATTACCATATAATAATAGAATACTTGTCCCTAAAAATTAATATTAAAACTGGTCATCAGGAGGAGAAATCAGAGGGTGGACTAAAATATTCTAACACTATAGGCCTAAATATATCTATTTAGACTTCCATTTGTCATGTTGAAGATACAGATACATTTTCTCATGTGTGCAGAATGATGGAGATTAAGAAGTTGTTCTATAACAATGTTTCCAAAATATTGCTTTGGCCATAAATGCAATTATTAAATCAATAATATATTTTAACTGCAAATTGTACCATAGATTAACATATTTACCTTGTACAAAAGGTAATCTATTAATTATTCATCATAAAATGCCAAGAATAATTACACATATTCCCTCCTTGGGGGTCTGAGGGCCTTAGGTAGAGAAGCGTGAGAGTAACATGAAAAAAGAAAAGTGTGAACCATTCACTGCTTATCAGAATGTGAAGATAGAGAGTGAAGTATGAACGTATGGGAGAGAGGAAAAGCAAACAAAGGATCAGAATTGGGGGAATAATAAAAGCTTTTTGGAGAAGGTACAAGAGGGTTAAACTGCTTTCATGGAAGGAAGTAGCCAAAACATTCACACAAGCCTGATCTGAATGTTGCAATATCAATGGTGCAAATGGCCGTGTACTGAGGGAACCAGTGGGGTACTGTGGCGTTATAGTGTAACCTAGAAGTCTCCAAAAGCTACTTCACTATCTTGCTACTATTTGGTGATACATGAAGCTATAATTCAGCATTGACTTTTTCCCTCTGAGATGAGAACCACAAGGAACTTCTCTTACAGGGGATCTTATGACCCTCCACACACAATCCCCCTGATCAGTCATACACAATCCCACTCACACACATTGCTTTCTTTTTCACACAGGTCACTTGTCTCTCTCATGCACTCTCAAACACACATACAGAAGCTTCCTCTTCCCCCCACACACACACAAACCTTCTGTCTCACATTTCCTCTCAAACTTGCACACTCCCTCCTTTAAACAAACAATTCCACTCACATTTGCCCTCTCTAACATACAACTCCCTGCTTTCTTTATCTCTCTCTAAAACACACACACCCTCTCCCAAATGTATGCACAATCCTCTCGCATACACATACTCCTTGCTTTCTTGCACTCTCTCTCTCTCTCTCTCGCTAACACACACATTCCCTTTCACATACAGTCCCCTTAATTATCTCTCACAAACATACTGTACATGTAAAGTCATGTTTTCTCTCTTAAACACACTTAAAGGGCCCGCGGCACACTATTACCCAATCCCGGCCGCGGCACCTAAAATTAACCCCCCCGAAGTGTCCCCACATAAACCCCCTGCAGCGGGGGGCCCCGATCGGCACCGATCGTGACCCTGCTGCAATTAAAAATATTAACCCCAGGCAACTATAATTACCCCATTAACTCATGGTGGTCAATCCAGACCACCATAAGGCTCTATTTAACCCATTAACTCATGGTGGTCAATCCAGACCACCATAAGGCCTTAATTAACCCATTAACTCATGGTGGTCAATCCAGACCACCATAAGGCCTAAATTAACCCATTAACTCATGGTGGTCAATCCAGACCACCATAAGGCCTTAATTAACCCATTAACTCATGGTGGTCAATCCAGACCACCATAAGGCCTAAATTAACCCATTAACTCATGGTGGTCAATCCAGACCACCATAAGGCCTAAATTAACCCATTAACTCATGGTGGTCAATACAGACCACCATAAGGCCTAAATTAACCCATTAACTCATGGTGGTCAATCCAGACCACCATAAGGCTCTATTTAACCCATTAACTCATGGTGGTCAATCCAGACCACCATAAGACTCTATTTAACCCATTAACTCATGGTGGTCAATCCAGACCACCATAAGGCTCTATTTAACCCCATCAGTCCCATAAGGGTATATTATTACCATTATGGGCCTGTTACAACCCAACATTAACCACATAAGTGCCATGATGGTCCTCAAGGACCATCATGACACTAACTACAAACACTATACTATAACCCCCAATAAACCATTTAATCTAAACTAACCCCCCTCTACACTAATCTATTAACACTTACACTACCTACCTACACTACCTACCCCCTAATAAACCTCCCCAACACTCTAATTACAGAAAAAAACCCTACCTTACAGAAAACAAAAAAACCTACAGTACAGAAAAAAAAAAATACATTACAACCCCACCCCCCACTACAGAAAACAAAAAAATACATTACAACCCCACTCCCCACTACAGAAAATAAAAAAATTACACACCTGAAAAGGAAAGTCAAATAAACACAATACAATACATACATATAATACATATAATACATTACATACAATACATGACATTACATACATTACATATACTATATTAAATATAATATATTACATATAATATATTACATACAATACATGACATACAATACATGACATTACATACATTACATATAATATATTAAATATAATATATTACATATAATATATTAAATATAATATATTACATACAATACATGACATTACATACATTGTGAGTCTCTCCCGCATCTACTTTATTGGAATCGCAATAAGCACCTTTGGCGCTCATTGCGAGTCTCTCCCTCTGTCTACTTCCTCCCTTGTGTCTCATATACTGCCTCCTCTCACTCCCTTGTGCCTCCTTTCCCCCCTGTGTTTTTACCCCCTCTCCCTCCCCTGTGTTTTTACCCCCTCTCCCTCCCCTTTGTCTTTTTCCCCCTGTCCCCCATGTTTCTTTTCCCCCTCCCTCCCCTGTGTCTCCTTCCTGTGTCTCTTTCCCCCCTCTCCCTCCTCTGTTTCTCTTGTCCCCACCTCTCCGTCACGTGTCTCTTGCCCCCCCTCTCCCTCCCGTGTCTCTTGCCCCTCCTCTCCCCTGTTTCTCTTTCCCCCAGCCCTCCCCTGTGTCTTTTTTCCCCACTGTGTCTCTTTCCCCTGCGTCTCTTCCCCCCATGTGTCTCTTCCCCCTCCCTCATGTCTCTTCCCCCCATTTCCCTCCCCTGTGTCTCTTCCACACCTCTTCTCCCACCCCTATGTGTCTCCGCCTCCCCTGTGTCTCTTCCCCCCTCCTCTCCCTCACTTGTGTGTCTCTACTTTATATATTCTCTTTATTATTAATATTATTATTATTATTATTACTATTACATTATACACACACTGTGTGCTTTATATATTCTCTTTATTATTATTACATTATACACACCCTGTGTACTTTATATATTCTCTTTATTATTATTACATTATACACACCCTGTGTACTTTATATATTCTCTTTATTATTATTACATTATACACACCCTGTGTATTTTATATATTCTCTTTATTATTATTACATTATACACACCCTGTGTACTTTATATATTCTCTTTATTATTACATTATACACACCCTGTGTACTTTATATATTCTCTTTATTATTACATTACACACACCCTGTGTACATTATATATTCTCTTTATTATTATTACATTATATACACCCTGTGTACTTTATATAATCTCTTTATTATGTTTGCTCACAACTTGCCCGTCAAAAATGACGGCAATAAAATGTGAAGCCTGGCAATGCTGTTTGCCACACAATGGGAGCCTCTCCACCTCTACTTTACTGGCCTTGCGATGAGCCCCTTCAGCGCTCATAACGGGCCTCGCAATGAGCGCCTTTGGCTCTTCCCCACTCTACTTTACAGGCCTCGCGATGAGCGTCTTTGGCGCTCATTGCGAGTCTCTCCCTCGGTCTACTTCCTCCCTTGTTTCTCATTTCACGCCTCCTCTCCCTCCCTTGTGCCTCCTTCCCCACCCTGTGTTTTTACCCCCTCTCCCTCACCTGTGTTTTTACCCCATCTACCTCCCCTTTTCCCCCCCCTGTCCCCCCGTGTTCCTTTCCCCCTCCGTCCCCTGTGTCTCTTTCCCCCCTCTCCCTCCCCTGTGTCTCTTTCCCCCCTCTCCCTCCTCTGTGTCTCTTGTCCCCACATCTCCCTCCCGTGTCTCTTGCCCCCTATCCCTCCCCTGTGTCTCTTGCTCCCCCTCTCCCTCCCCTGTGTCTCTTGCCCTCCTCTCCCTCCCCTGTTTCTCTTTCCCCCACTGTGTCTCTTTCCCCTGTGTCTCTTCACCCTCCCTCATGTCTCTTCCCCCATTTCCCTCCCCTGTGTCTTTTCCGCACCTCTTCTCCCACCTCTATGTGTCTCCCCCTCCCCTGTGTCTCTTCCCCCCTCCTCTCCCTCACCTGTGTGTCTCTACTTTATATATTCTCTTTATTATTATTATTATTATTATTATTATTATTACTATTACATTATACACACACTGTGTGCTTTATATATTCTCTTTATTATTATTACATTATACACACCCTGTGTACTTTATATATTCTCTTTATAATTACATTATACACACCCTGTGTACTTTATATATTCTCTTTATTATTATTACATTATACTCACCCTGTGTACTTTATATATTCTCTTTATTATTACATTATACACACCCTGTGTACTTTATATATTCTCTTTATTATCATTACATTATACACACCCTGTGTACTTTATATATTCTCTTTATTATTATTACATTATACACACCCTGTGTACATTATATATTCTCTTTATTATTACATTATACACACCCTGTGTACTTTATATATTCTCTTTATTATTACATTATACACACCCTGTGTACTTTATATATTCTCTTTATTATTACATTATACACAACCTGTGTACTTTATATATTCTCTTTATTATTATTACATTATACACACCCTGAGTACTTTATATATTCTCTTTATTATTATTATTACATTATACACACCCTGTGTACTTTATATATTCTCTTTATTATTATTATTATTACATTATACACACCCTGTGTACTTTATATATTCTCTTTATTATTACATTATACACACCCTGTGTACTTTATATATTCTCTTTATTATTACATTATACACACCCTGTGTACTTTATATATTCTCTTTATTATTACATTATACACACCCTGTGTACTTTATATATTCTCTTTATTATTATTACATTATACTCACCCTGTGTACTTTATATATTCTCTTTATTATTATTATTATTATTATTATTACATTATACACACCCTGTGTACATTATATATTATCTTTATTATTATTATTATTATTATTATTATTATTATTATTATTATTATTATTACATTATACACACCCTGTGTACTTTATATATTCTCTTTATTATTACATTATACACATTCTGTGTACTTTATATATTCTCTTTATTATTCTTATTATTATTATTATTATTATTACATTTTACACACCCTGTGTACATTATATATTCTCTTTATTATTACATTATACACACCCTTTGTATCTTATATATTCTCTTTATTATTATTACATTATACACACCCTGTGTACTTTATATATTCTCTTTATTATTATTATTACATTATACACACCCTGTGTACATTATATATTCTCTTTATTATTATTATTATTATTATTATTATTATTATTATTACATTATACACACCCTGTGTACATTATATATTCTCTTTATTATTATTATTATTATTATTATTATTATTATTATTATTATTATTACATTATACACTCCCTGTGTACTTTATATATTCTCTTTATTATTATTACATTATACACACCCTGTGTACATTATATATTCTCTTTATTATTATTACATTATATACACCCTGTGTACATTATATATTCTCTTTATTATAAATTTTTATTATTATTACATTATACACACCCTGTGTACATTATATATTCTCTTTATTATTAATTTTTATTATTATTACATTATACACACCCTGTGTACATTATATATTCTCTTTATTATTACATTATACACACCCTGTGTACTTTATATATTCTCTTTATTATTATTATTATTATTATTATTATTATTATTACATTATACACACCCTGTGTACATTATATATTATCTTTTTTATTATTATTATTATTATTATTATTATTATTATTACATTATACACACCCTGTGTACTTTATATATTCTCTTTATTATTACATTATACACACCCTGTGTACATTATATATTCTCTTTATTATTAATTTTTATTATAATACATCATACACACCCTGTGTACTTTATATATTCTCTTTATTATTACATTATACACACCCTGTGTACTTTATATATTCTCTTTATTATTATTATTATTATTATTATTATTATTATTATTATTACATTATACACACCCTGTGTACATTATATATTCTCTTTAATATTAATTTTTATTATTATTACATTATACACACCCTGTGTACATTATATATTCTCTTTATTATTACATTATACACACCCTGTGTACTTTATATATTCTCTTTATTATTATTATTATTACATTATACACACCCTGTGTACATTATATATTATCTTTATTATTATTATTATTATTATTATTATTATTATTACATTATACACACCCTGTGTACTTTATATATTCTCTTTATTATTACATTATACACATTCTGTGTACTTTATATATTCTCTTTATTATTATTATTATTATTATTATTATTATTATTATTATTATTATTACATTTTACACACCCTGTGTACATTATATATTCTCTTTATTATTACATTATACACACCCTTTGGGCCTCATTCTATTAGCGGCCGTAGCCGTTGCGGGGCCGCAAGGACCGGCCGCAAGCTATTCTGCTATTCTATTCCCTTACGGCCGGAGGCTCCGGCCGCTCGCGCCAGAGGAAATCCTTTGATCTAAAACGGCCGCAAGAGTTTCGGCCGTAAGAAATTCCTATTTGCAATTCAATTGCTCCGGGAAACCTCTCTGCAAGGCTAAAAGCGAGCCGCTGCTTACTTGCAGGAAAGAGGTCCCGCTAGCACCAATTAAGCACATAAAATAGCTCAAATAAAGCCATCCTGCACTTTGAGAAGACTATAAAGGGATTTTAGGTGTTAGAAAAAATAGCACATAATTACCCTATACTCAAATCCGTAAAATATTTTATTTTTAATATCCGTAAAATATCCATGTAAAAAGTCCAGAGTGCTTGGAGCACCTCAGACCCGCCCACGCCGCAGCCGGAAAATAAACAGTTAATTTGAACTTGGGTTTGGGCTGATGTGCAAGCTTGTGAGTGGGTTCCTTTTAATCCTCATGTCCCCCAATATGATCCCTAGCATTTACAGAGCTGTACAGTGCAGGCTTGAATTTATTTTTGAGTTTTTATATTTCACAGCTTACGGCCGGTTCCAAGATATGCGGCCGCCCGTAAAAGAAGATCCTTGCGGGGCCGTATAATAGAATCGCGAGTTAACTGAACCCCCGCAAGGAATCGCAGCCTTACGGCCGATTTACGGCCGCTAATAGAATGAGGCCCTTTGTATCTTATATATTCTCTTTATTATTATTACATTATACACACCCTGTGTACTTTATATATTCTGTTTATTATTATTATTATTATTATTATTATTATTATTATTACATTATACACACCCTGTGTACATTATTTATTCTATTTATTATTATTATTATCATTATTATTATTATTATTATTATTATTATTATTACATTATACACTCCCTGTGTACTTTATATATTCTCTTTATTATTATTACATTATACACACCCTGTGTACATTATATATTCTCTTTATTATTATTACATTATACACACCCTGTGTACATTATATATTCTCTTTATTATTACATTATACACACCCTGTGTACGTTATATATTCTCTTTATTATTATTACATTATACACACCCTGTGTACTTTATATATTCTCTTTATTATTATTACATTATACACACCCTGTGTATATTATATATTTTCTTTATTATTACATTATACACACCCTGTGTACTTTATATATTCTCTTTATTATTACATTATACACATTCTGTGTACTTTATATATTCTCTTTATTATTATTATTATTATTACATTATACACACCCTGTGTACATTATATATTATCTTTATTATTATTATTATTATTATTATTACATTATACACACCCTGTGTACTTTATATATTCTCTTTATTATTACATTATACACACCCTGTGTACTTTTTATATTCTCTCTATTATTATTACATTATACACACCCTGTGTACTTTATATATTCTCTTTATTATTTCATTATACACACCCTGTGTACTTTATATATTCTCTTTATTATTACATTATACACACCCTGTGTACTTTATATATTCTCTTTATTATTATTACATTATACACACCCTGTGTACTTTATATATTCTCTTTATTATTATTACATTATACACACCCTGTGTATTTTATATATTCTCTTTATTATTATTACATTATACACACCCTGTGTACTTTATATATTCTCTTTATTATTACATTATACACACCCTGTGTACTTTATATATTCTCTTTATTATTACATTATACACACCCTGTGTACATTATATATTCTCTTTATTATTATTATTATTATTATTATTACATTATACACACCCTGTGTACATTATATATTCTCTTTATTATTAATTTTTATTATTATTACATTATACACACCCTGTGTACATTATATATTCTCTTTATTATTACATTATACACTCCCTGTGTACTTTATATATTCTCTTTATTATTATTACATTATACACTCCCTGTGTACTTTATATATTCTCTTTATTATTATTACATTATACACACCCTGTGTACTTTATATATTCTCTTTATTATTATTACATTATACACACCCTGTGTACTTTATATATTCTCTTTATTATTACATTATACACACCCTGTGTACTTTATATATTCTCTTTATTATTACATTATACACACCCTGTGTACTTTATATATTCTCTTTATTATTATTATTATTACATTATACACACCCTGAGTACTTTATATATTCTCTTTATTATTATTATTACATTATACACACCCTGAGTACTTTATATATTCTCTTTATTATTACATTATACACACCCTGTGTACTTTATATATTCTCTTTATTATTACATTATACACACCCTGTGTACTTTATATATTCTCTTTATTATTACATTATACACACCCTGTGTACTTTATATATTCTCTTTATTCATACATTATACACACCCTTTGTACTTTATATATTCTCTTTGTTATTATTATTATTATTATTATTATTATTATTATTATTATTATTACATTATACACACCCTGTGTACATTATATATTCTCTTTATTATTAATTTTTATTATTATTACATTATACACACCCTGTGTACATTATATATTCTCTTTATTATTACATTATACACTCCCTGTGTACTTTATATATTCTCTTTATTATTATTACATTATACACTCCCTGTGTTCTTTATATATTCTCTTTATTATTATTACATTATACACACCCTGTGTACTTTATACATTCTCTTTATTATTATTACATTATACACACCCTGTGTACTTTATATATTCTCTTTATTATTACATTATACACACCCTGTACTTTATATATTCTCTTTATTATTACATTATACACACCCTGTGTACTTTATATATTCTCTTTATTATTATTATTACATTATACACACCCTGAGTACTTTATATATTCTCTTTATTATTACATTATACACACCCTGTGTACTTAATATATTCTCTTTATTATTACATTATACACACGCTGTGTACTTTATATATTCTCTTTATTATTACATTATACACACCCTGTGTACTTTATATATTCTCTTTGTTATTATTATTATTATTATTATCATTACATTATACACACCCTGTGTACATTATATATTCTCTTTATTATTAATTTTTATTATTATTACATTATACATACCCTGTGTACATTATATATTCTCTTTATTATTACATTATACACACCCTGTGTACTTTATATATTCTCTTTATTATTACATTATACACACCCTGTGTACTTTATATATTCTCTTTATTATTATTATTATTATTATTATTACATTATACACACCCTGTGTACATTATATATTCTCTTTATTATTATTATTATTATTATTATTATTACATTATACACACCCTGTGTACTTTATATATTCTCTTTATTATTACATTATACACATTCTGTGTACTTTATATATTCTCTTTATTATTATTATTATTATTATTATTATTATTATTATTATTACATTTTACACACCCTGTGTACATTATATATTCTCTTTATTATTACATTATACACACCCTTTGTATCTTATATATTCTCTTTATTATTATTACATTATACACACCCTGTGTACTTTATATATTCTCTTTATTATTATTATTACATTATACACACCCTGAGTACTTTATATATTCTCTTTATTATTATTATTACATTATACACACCCTGAGTACTTTATATATTCTCTTTATTATTACATTATACACACCCTGTGTACTTTATATATTCTCTTTATTATTACATTATACACACCCTGTGTACTTTATATATTCTCTTTATTATTATTATTATTATTACATTATACACACCCTGTGTACATTATATATTATCTTTATTATTATTATTATTATTATTATTATTATTATTATTATTATTACATTATACACACCCTGTGTACTTTATATATTCTCTTTATTATTACATTATACACACCCTGTGTACTTTATATATTCTCTTTATTATTATTATTATTATTACATTATACACACCCTGTGTACATTATATATTATCTTTATTATTATTATTATTATTATTATTATTATTACATTATACACACCCTGTGTACTTTATATATTCTCTTTATTATTACATTATACACATTCTGTGTACTTTATATATTCTCTTTATTATTATTATTATTATTATTATTATTATTATTATTACATTTTACACACCCTGTGTACATTATATATTCTCTTTATTATTACATTATACACACCCTTTGTATCTTATATATTCTCTTTATTATTATTACATTATACACACCCTGTGTACTTTATATATTCTCTTTATTATTATTATTACATTATACACACCCTGAGTACTTTATATATTCTCTTTATTATTATTATTACATTATACACACCCTGAGTACTTTATATATTCTCTTTATTATTACATTATACACACCCTGTGTACTTTATATATTCTCTTTATTATTACATTATACACACCCTGTGTACTTTATATATTCTCATTATTATTACATTATACACACCCTGTGTACTTTATATATTCTCTTTATTATTACATTATACACACCCTGTGTACTTTATATATTCTCTTTGTTATTATTATTATTTTTATTATTATTACATTATACACACCCTGTGTACATTATATATTCTCTTTATTATTACATTATACACTCCCTGTGTACTTTATATATTCTCTTTATTATTATTACATTATACACTCCCTGTGTACTTTATATATTCTCTTTATTATTATTACATTATACACACCCTGTGTACTTTATATATTCTCTTTATTATTATTACATTATACACACCCTGTGTACTTTATATATTCTCTTTATTATTACATTATACACACCCTGTGTACTTTATATATTCTCTTTATTATTACATTATACACACCCTGTGTACTTTATATATTCTCTTTATTATTACATTATACACACCCTGAGTACTTTATATATTCTCTTTATTATTACATTACTAGCGACTTGCCCGTCAAAAAATGACGGCAATGAGATGTATATGTTTGGAAAGTTGTTTAGTTATTTAAATATATTTTTGACCCTTGTAAGTATTGTGATATGAACATGTATTTTTGTAAAACGTTGATGTAATGGTTTTTTAAAATGCAATTTGTATCTGAAGAATAGTTCACTTTAATATATTTAGAATCCAGAGAAAAGTAAAAAGTAAAAAGACTTTTTGAAACGTGCCGAATTTTAACATGAAGTTTAAAATATATGTAAGCAATAACCTTGAAAGTATATATTTTTAAAATTGAACTTTATTTTTTATGTAACTTTGGAATTTTTGCAAAACATTTGTCTAATTTTGAACATTATAAACAGGAACATAGTAAATACATTTTGTAACATAATTTTGAATTAAAAGTATTAACATTTGAATGTAAAAACATTTTAACTTTAAATTAATCAGTATTAACATGCAATTTGTATCAGAATAATTGTTAAGTTTAATATACATTGAATGTAGAGGAAGGCATACAGTAAAAACTCTCCTTAAACCGTACGTAATTAAAGTAATTCATTACTGAGCACATAAACTGGCGATAAACATTAATGTAGGTAGTAATGTTAAGATAACAGAGAATATTTACATTGTGACTTAAAAGGTGCTTGAGCTCTTAACATGAACTTTGTGATATGTTGAATGAAATAACTTGAAAATATTGTTTTTAAACTTGTAACATTAGAAACATTAACATAGTGATTTAACATTTTAACATAATTTTATTATAGAAATGCAAGGCAAGTATTTTGTGAGGCGAATTATCCATAAACATGACTTCCATTAATTATGACTGAATTAAACAACCAATTGTTTTGTATTTTTGAATGTTTTTCCAAAATGTTTGCATGGCTTTAGTTTGTATCCTGCAAAGTTATAGTACTTCATAGTAGACAATGTTTTTAGTAAAAATACGTCCATCTTCTAATAAATCACCTTGACTTTCATTGTTTTCAATGTAAACTTTAATAGCCTGTGGATTTTTGCAGCGTGACAACGCAACGTACAATTGACCATGTGCAAAAACTGGTTCTTCCAAGTAAATACCCACAGATTTGAAAGTTTGACCTTGTGATTTATTAATGGTCATGGAAAATGCCATAATAATGGGAAATTGTCTTCTTTGAAGTATAAAAGGGAGACTACTTTCACTTGGTGCTAAATCTATTCTTGGTATGAAAACTCTCTCTCCTTTATGGGTCCCAGTTAAAATTTCAGCATCTATAAAATGGTCCTTTAATTGTTGAACAATTAATCTTGTACAGAATCAGCACTGTGATAATTTCTTTGTGGTGCATTAATTTTTTTAAAGATTTCATTATTGAGTATTAATGTATCTTTATTTTTACACGTCAGTATAACTTGGTTGGCAAGCTCGGAATATTCTTCGTTATTTATGCTCCCTTCAAATATAGCCGATATAATATCTTGTTGACAAATCATATGAGGTGGGATCTCTACAGTGTCGTCAGGTAAATGTAGTATTTTTTCTGTTCTGCCTTTTCCAATTTTAATAAGCCAATCATTGAAATCAGTTTGGCCTTCTGATCTCATATTTTGTTGCAGTTGAAGATGGGTAAAATGTTTCCATACTGTACTTGACTTTATACATGTTTCAATAATGTCTGTTCGATTTCCATGTACAACGACAGGTAATGTTTGTCTAAAATCGCCACCCAACAACATTACCTTTCCACCAAATGGAAAAATATTATCCATGACTTCCTGAAGCAAACGGTCAATACATTGGAGGGCATAGCATGACATCATTGTGGCCTCATCTATTATAATTAATTTACATTTCTTCAATTTCTTTGCTTGTAAGGATGTCATGCGAATATCTGACACAGAATTTTCTAAAATAGGCACTGGCAGTTTAAATCCACTATGAACAGTTCTTCCACCTTCTAATAAAAGTGCAGCAATTCCAGTAGTGGCAAACGCCATTGCTATTTTTCCTTGTGCTCGTACTGAACTCATTAATAAATTGTACAAATATGTTTTCCCTGATCCGCCAGGTCCATCAAGATAGAAATAACGCTCTGTCACCATGTCATCATCTATAGCATTTTTAATGGCATGAAATGCTTGCAATTGTAGTGTATTTAAAGTTGCAAGTCTTTCTTCTGTTCTTTCTGCTTGTAGTTGAATGTCATAGTCTTCAAAGTTAATGTCATCTATAAGACCTGGATCAGGCAAATTAAAACTTGCACAACTTAATCCATGAGTTAAAAAGACTTCTTGAATTTCCATTAACGCTTTTAAGTGTGCAATGGGTTCATTGTATCGTCGCATAAAGTCTTCAGCCATATTACTTTTAAAAGTCTCCCACAAAGCTAATGCATTTGGAGCATTTGAGAAGATACAAATAAAAGCAAATTGTTCTCTCATCTGTCGTGGCATTTGACATTGTGCTGCTTCTTCTAAACATCTTTCCCACTCTGTATCATCAGCGAGTAAGTTTCTATGTCTTGCAGCTAAATGGAAGGATTCATATACAATGTCATTAACAGTTCTTAATTGTTCAAAACTTTGTGCTCCTGGAACATTTAAAATTAATATCCGTAAGCAAAAACGTTCAACATCTCTTGGACTGACTGTGTAAATTCGTGGAATTATTTTATTGCCTCTGGTTTTTCTTGCTCTCCATAATCCATTCACAAAAACATAGTGATATGGAATTTCAATATATAAGTATTGTGTTGCTTCAGCATCAGTGGAATTTAATGCAAACCATGCAGTTAGTGTAGTGTGACGATCTTCACTTTGGGCCAATGCATTCATTTCATTTCCAGCATGGAAATAGACTAAATGTCGTTGTGGCAAATGTACTGCTAACCTATATACTGCATGTGATCTATCATGCATTTCAAATTTTAAAAGCCGCCACATAGCTTCTGGCGCACTGACATAGCGAGCATCTACATGAGATGCAAGTTCATCATGTACTAACTCACTACTTTCAGGGTTGTCTGCACTTTTGACGACTACAGTAGCTGCATCGTAACCTTTGTAAATATATTTGTAGACATATTTAATGGATTTGATGGAAGTGCAGGCTTCTACGTTGATGTGGGCGTTGTACTTCATGAGTAAATGTGGATTGTAGGGTACTACATATCTATTGTCCACTTTTTTTCCACGAATAATGGCACTATCTCCTTCTCTTCTTTTATAAAGTGGATATCCATCACAATTTGCATATGTTTTGTCTCTATAATCTTTTGGAAAATCTTTTGAACATTGATTATTTTCCATACATGGTGATTGTGGATTAAGGTCTCCACAGGGTCCATGAATCATGCGATGAGTAACAATCTCATATAGTCTACCATATAGTTCTGGATCTGGTAGTTCAGCAACTATGGCTGCATCTACTTTGTCCGAAGTATCTAATTTATCTTTCTCTTGAAGTATTATGAGAAGATGTGCATGTGGAAGGCCTCTTTTTTGAAATTCAATGGTATATACATAAGCAAGACATTTGCCAAATAACTGATTTATAGTGAAGTCACGTATTAATTCATTTAATTTGATCTTAAAAACTCTGCCTACTGAATCTGGTCGATCTGAAGCACTTTGTCCAAGAAGTAGATTTTGATTAATTTCTGGCCATTGTGGATTACATGTAAATGTCACAAATAAATCTGGTTTTCCAAATTTTGTCACAATAGCCATAGCATCATTGTATCTTTCTCTCATATTTCGAGGAGATCCTTGAAAGGAAGATGGTAAAATGATGGCTTTGCCAGCTGTCATGTCTCTGCTTGTAGCCACGTCAGCAACATAGTCCATGAGTCCACAATATTGTTCTACACGTAGTTTATCTTGTTGATATTTTATAAAGTTTAAATTATTTGCCTCAACTTGCAAATATGAATCAATAATCCATTGTTGTGTTAGTTTCCCAGCACATAAAATTGGATTAAATTCATCTCTAATGGCAATTTGAGCAACTTTAAATTCAAGCATAGAAACATTATTTCGGATTCTGGCTTTAGCATTTGGGTAACTGGGAAGGGTTAATTTTGGTTGCCAACCTGCTTCTCCATGTGGGAAAAAGATGGGATATGTCATTGGATCTAAATTTGGACTTAAGATATTAATATTAATAAATGGTTGCTCCTCATTTCTGGGATATACTCTAATGTCTCTTTGAAATGGTGGTTCTCTTTCATCATTCTGAAAGACCATTGCAACCTCATTTGATGTTGGCAAGTTATAACGACGTTTATCAGTATGTCTGTCTCTTTTAAGCACCATATTAACCTTTGGCATGGGTAATTGATGTCTTTGTGCATGAAGTAGTTGTTCATTTTCTACTTCTGCCAATTTTTTGTAAGCTTTACTGTAGGGATTGTTGTCCATAATGTTATTTAGCTCTATAAAAACACTGGGTAAGCATTTTTTATTTTTTTCCATCTGCATACGTTGGTCAACAGCTTCCATTGTATCTAGGACATATAGTTGAGCGAATTTTCTTTGCTCTCCTTCCTCTGGATGTAAATGTGAAGTCCGATGATAAATTTGTCCTTGGACTTTAAAACAGTAAGGACCATGTCCTGGTACATTAGCAGCCAATGTTGCCCCCATAGATGCAAATGAAATGGCACTATTGTAGGATCTTATGTTTGTCTTAAAAATTTTGTAATTTGGAAAAGTAGGTTCAGTCATAATATTTTGTAAATAGGTTGGAAATTGTTTCCTTTCTGGAAGTTTGAACTTTCCTTTTTGACAACAACTAATAAATTGTCCATCTCTGGGTCTCTCCTGTTTAAAATAATAAGCCTCACAAAATTGACATTGAGTAGTTATGTCCCCACAACTATGAACCTCTACTGCTAAAGACTTCAGTAAAGGACAATTTGCAAAGCATATCGGATGTTGACTTTCATATTCATCAGATGAAAAGTCATGAAATGTTTCAACAACAGGTTCTAAATGTTTAGTTTTTTTCGTGGATTTTCTTGGTATATGTTGTCCTTGTTTGGTTGAAATGTCCTGTAAGTTTTTAGTAAGAGTTTGTAAATGCTTTGTTTTTGTAGTTGTTTTTTTTGGTCTGTCTTGACTGGTATCTTGTAAAATGTCATCTGATGTTTTAGGAACAGTTTGTAAATGCTTTATTATCTTTTCATTTTTTTTGGTTGTATCTTTCATTTTTACAGCTGATATTCTTTTATTTGCAAGTCTTTTGCGTTCTTTTTCTCGTCGAATTTCTTTCTCCTCCGGTGTCTGCTGGGCGGCCCATCTCTCTTGTCTTTCTCTAGTTTGACGTCTTTTCTTCTCTTCTTTGGTCTCGTTATCAGCCATATTATTCTGTAAAGGAAAAAAAATAAATGTAATTGTGTATATTTTAATTTGTAATTCCTGTTAAAGATTCTTGTGCACAATTGGTGAAATAAAAGGCAAATCATTAATGTATCATTTATATTTAGTTAAATTTATAATTCCTGTCCTCACTGGCTAAGAATTTGGCCAATGGAATACTGCTGTAAATAAGCATGTAACATATTTTTTTAAAATAATGGTTTTATTTATTAAAAACGTTGTTTGTGGATAGATATTTACCACTGCAAAACTTCTTTGCTAAAAAAAAAAGTGATGTGGTTATTGAGCTATGTATTGCATAGTAGCAATTTAAATAAAATAAGGGAGATAGTAAATTATTTTTTTTTATTTTTCTGTTGACACGGATGCAACTGAAAGCAGTTTCTTTAGTTTTATACTTTAGTACTTATTATACTTTACCTTGGTTGAAGTGTGATTTAAATCCGAATGTTTGTTGGTCCTCGGTTCAAAATCATTGTCCAATGGTGTGGTCCTCTGTTGGAAGTCCTCGTCCGATGGTGTGGTCCTGTGGCGATAGCCCTCGTCCGATGTTGTGGTCCTGTGGCGATAGCCCTCGTCCGATGTTGTGGTCCTTTGGTGAAAGTCCTCGTCCGATGGTCTGGTCCTGTGTTGAAATTCCTCGTCTGCTGGTCTGGTCCTGTGTTGAAATTCCTCGTCTGCTGGTCTGGTCCGAGTCCTCGTCCGATGGTCCGGTCCTGGGGAGAAAGTCCTCGTCCGATTGTCTTCACGCAGTATCTGTTGTAATATAAAATAGAAAATGTTGTTTGAGTGAAATGTCTTTTAAATAATTTAAACATTTATGAATTTGGCCGTATTGTATCAGTTATGGTTATTTTTTTCTATCTTTTTTTTTTTTTACTTTCTGTACAATCCCACGACTTTTGTTATTCTTATTTAAGGTTCTTAGTAAGGCTTGTGGGTTGTGATATATTAAATAAGAATATAAATGTATTTTGCTATGTGTTTATGTTATTTTTTGTACAATCCTGTTTTGTGCACACCACTTGTGGTATACTTATTTAACCTTTATTGGGATGCTTATAGTTAGTGAAACATGAAATAATATAATTAATGTAGTTTGCTATGTGTTTGTGTTAGTTTTTGACAATCCTGTTTGGTGCGCACCACTTTTGCAAAAGTTATTTATTCTTGATTGTACTGGTTATAGGTTGTTAAACATTAAAGAAGAATGTTAATGTAGTTTCCTATAAGTTTGTGTTTTGTACAATGCTATTAGGTGCACAACACTTTTGTTATTCTTATTTTTGCTTCTTTGTAAGGCTTATAGGTTGTTAAACATTGAATAAGAAATTCTGTTTTGTGTGTAGCAGTTTGTGTCTCATTCAATTGCGATTTGGCTAATTGAATCGTGCCCTAAATAAGCACATAGCATATTTTTTTAAAGAAGTTTTTAGTCATTTAAAAACTTTATTTTGGATAGATTTTTAGTAAGTAAAAACTTCTTTTAAAAAAATTGTTATGTTGTTATTTAGAGCCCTATTCAATTGGGCAAATTGCAATTGAATGAGGGCCTTTGTGTGTACCATATGTTGCATAGTTTGCCCCTCATTCAATTGCATTTTTTACAATGTAATAGTACTCTAAGGCCGTCATTGAATTGCAATGTTGAAAATTGAATAGGGTTGTAAATAAGCACATCACATATATTTGTTAAAATAGAATAAGGGCCTAAAAGTGCTTATTTATAGCCATATTTAATTGTCCAAAATAGCAATTGAATGAGGGCCTTTGGTTACTGCATTTGTTATATTGTGAGCTCCTCATTCAATTGTGTTTTGGCCAATGGAATAGAGCTCAATATCAGCACAGAGCATATTTTTTTACGGAATTTTGTATTTAGTGAACTTGTATCCAAAAGCAACGTGTTCACAAAATAAAAAGTTCCTTTAAAAAATATGCTCTGTGCTTATATAGAGCCCTATTGAAATGGGCAAATCACATTTGAGTGAGGCCCTTGGCCATTAAAGATATATAGGTCCTCATTGAATTGCAATTTTGACAATTGAAGAGGGCTCTATATAATCACATAACATATTTATTGAGCAAAGTTTTTAGTTATTGAAAACCTTGATTGTGGTTAGAAGTTCAGTAACTAAAAAGTTCTGTATAAAAAATATGTTATGTGCTTATATAGAGCCCTATTCAATTGAGGAAGTCGCAATTGAATAAGGCTCATGGTTCTTTCTTGTTTATACTTAATACTTTACCTTGATTGAAGTTTGGAATGACAGACGGTCCCCTCCTGCCAATCTTAATCCGCCGGTCTTCTTGTAGTGTCTGTTTGAAAAAGAAAGTGAAATAGTTATTTGTATATTTATAATTTTTCATCTAGCAAAGCATGGCCTTTTGAGCATGTAATGTCTTGTTGTATCTTACCTCTTCTTCTTTGTTGGTGTTCTTTAAAAGGGATTGTGCTTCACAGTGCACGGTGCAAATTGTTGAGAGACGCTGTTGATGCAGAGTCTGTTTGAATATTAAAAGAAATAAAAAGATCTCATCCGTTCTACCCTAACTTTTTACTTTACGTTTACATCAATTTGCACAGTGAAGTGACGCAGGTGGTTTCTGGACGGAGTCCCAGCGGGAGGCTCATCAGACTAGATACTCGAAGGCGGCTATAACCCTTAGTGCTCTACTAAGCTTGGCCTTGAGCACCAGACAAACGGTGAGTCATGAATATTAATATCACTTCACATAATGCTCGGGGCCTGAATGAACCGATTAAGAGAGGGGTTGCCATAAAAGAGTATCAGAGACTAGGGGGAGATGTAATATTTGTGCAAGAAACACATTTTAAGAAACTAGCGGTCCCCAAATACTGGGGGAAAGCATATAAACAAACTTTCCACTCCACCGCAACAGAAAAGAAAAGAGGGGTGACTCTCCTTATTCATAATAGGCTTACATTTCGCCACACCCGCACTCAGACAGACCCAGAGGGTAGATATGTGGCAGTACATGGCACCATTCATGACCAGAAAATTACCTTCCTTAACATATATGCGCCAAACACTGATCAGAAGCAATTCTTCACTAAGATTTCAGATCTGATTATGGGCTGGGAGCACTCCCTCCTGATCATAGGGGGGGACATGAACACAGTCCTAGATCCATCTACAGACAAATCAACTGCTACCACTAAACTCACACCTCCCACGGCTACCCGAGCTCTTAAACATATTCTCAGATCTAATTGCCTGATAGACAGTTGGAGGATAATGAACCCCACTGATCGAGAGTATACTTTTTACTCCCCCAGACATCTGTCACACTCCAGAATTGATTACCTGTTCATTCAACAATACCTATCACTAAACTTAGAAGCAGCTTCCATTCGACCCATTTCGTGGTCAGATCATGACCTGGTTCTGATCTCCCTGTCTGGACTTCTACCAGCGGGACGGTCCCCCTCGTGGGCACTAAATCCCTGTCTATTAAACGATCTAGTCCTAAGGGAAAAAATCAGCAGTGCAATTGTGGAATACTTCGGGATCAATAGTGGGGGTGAGGTAGACGGGGGAGGAGTGTGGGCAGCCCATAAGGCAGTGATTAGAGGAGTTTGTATTCAGCTAGGAGCAGCAGCGAAAAAAGCAGATAGAGTGCAAATTAGGGACCTCAATAGCAAGATCACAGAGTTACAATCACTATTTGCCAGGAATCATGATCCTAAGATCTACAATGAAATTCTGAAATACAAACACACCTTAAACACAGTGCTCAGGAAGAAGGTGGTCTCCATGCTACAACGTACGCAGGCCAGCTTCTTTATGAGCACCAATAAACCTGACAGTATGTTGGCCAGAAAGCTTAAAGCACAGAGGGCGGACTCATTCATCCCAAAGATATTTACTAAAGGGAAAGGCCCGGTCTCTAAACCAGACCAGATTGCTGATGTCTTTCGACAATTTTATACAGAACTGTATTCCGCCCCCTCTCACTCAGGATCCTACTCTCACAAATCACAAATTGATGAATTTCTTTCTGGGATTCAGCTGCCACAAATTGAGGAATCACAGGCAGAGACCCTAGCAGACCCCATAACTGCTGAGGAAATTAAACAGGCTATTAAGGCCACGAGATCACATGCAGCACCTGGTCCGGATGGATTCACAAATTTTTATTATAAACAATACATCGATCTCTTGCTACCGCACCTCCAAGAATTATTTAACAGTTTCCTTTCTGGTTCTTCATTCAGACCAGAATTTCTAGAGGCTAAAATTATCGTAATACCCAAAGAGGGGAAAGACCCAGCACAGTGCGGTAGTTATAGACCGATCTCATTGATCAACACGGACCTCAAACTATATTCCAAAATAATGGCAAACAGATTGGCCCCATTGTTGCCGGACGTGATCCATCCGGACCAGGTAGGCTTCATCTCAGGTAGAGAAGCACCCGACAACACCAGGAGAATCTTTAACCTGATAGACTTGGCTACCAGAGAGGATATACCGCTAATGCTCCTATCTTTAGACGCCGAAAAGGCATTTGATAGGATAGACTGGACTTTTATGTGGAAAACATTGGCGAAGTTTGGTCTGGGGGACGGCTTTTTGAAGGGCATTATGCCTTTATACAGCGATCCCAGAGCATGTATTATATATCAGGGATTTGTGTCCAAACAATTTAATATTACTAGGGGAACTAGACAGGGCTGCCCACTCTCCCCCTTGCTCTTCGCCCTTAGTCTTGAACCATTGGCAGCGGCAGTTAGAAATGGTCCAAACATTAAAGGAGTGCAGATTGGCCCTAATGAGCATAAGCTCAACCTTTTTGCAGACGATATCATGCTGTCACTTACAGATCCAATACCAAGCCTGCCTAATTTATTCCAATTGCTCACAGACTTTGGCAGAGTGTCAGGGTTCAAAATCAACACTAACAAGAGCATAGCCCTCAACATTACACTACCCCAAACGGTGAAACAGAACTTAGAAAACAGCTTTCCCATAAAATGGGCACCCAAACAGATAACTTATTTGGGTATTTATATTCCGCGGTCTATAGCGTTGGTATACGAGGCAAATTTTCCTCCTGTCTTTAACAGAATCAAGGCAGATATCTCCAAGTGGTCCTTCCTTAACATCTCATGGTTGGGCAGAATAAATTCCATCAAGATGAATGTGATTCCCAAATTATTATACCTATTTAGGACAATCCCAACCCCGATCAGGTTACCCGACCTTAGAGTGTTGCAAAAAACACTTTTTAAGTTCGCATGGAATAACAAGAAACCAAGAATTAATAGAACCACAATGTGTGCGCCTAAACAGAAAGGGGGGCTAGCCTTCCCTGATCTAATCAAGTATTATAAGGCCACTAGATTAGCTCAAACCACGACCTGGTTTAAAAAAGAGGCCATACCGGTGTGGGCAGACATAGAGAGGCAACTTCTAGAAGACAAGCATTGGGTACTATCGCAGGTTTTATGGCTTAGCTTAGGTCGGGACCTACGAACAGGAGAGTTACCAATTTGTATTAGCCACTCTTTGAAATTATGGAAAGACCTGAACAGAAGGGTGGACCTCCTGAGCGTGGGTTCTGGCTTGATTCCACTATGGCAATCACACAAAGGTCAGCACCTCAATAAATTTACCCAGATGAAATGGTGGATAAAGAACAAAATAACAATTGTGGCAGATACCTGGGTGACCTCACAAAGCAACACATCGTCAATTATCACTGACATAATTCAGGTGCCACATAGAGAGTGGCTTAATCTGATGGCAATTAATGAGACACTAACACACTCTACGAAAATCAACAAATATCACACCAAATCTCCCTTTGAGAAATGCTGTATCAACAATCCCGGAGGTAAGGCCAATATAGCCATCATTTACAATCAGATGGTGTCTCTCACCAACAGGGTTAAACCACATTACCAAACTGCATGGGAGGCTGACTTGCAGGTAACTCTAGACGACAGCCAATGGAATAAGATCCTAAAACAAGCCAATACCTCTTCACTAAACGTGACACTAAAAGAAAACTCTTTTAAGACAATAATGAGGTGGTACCTTACACCAGCAAGACTCCATCTTCTGAACAAAACACACCCTGACACATGTTTTAGGGGCTGCACAGACACTGGTACACTGATTCACATGCTGTGGGAGTGTCCGAAAATAAGACCCATATGGACAGCAACATACGACCTATTAGAAACACTTTTGGGGACAACAGTAACACAAAAGCCTGAGGAAGCTTTGCTAGGCCTTCCAATTACGGGGCTATTCAAATCAGAACAATGTTTAACAACACAGATATTTTTGGCCACGAGATGCATCATAGCTAAACACTGGAAACTTACCTCCCCTACTCACATTGAAGTACTTCACAAAATCAGGTTCATTCGGGCTATGAGCTCACTTTCAGCTGAAATTGATGAAAGATACCGTCGATGGGCCTCCTGCTGGGACTTATGGACTCTACGAGGTCCACAATAAGGTTCGTGTGAACTACTTTTATGGGTTGACCTGATGTTTGATCTATGGTTTCACCTTACTGTACCTCCTAGACACATGTCTGCTTTGAGGAATGTATATATGTTCAAGACCTTGTGTGACTTTATATATATGTTTTACATGTTCATGTGTTATTCTAACCAAAAAAGAAAAACTTTGAAAGAAACTTTTTGATATATCTTGTTGATATTTGAGAGATTTGTTATATGATTTGCTGAACTTACGATGTTCTATTTGTTTATTCTTTCAATAAAAAAGTTAATTATAAAAAAAAAAAAAAAAAAAAAAAAAAAGATTCAGCTTTATATGATCTATTGAATTGCAGTAAATGAATGTCATTTAAATATACTTCTGTAATTTTTTTCAATTGACCTTATTTTTTGTTGGGGGCTACACACATATGTCACATACATGAAGCACATTCCATAGTTTAATGTAATTATTTTGTGTACGTTTGACATATCAGTATACATGACTCATATTTAAATGGTTAAATTAACCTTATATTTTTTTTTTCCAACACACATAAATGTGTGTGTGTGAGATGTAACTATAGATGATACACATATATGTGCGTGTGACATATCAGTATACATGACATATAATGTCATTTAAATGTAGTTGTTTACTGATTTTGTTTTAAGCTAATTTTGTTGCAGTGGCAATACACATAAATGTGCGTGTGACATGTCACTATACATTATACACATATATGTCCGTGTCACATGTCACTATGAAGGGGCAATACACAGAAATGTGCGTGTCACATGTCACTATACATTATACACATATATGTCCGTGTCACATGTCACTATGAAGGGGCAGTACACATAAATGTGTGTGTCACATGTCAATATACATGATACACATATATGTCCGTGTCACATGTCACTATGCAGGGGCAATACACATAAATGTGCGTGTCACATGTCACTATACATTCTATACATATATGTGCATGTCAGATGTCACTATACATTATAGACATATATGTGCGTGTCACATGTCACTATACATAAACCTCTGTTTAATATTGAATTATGTTTTTTTGTTGTTTTGTTAAATGAACCGTATTTTTTTTTTGAGCCTATACACATAAATGTGCCATATATGTCACTACATAAATCCTATTTTTTTTTTTTATTTGTTTGACCTGTCCTGATAATAAAATGTAATATATTATAGCTTACCTCTCAGTTGTAATTTGCACAATGCAAAGTAGTAAATTAGTAAAGAATTGTCTTCTCAAGTAAAAGCAGCAGTTATCTCAGAAGTCACTCCGTTGATCACCTGAGGAGAAATGTATTTTTTTGTTTGAAATAGGCAGTATTTATAAACTTGTAGAAAGTTCTGGAAAGTGAGACCGTTAGAACGCAATACGCATGCGCTATTTGCGTTCCAGCTTACAATTTGCGTTCCATCCGCCATTTTCTGCGTATTACTGTTCAAAATGGTGTTTAATATGATTGTGATACGTTCCGCATAGTATGTGTTTCATTATTGCGAGTAAGTGTAGTGTAGTTACGTCTGAAGCCTCGTTTTCGTTTTGTTCGTCGGCCATTTTTTCTGTCGCTTAGCGATGGTATTAGTGTCTAAAGTGTTTTATTTTGATTTAAATGTAGGTGTAACTTGTTTTTTTGAGGTGCTGGCTGGTTCCTCTTGCTGTAGGTAAGCTTTTTATGTGTTTGTTGTGTGTCTTTCTTAAGTTTTAAATGTTTGTATGTCGGCGTGTTGCGTCCGATGTTTGCAAAGTCGTAATGTGTGGTAACGTGTCTCGTATGGTGTTTGCGTGTGTAGCCTCGTTTTCGTTTTATTCGTCGGCCATTTTTTGTGTCGCTTAACAAACTATTTAGTGTCTAAACTCTTTTATTTTGAGTGCAATTAAGTTGTAAGTTGCATTTTTGAGGTCCTGGGTGCTTCCTGTTTGTGTAGGTAAGGTTTTTATGTATGTGCTGTGTGTATGTATTGTGTTTTTAATTTTGTAATGTTCGCGAGTTGCGTCCGAGTGTTGCGAGGCCGTAATGTGTGTGAACGTGTGTCGTATGTTGTTTGCGAGTGTCGTAATGTGTGTGAACGTGTGTCGTATGTTGTTTGCGAGTGTCGTAATGTGTTGCGACGTGAACTTTTTTTGAAATTTTGCAAGGGTCGCAGTTGCTGCAACTGAAGACCTCGCTTTGCGAGGTCCTCAGGTGCTGGCATGGAGCGCCTGCGGCGCTCCAAGCCAGCAACTGAGGCCCTCGCTTGGCGAGGGTCCTCAGTTGCTGGCAAGGAGCGCCTGTGGCGCTCCATGCTAGCAACTGAGAACCTGGCACAGTGCCCTCGCTTTGCGAGGGCCGCGGGCTCGCTACGCGAGCCCGCAGTGTTAGCAACAACTCGTACGCTCACAACTATATATGTGATACACACCCTGTGTACTTTATATATTCTCTTTATTAATATTACATTATACACACCCTGTGTACTTTATATATTCTCTTTATTATTACATTATATTCACCCTGTGTACTTTATATATTATCTTTATTATTATTACATTATACACACCGTGTGTACATTATATATTCTCTTTATTATTACATTGTACACACCCTGTGTACTTTATATATTCTCTTTATTATTATTATTATTATTATTATTATTACATTATACACTCCCTGTGTACTTTATATATTCTCTTTATTATTATTACATTATACACACCCTGTGTATTTTATATATTCTCTTTATTATTATTACAATATACGCACCCTGTGTACTTTATATATTCTCTTTATTATTATTACATTATACACACCAGGGGCCTCATTCTATTATCGGCCGTAGGAGATGCGGGGCCGCAAGGACCGGCCGCAAGCTATTCGGCTATTCTATTCCCCTCCGGCCGGGGATTCCGGCAGGCTTGCGGCCGGGGCCTTGCCATCCCTTGCCGCAAGAAAATCGCGTTGCTATTCTATTGCTCCGGGAAGCCTCTCTGCAAGGCTAAAACCGAGCCGCAGCTTACTTGCAGCAAAAAGGTCCCGCTAGCACTAATTAAGCACATAATGTAGCCCAAATAAAGCCATCCTGCACTATAAAGTGATTGTAGGTGTTAGCAAAAATAGCACAACATTCCCCTATACTCAAATCCGTAAATAAATTTTTTTTTTATATATGTCAAATATCCATGTAAAAAGTCCAGAGTGCTTGGAGCACCTCAGACCCGCCCACGCTGCGGCCGGAAAATAAACAGTTAATGTAAACTCGGGTTTGGGCTGATGTGCAAGCTTGAGAGTGGGTTACTATTAATCCTCATGTCCCCCAATATGATCCCTAGCATTTACAGAGCTTTACAGTGCAGTCTTGAATTTATTTTTGTGTTTAAAGATTTCTGAGCTTACGGCCGGTTGCAAGATATACGGCCGGCCGTAAGGGGAGATCCTTGCGGCCGTTTTACGGCCAATAATAGAATGAGGCCCATATAGTTTTCTCCCCACACCTATATAGAGCTCACTCCTGTGGTCCCAGGCCCTATCATGTCCCCTCTCACCCCACATGAAGCCCTATCAGGCTCCACTCACCTGTCCAGCCCGGGGGGCAGGCCTGTGTGTACACGGGGGAGGCCCGTGTATGTTCGGGGCTCGCTGTGCTCCTGGGGGGTCCGCCCAAGGCTAGGGGGAACTTATAGTGAGGTGGTGAGCGCCTCCATGCCTGCCTGCTCTCCGGCTGCATTGTGGGAGTCTGACTCGCCGACACACAGCAGCAGCGCCGAAATGGGAGCAGTCACAGCCGGTAGGCTGGCTGGGACAGGCCTCTGAACATGGGGGTATAGAGACACCACAGCGAACCCCTATCAGGCTCCACTCATCTGTCCAGCCCGGGCAGGCCTGTGTGTGCTCGGGGAAGGCTTTGTGAGGGCCGCAGTTGCTGGCAATCCATGCCAGCAACTGGCAACAACTCACACTGTGAGGAGAGGGATCTAGAGCCAAGACTGGGGGATCTAAAGCTGAACCCGAACCGGGGACTGGGTGGCCCTGCTCGGGGCATTGTGGGGAGGAGGTGGCTGCTCCAACGGCCTGTAAGCTCACAACTATATATGTGATAAACACCCTGTGTACTTTATATATTCTCTTTATTATTATTATTACATTATACACACCCTGTGTACTTTATATATTCTCTTTATTATTATTATTATTATTATTATTATTGTTATTATTATTATTATTTACATTATACACACCCTGTGTACATTATATATTCTCTTTATTATTATTATTACATTATACACACCCTGTGTACTTTATATATTCTCTTTATTATTATTATTACATTATACACACCCTGAGTACTTTACATATTTTCTTTATTATTATTACATCATAAACACCCTGAGTACTTTATATATTCTCTTTATTATTATTATTATTATTAATATTATTATTATTATTATTATTACATTATACACACCCTGTGTACATTATATATTCTCTTTATTATTATTATTATTATTATTATTATTACATTATACACACCCTGTGCACTTTATATATTCTCTTTATTATTATTATTACATTATACACACCCTGTGTACTTTATATATTCTCTTTATTATTACATTATACACACCCTGTGTACTTTATATATTCTCTTTATTATTACATTATACACACCCTGTGTACTTTATATATTCTCATTATTATTATTATTACATTATACACATTCTGTGTACTTTATATATTCTCTTTATTATTATTATTATTATTATTATTATTATTAATATTACATTATACACATTCTGTGTACTTTATATATTCTCTTTATTATTATTATTATTATTACATTATACACACCCTGTGTACTTTATATACTCTCTTTATTATTATTATTATTATTACATTATACACACCCTGTGTACTTTATATATTCTCTTTATTATTATTATTACATTATACACACCCTGTTTACTTTATATATTCTCTTTATTATTATTATTACATTATACACACCCTGAGTTCTTTATATATTCTCTTTATTATTATTACATTATACACACCCTGTGTACCTTATATATTCTCTTTATTATTATTATTATTACATTATACACACCCTGTGTACTTTATATATTCTCTTTATTATTACATTATACACACCCTGAGTACTTTATATATTTTCTTTATTATTATTATTACATTATACACACCCTGTGTACATTATATATTTTCTTTATTATTACATTATACACACCCTGTGCCGAGTAATGCACATGTGCGCCCATTTGAGCAATGTGCATGAGTGCCCCTTTGCGCAATGCGCATGCGCGGAAGTCGACGAATCGCAGTTTGACAACTATTATATGTGATTACATTATACACACCCTGTATACTTTATATATTCTCATTATTATTATTATTGTTAATACCAGTAAAGTAGAGGGGGGGAGAGTCTTGCAATGAGGGTCAAAGGCGCTCATCGCGAGGCCAGTAAAGTAGAGGGGGGAAGAGCCAAAGGTGCTCATTGGAAGGCCTGTTATGAGCGCCAGAGGTGCTGATTGCGAGGCCCGTGATGAGCACCAAAGGCGCTGATTGTGAGGCCCGTGATGATCGTCAAAGGCGCTGATTGCGAGGCCCGTGATGAGGCCCGCTTGTGCGCCCCATTGCGCATGTGCAGCTTACACCGCGCAAAGCGTTTCTTATGCCGTACAATGCGGGCTTATGCCGCGCAATGCACATGCGTCCCTTTGCGCAATGCGCATGCGCAGGGAAAGGGCCAATTGTAGTTGTCAAACTGTGATTTTTCGCAAGCGTGACGGCGAATCGCAGTTTGATAACTATTATATGTGATTACTTTATACACACCCTGTGTACTTTATATATTCTCATTATTATTATTATTATTGTTAATACCAGTAAAGTAGAGGGGGGGAGAGTCTGGCAATGAGGGTCAAAGGCGCTCATCGCGAGGCCAGTAAAGTAGAGGGGGGAAGAGCCAAAGGTGCACATTGGAAGGCCTGTGATGAGCGCCAGCGGCGCTGATTGCAAGGCCTGTGATGAGCGCCAAAGGCACTGATAGTGAGGCCCGTGATGAGCACCAAAGGCGCTAATTGCGAGGCCGGTGATGAGCGCCAAAAGCGCTCATCTCAAGGTCAGTAAAGTAGAGGGGAAGAGGCTCCCATTGTGTGGCAAACAGCATTGCCAGTCATTTTATTGCAGTCATTTTTGACGGGCAAGTTGTTAGTAATAATAATAAAAAGAATATATAAAGTACACAGGGTGTATATAATGTAATAATAATAATAAAGAGAATATATAATGTACACAGGGTGTTTATAATGTAATAATAATAAAGAGACTATGTAAAGTACACAGGGTGTGCATCACATATAATAGTTGCATTACATATAATATGTCGTCACGCGAGCTCGCAAGAACTGCGTCCGAGGGGGCGCATTTGTGGAGGTGGAGGCTCCAACGTCGGCTGCAATGAGCAAATGCTGCCCCTCGCTTCGCGGACACTCCCGAAGCGAGGGGCAGCATTTGCGGAGGTGGAGGCTCTACGGCGCCTCAGAAGCGGTTACAAACACACACACACAAGCGGCACAAAATAGATCTAACACGCAATCACTAAATACGGACTTACACAAAAAAATACGAACCGCGGGTCTTAGAACGCAAAATTTACAACCTTAACGACCGAACCGTGCGCACCTGATAACATTAATAAATAAATACAAAAAAACACATAAAAAGCTTACCCACGGCAAGGGGGGGCACCCTGGACCTCTGCAACTGAAGTTACACCTCAATTAAAGTCCAAATTCCCGAGTTTAGACACACGAAAATCCCCTAAGCGAGACAAAAAATGGCCACCGAAAAAACCCAAAACGAGGCTACAGGACACTAAAGCCACAAAACACCACCAAGCACATACGGCTTTTACAAGATACACTTTTAGCAAGGACGCTAAATCATCCACACACGCGTACCACATACACATTCGCCACCATTTTACAACACTAACTTACACAATGCAGAAGTACACAGCTACCCTAACGGCTTTCCCTCATGCACGCAGCATATTTACACTACACACTGCACACATTGCTGACACTTACACCTCAGCTCCACAACAGTGCAAACTGACAGATTGTCAGCTCTTCAGCACAATGCTTCCTGCATATTACTTCAAAATAGGTTAAGTATATTCATTTATTAAAGATTTAATTAGCATACAAAAACACATATACCAAACAATAACAGCAAAAGCGCCTCTCAGAAAAAAAAAAACTACAACCAACAGACTCGCAATGAGCGCCGAAGGATCTCAGACCACCAAAAAAATTAATGTCTGTGGCAAACAGCATTACCTGCCTTACAATTTTATTGCCCCATCATTTTTGACGGGCAAGTCGCTAGTAATGTAACAAAAATAAAGAAAATATATAAAGTACACAGAGTGTGTATAATGTAATCACATATATAGTTGTGAGCGTACGAGTTGTTGCTAACGCTGCGGGCTCGCGAAGCGAGGGCACTGTGCCAGGTTCTCAGTTGCTGGCATGGAGCGCCGCAGGCGCTCCTTGCCAGCAACTGAGGACCCTCGCGAAGCGAGGGCCTCAGTTGCTGGCTTGGAGCGCCGCAGGCGCTCCATGCCAGCACCTGAGGACCTCGCAAAGCGAGGTCTTCAGTTGCAGCAACTGCGACCCTTGCAAAATTTCAAAAAAAGTTTACGTCGCAACACATTACGACACTCGCAAACAACATACGACACACGTTCACACACATTACGACACTCGCAAACAACATACGACACACGTTCACACACATTACGGCCTCGCAACACTCGGACGCAACTCGCGAACATTACAAAATTAAAAACACAATACATACACACAGCACATACATAAAAACCTTACCTACACAAACAGGAAGCACCCAGGACCTCAAAAATGCGGGGGGGGGGGGGGGTGGCGGCTAAGCTGCTGGAGAGGAAAGACATGTCCTGCAAGAGCTCCAGCTAAGGCCTGGGTTAATCTGGGACAATCGACCCCTATAGATGCCCTGAGTGACCAACAAACAATATCACTAAACTCAGAAGACCTAGGGGAACAAATTGATCCCAAAATTACCTTAAAAAAAACAATAAAATCGGAAGAGTCCCCTGCATGGAATCCCTACCCAGCTGAACTTTTCCCCCTGGAAGCCTGGAGGGAGAGAGTGTGGCGCTGCACTGCTGAGGACATATATAAGCAGGTACAGGGGAGAGGCTATAGAGCTGTGGGGGGAGAGGATAGCCCTGATCCAAGGAAGGGGTACCCAGGGGGGCATCAGAAGCAAATTAGCCCCAGAAAAATTAAGCAATCCGGGGCCCCTTACCCACATATCCCCATCAAAGCTCTCCCCATACCCTGGGTCCAAGCAACCCAGCCCAACCTTTCTACTTAGACTCAGAACATTAAAAGTACACTGCACAGGACTGCAATGATAAAGAGTGCAGATTATCTAGCTTCACATCTATATGCTTCTGTGATCCTAATGTGATTTTATTGGTACCAACAGCACCGGGGTGCTTGAGACTGAACCAGGCACCTTACTACACTGTGTTATATAACGTTTTGTAACAGCTCCATGAGGATTTACAATCTCACCCAAAACATTATATAAGTAGTCTCAATTGACTGTACTCTGCTCCCACCCGGTGGCAACTTTCAACCACTACAGGCTTCTTGTATACCAACATAGTATTGAACCTGCCAATATCTAGAACATCAAGGGGCCACAGCTCTCCACATTGTGCCTTCTGTCCCCCCATCAGGTCCTCCCAGTATCCTGGGTTTAAGCACACCAGGCTAACCTGTCTACAGAGACTCAGAACACTAAAATACACTTTGGACTGCACAGGACTTCAAAGGCAAAGAGTGCAATTTATCTGGCTTTGCATTTATATGTTGAAGGACTACTAATGTGACTTTATTATCACTGACACTATCGGAGTGTCTGGGTCTGAACCAGACACCTTATTATATTGCGTTATATAACACTCATCAACAGTTATATAAAGATATGCAGTGTCACTCACCACATTGTATAAGCAGTCTCAATTGACAATACTCTACTCCCACCCGGTGGCAGCCTCAAAGTATTACAGGCCTTCTGTCCTTCAAGACTAAATTGAACCTGCCAATCTCTAGAACACCAAGGGACTAAAGCTCTTCATACTTTGACTGCTGTCCTCCCATTCGGCTTACCCATATACTAGAGAGAAACGGTAATACAAAGGACTGAATTAATTCCATATCACAACGTCACATTGGGGTTAACATACTAAATTTATCTTGGAAGATCTAAGGCAATATTTAGCCTGACACAGACTGGGCCTGGACCCTGGAGGATGTTAACACTAAACCAGTTGGCAAACACCCTGTTCACTAAAGAAAAGATGAGATAAATGTAGGGCCAACACCCCTATAAATGGGCCACCACCCCTCCTAACTCTTAAAGCGCACTTAAGAGATCCTTGCAGCAGCATTGCTACCCAGTGGGCCGGGACTCACCTTAATCTAGACCTCCTCCCCCAACTGCACAGACCAGGTCTACTGGAAAGCTCATTCCTAAACTAGGCCCTGCATCGCCCTGATCTACAATACAAAGGGCAAAAATCATGATGGTTAGAACCAAAAAGGGCGAGGGATCCCGACGGATAACTGAACATTTCCCCTCTACTACGGCTAGAAGATCCCCCCCACCCGGAATCAATCTCAGGGGCTTCAGATATATCGGATGCTGAGGGCTCCCAAAAAGGGAATATGATGAATGCAAACTTATCCAATGACTCCAAAACTTGGTTTGAGAACATGCTAAAATCACAACTATCATTGGCAGTTCAAGATCTAAAACATGAAATCCAAGAATTGGGCCAGCGGACAAGTATTTTGGAATCTTCCCTGGACCAGGTCATAGACTCCCAAAGACAAGATCGAGTAGACATTGATACAAATGCAATGAAAATATGCTCTCTTGAACTCAAACTGGAGGACCTCGAAAATAGATCGAGAAGATACAATGTCAGATTCAGAGGCGTCCCAAACTCAATCACTGACCTTGAGCCGTATCTTTCAGACTTAATAAAATCAATTCTTCCAGACCCCCAGGAGGGTGAAATCGGCATTGAAAGAGCACATAGGGCACTTGGAGCATCCCCAAACCCTAACATGCCTAAAGACATCATCGCCCGCTTTCTGAGGCAACACACAAGAGATCAGATTCTCATTCACGCCAGAGGTCTAGACGAAATCAAGGGTCCTGACGGCACCACCATCCAGATTTATGCAGATCTCTCACCAGCCACCCTAGCGAGACGCAGGGAAATGAGACCGGCTGTGGAGGTACTTATACAACATAAAATTCCTTACAGATGGGGTTTTCCTTTCAACATCCAATTTACGGTGAATGGAAACAAGTTTATCGCTCAAGATGTGGAGGAATGCCAGACAATCCTTTCCTCCCTGAACTTATGGAAGGAGGGTGAAAACCCCAGCCCACTGGGCCAGGAACCAAAAGAGAAGCGAGATAGGCCGGTTAGACAATGGACGGTAGTTCCTGCCTCAAAGAGACAAAAAGCTGCAAAGAAACCCACAACCTCAAGCGGCGAGAGAAGGGGGTCTAAGGCAACCCGAGTAACTGACAGGCCCACATCACCAGGCTTGGGCCGGGATGCTCAAGTTGATATTGGCCGGGAAATTCCCCCTCCAGAGAAGAGATGAGGGGACTGGCTAAGAGATAAGTTGCCTCCCTCAGAAGCCTAATGGACATTAGAAGCCGAGGGGAGTGTGATATAGGATGGAAGCCTACTGGGTTTCTCTTAATTCACTGAATTGAATGTTTTGTGCTACACAATGCAAGGGGTGATAGGCCCATGGGGTGAGGCGGAGAGTTTTTCCCTTTTATTAAACGGGGTGTAAATTGAGTAGTTAAAATTTAGTCTGCCTCCTCGCCAGGGCTATATGCAGGAGAACAGGATTCTCATGCCCACCAAGCGCGCTAGAGCGCAAGGAAAAAGTTTTAGTTTAGATAAAAAAGTTGAAATTGTTTTGTTTCTGTTGACACATGTATTTCTGTACATTTCCCTGAATTATGTCTTGCATGTAAATGGTCTATCTCTGTTCTGCCTAGTACTCCCAAGGTCTCTCCAAGATGCAGGTGCACCTCGTCTCCTGGTCATCCCAGGGGGTCTCTCGTCTCCGGCTTTCTGGCCCTCAAACAACTTTCCCATCCTGAGCAGGAAAAATTTAAGTCACACACCAGGCACAGCACTCACAGACAGACAAGGATAAATGGCTAGGCCCGAATTTAAGATACTATCCCATAATGTGAAGGGATTTAACTCTCCTCATAAACGGCGTAAAGCCTTTCTTACATACAGGGAGCATCGCCCCTCAGTAATCTTTCTACAGGAGACACACTTCATGCGTAACAACCCCCCTAAATTTCTCCACAAACAATACCCACACTTCTATACAGCGGGTATGTTAGCCAAGAGGGAGGGGGTAGCAATTCTCTTACATAAGGACTTTCCGTTTATACTCCAGAGTAAAAAATCAGATCCCGAGGGTCACTACCTGATTCTGACCGGGAAAATACTTGACTCGACAGTGTCTTTAATTGCGCTATATGCCCCACCTACGAACACGTATCACACGGTCTGGAAACTACTTATGGCACTGGAGAAAGGGGACTTTGGTAGAATTATTCTGGGAGGGGACCTAAATTTAGCGTTGGATCCCGGATTAGACAGGTCTAAGGGGAGAGTGGGGCCCCACTTCCCCAGTAGGCTAAAACAACTTAAAACACAGCTAGCGAACCTGAACCTGGTAGATTCCTGGAGGGACCTTCATCCTAGGGACAGGGAGTACTCTTTCTACTCAGTCCCTCATAATTCATACTCAAGAATTGACTATATCATCATTGATGCTTCACTTTTGGATCAGACAAAGGAAGCAGAGATTATTCCGTGTACCTGGTCGGATCACTCAATAGTCAAAATTGCCCTAGACTTTGGCACAGCATACTCCCCCCCCCCCCCCCCCCCCCGTCATGGCGCATCAATGATACGCTACTAGCATTTCCTCAATCCAAAGATAAGATCCAGCAAGAACTTGAGATATATTTTGGGGAAAATACTAAAGGAGATGTAGAAATAGGCTGGGTGTGGGTGGCCCACAAAGCATATATTAGAGGGGTCTGCATGAAGATATCTGCTGAACATAAAAAGCAAAACAGGGCCCGAGAGGACGCATTAAATAAAGAGTTAATGAGATTGGAAAGGGCAATGCAGCAAGATAATTGTATTGGGGATAGGTCCCAGATTGAGAAAACCAGAGCGGAACTGGATATGATTCTGTCAGAGAGAACGGAGAGAGCGCTTAGAATCACACATCACAAGTTTTATAGCAAAGCAAACAAACCTGACACTTTCCTAGCCAATAAATTAAAATCAAAGCAAAACCAATCTAGGATCTGCCAAATTAAATCGCCCCAAGGGCTAGTGACCTCCAACCCCACAAAAATTCAGGACATCTTTCAGGCGTATTATAGCAAGCTATATAAAGCTTTGAACTCCCCAGTTCAGGGGGAAACACAATCACTTTTATCCTCCCTGGATCTACCTAAACTAACGGAGGAGAATGTTACTTCATTGAATAAAGCAATCTCCCAGGAGGAAGTGAGCAAAGTTATTTTAGAATCAAAATTAGGCAAAGCCCCAGGCCCAGATGGCTTTACAAACACATATTATAAGAAATTTGTCAGCACTTTAGCCCCATACTTGACCACATTATACAATACAATACTGGAGGGATGACCAATCCGCCCAGAACTCAACAAAGCTGACCTGGTATTGTTTCCCAAGGAGGGGAGGGACCCGTTAGAAGCCAAGAATTACAGACCAATTTCACTCCTTAACAGTGACATAAAGTTTCTGGCCAAAATCATGGCAGATAGGATAGCTGGGTTTCTCCCCTCCTTGATTCACAAAGACCAGGTGGGATTTATCCCAGGGCGACAAGCAGGGGACAATATCAGGAAAATTCTGTATTTAGTCCACCATTCTAAATTAAATAACACTCCGGCCTGCCTGCTCTCTCTGGATGTAGAGAAGGCCTTTGACTCTCTGGAATGGCCTTTTCTCATGGCTACGCTAAACAAATTCGGGTTTTCAGGGAAGTTTTTAAATCTAATTCGGACTTATTACAAAGATCCTAAGGCAAACTTAAGACTCCCGGGTGGGGGGAGGCCAGCGGTCAGCATCCAGAGGGGGACGAGACAGGGGTGCCCATTGTCACCGCTCCTATTTGCGTTGGCAGTCGAGCCCCTGGCACAATGGATTAGAGCCTCCCCGGAGATAAAGGGTATCCAAGTGGGGTCACATCATTTCAAGGTGTCACTATTTGCGGACGACTTACTATGCTCCATTTCGGAGCCATCGACGTCGGTACCACCCCTGATGCAAAAACTTGAACACTTCGGGATGCTTTCAGGATTGAAAATTAATGTAGAAAAAACTGAAGCCTTGGCCCTAGATATACCGCTCCCGGAGAAAGATTCCCTCACACAGAGGTTTAAATTTAAATGGGCTGGGAAGGGGATTAAATACCTAGGAATTTGGTTGACAGCTAAAGTACAAGATCTATATAAAGCTAACTACCGGCCAATGTTCCGTTTACTCCAAGAGGAGATGATTAAATGGGGCAAATATAACATCTCCTGGCTCGGTAGGATTAGTTCGGTTAAAATGAACATTTTACCTAGACTGCTTTATTTATTTAGATCTCTACCGATCCAGATGCATATGAAAGACCTCTCAAACTTCCAAAGCAGGGTGTTCCGTTTTATCTGGGGTGGGGGTCCCTCCAGGATTGCAAGAAAGAACATGTACAAACATAAATCCAGAGGGGGGTTGGCATGTCCCAATTTAAAACTTTATTATCGAGCAGCTCAATTAGCTTTTATTCCCCAGGCCCACTTACCCGAAGCCCATCCGGCATGGATGTTTGTTGAAAGCCAAGACATGATGCCCTATACATGGGACACGGCGGTCTGGATTCACCCACTCCCCACAGAGATTAAGAAATCTGCCAATCCTATAATAAGGAACTCCGCGGCTAATATTATCTGGGCCTTCAATCATACAGACCTTCTACCCCGGATATCCCACTTAACGCATCCACTAGCTCCAGCAGGTATCTCACAGGTCTCTCGGCAATGGTGGAAGAATAACAAACTTGATAGATTGGGAAACTGGATGAGAGATGGTCGGGTATTAACATTCGAAACTATGAGAGACGAATATGATATCCCCCTTTATGAGCACTATAACTTTTGCAGATTGAGATACTTTGTAGATAAACTACTTAGGAGTTCAGGGGTCCCCTCCCGGAATGGGTTCTCTAGAATATGTGAAAAAGCCCCCCTTAAAAGAGGAGTGATAGGGGAATTATATGAGGTCTTCAATACCCCAAAATCATTAGCCAAAGAAAAATACATGAGGGAATGGGAAAAAGATATAGCCAAGAACTGGGAGATTGAGACGTGGGAGACTTCCTGGGCCAATCTCCTGAGGGGGTCACTAAACTATAGTGTATTAGAGACATCAATTAAAGTCCTTCATCGGGCGTTTATTACCCCAGATCGACTAGCTAAATGGAGTAAGACGGAAAGTCCGAAATGCTTTAGGGGGTGCTCAGAGCTGGGCTCCTTTCACCATACTTGGTGGAGCTGCCCAAAGGTTCAGCAGTTATGGACGGCAGTGGGTGACTTAGTGGATAGTATATTTTGACACCATATTGAAATTACCCCAGAATCTAGTCTACTGGGGATTCCGGTGGCCTCTCTTTCTGCCCCCCACAACAGACTCCTACAATTTATCTTTTTAGCGACGAAATCACATATTGCCAGGAACTGGAAGAAAAAGACACTTGAGATAGGGGCAGTTCGAGCTAAGATTCACTACTTAGCGGTTAATGAAAGGATTTCCCACTCAGTGGCGGATTCAATCCCTAAGTATTTAGAAATATGGGGTCCCTGGATAGGATACACTGATATTAGAATCCCTCTACTCTAATGAAGGGGGAGGAGGAGGGAAGGGCACCCTCACCTTGTTGACAGAATACAGGGGGGGCTGGGGGCCGGAGAGGAGATACCGGGAGAGGAACTGCACCGATATGGAAGAAGACAGACAGGTAAGCTAGGTTGGATCAATGACAAGATCGAGATAGAGAAATGTTTTCCAAAGAGGAAGGCTTAACATAGATGTGTCAGATAGAATGTTTTAGTTTAATTGGTTAGGTTAACATTTGTAAAAGTTTGTAAGCAACTCTTCCTGAAGATATAAGAAAAGATAACGGGGGGGAATAGAATGGAAGGAAGGTACTGAAAGACTAACAAACGCAAATAATCATATTATATCCCTCTAGAGGTAAATGAGTCAGCCAATGGATAAAATTTGGGCTTTTTTATAATATCTTTATGATCCTCTAAGTCACAGGTTAATAACGGAAAGTATTAGGAGATAACAACTTAACAACCAAAGAATAGTATAAGTAACGGATAAGTTTAGGGATACATGTTTACATAACCAAGAAGGGTCCATTATAATTCTATACATTGGTTCATCGATAATAGCACGGAGGTAAATACGGAAAAAAGGAGGAGGCAGTATACAAGGATGAGATTTCACAATTGATGTTGGGGTATTGTTTTATTACGCTCAATATTGTACAACTGTTTGCACTTTGTATTCCTGCAATAAAAAATTAGTTAAAAAAAAAAAAAAAAATGCAACTTACAACTTAATTGCACTCAAAATAAAAGAGTTTAGACACTAAATAGTTTGTTAAGCGACACAAAAAATGGCCGACGAATAAAACGAAAACGAGGCTACACACGCAAACACCATACGAGACAAGTTACCACACATTACGACTTCGCAAACATCGGACGCAACACGCCGACATACAAACATTTAAAACTTAAGAAAAACACACAACAAACACATAAAAAGCTTACCTACAGCAAGAGGAACCAGCCAGCACCTCAAAAAAACAAGTTACACCTACATTTAAATCAAAATAAAACACTTTAGACACTAATACCATCGCTAAGCGACAGAAAAAATGGCCGACGAACAAAACGAAAACGAGGCTTCAGACGTAACTACACTACACTTACTCGCAATAATGAAACACATACTATGCGGAACGTATCACAATCATATTAAACACCATTTTGAACAGTAATACGCAGAAAATGGCGGATGGAACGCAAATTGTAAGCTGGAACGCAAATAGCGCATGCGTATTGCGTTCTAACGGTCTCACTTTCCAGAACTTTCTACAAGTTTATAAATACTGCCTATTTCAAACAAAAAAATACATTTCTCCTCAGGTGATCAACGGAGTGACTTCTGAGATAACTGCTGCTTTTACTTGAGAAGACAATTCTTTACTAATTTACTACTTTGCATTGTGCAAATTACAACTGAGAAGTAAGCTATAATATATTACATTTTATTATCAGGACAGGTCAAACAAATAAAAAAAAAAAATAGGATTTATGTAGTGACATGTATGGCACATTTATGTGTATAGGCTCAAAAAAAAAATATGGTTCATTTAACAAAACAACAAAAAAACATAATTCAATATTAAACAGAGGTTTATGTATAGTGACATGTGACACGCACATATATGTCTATAATGTATAGTGACATCTGACACGCACATATATGTCTATAATGTATAGTGACATCTGACACGCACATATATGTATAGAATGTATAGTGGCATGTGACACGCACATTTATGTGTATTGCCCCTGCATAGTGACATGTGACACGGACATATATGTGTATCATGTATATTGACATGTGACACGCACATTTCTGTGTATTGCCCCTTCATAGTGACATGTGACACGGACATATATGTGTATAATGTATATTGACATGTGACACACACATTTATGTGTACTGCCCCTTCATAGTGACATGTGACACGGACATATATGTGTATAATGTATAGTGACATGTGACACGCACATTTCTGTGTATTGCCCCTTCATAGTGACATGTGACACGGACATATATGTGTATAATGTATAGTGACATGTCACACGCACATTTATGTGTATTGCCACTGCAACAAAATTAGCTTAAAACAAAATCAGTAAACAACTACATTTAAATGACATTATATGTCATGTATACTGATATGTGACACGCACATATATGTGTATCATCTATAGTTACATCTCACACACACACATTTATGTGTGTTGGAAAAAAAAAATATAAGGTTAATTTAACCATTTAAATATGAGTCATGTATACTGATATGTCACACGTACACAAAATAATTACATTAAACTATGGAATGTGCTTCATGTATGTGACATATGTGTGTAGCCCCCAACAAAAAATAAGGTCAATTGAAAAAAATTACACAACTATATTTAAATGACATTCATTTACTTCAATTCAATAGATCATATAAAGCTGAATCTTTTTATTTCTTTGAATATTCAAACAGACTCTGCATCAATAGCGTCTCTCAACAATTTGCACCGTGCACTGTGAAGCACAATCCCTTTTAAAGAACACCAACAAAGAAGAAGAGGTAAGATACAACAAGACATTACATGCTCAAAAGGCCATGCTTTGCTAGATGAAAAATTATAAATATACAAATAACTATTTCACTTTCTTTTTCAAACAGACACTACAAGAAGACCGGCGCATTAAGATTGGCAGGAGGGGACCGTCTGTCATTCAAAACTTCAACCAAGGTAAAGTATTAAGTATAAACAATAAAGAACCATGAGCCTTATTCAATTGCGACTTCCTCAATTGAATAGGGCTCTATATAAGCACATAACATATTTTTTATACAGAACTTTTTAGTTACTGAATTTCTAACCACAATCAAGGTTTTCAATAACTAAAAACTTTGCTCAATAAATATGTTATGTGATTATATAGAGCCCTCTTCAATTGGCAAAATTGCAATTCAATGAGGACCTATATATCTTTAATGGCCAAGGGCGTCACTCAAATGTGATTTGCCCATTTCAATAGGGCTCTATATAAGCACAGAGCATATTTTTTAAAGGAACTTTTTATTTTGTGAACACGTTGCTTTTGGATACAACTTCACTAAATACAAAATTCCGTAAAAAAATATGCTCTGTGCTGATATTGAGCTCTATTCCATTGGCCAAAACACAATTGAATGAGGAGCTGACAATATAACAAATGCAGTAACCAAAGGCCCTCATTCAATTGCTATTTTGGACAATTAAATATGGCTATAAATAAGCACTTTTAGGCCCTTATTCTATTTTAACAAATATATGTGATGTGCTTATTTACAACCCTATTCAATTTTCAACATTGCAATTCAATGACGGCCTTAGAGTACTATTACATTGTAAAAAATGCAATTGAATGAGGGGCAAACTATGCAACATATGGTACACACAAAGGCCCTCATTCAATTGCGATTTGGCCAATTGAATAGGAGTCTAAATACGCACATAGCATATTTTTTTTAAATAATATTTTAGTTTGTGAAAACCTTGCTTTTGGATAGATGCTTACTAACTAAAAACTTCTTTAAAAAAATATGTTATGTGCTTATTTAGACCCCTATTCAATTGGCCAAATCGCAATTGAATGAGGGCCAAAGGCCCTCATTCAATTGCAATTTGCCCAATTGAATAGGGCTCTAAATAACAACATAACAATTTTTTTAAAAGAAGTTTTTAGTTACTAAAAATATATCCAAAATTAAGTTTTTAAATGACTAAAAACTTATTTAAAAAAATATGCTATGTGCTTATTTAGGGCACGATTCAATTAGCCAAATCGCAATTGAATGAGACACAAACTGCTACACACAAAACAGAATTTCTTATTCAATGTTTAACAACCTATAAGCCTTACAAAGAAGCAAAAATAAGAATAACAAAAGTGTTGCGCACCTAATAGCATTGTACAAAAAATCACACAAACTCATAGGAAACTACATTAACATTCTTCTTTAATGTTTAACAACCTATAACCAGTACAATCAAGAATAAATAACTTTTGCACAAGTGGTGCGCACCAAACAGGATTGTCAAAAACGAACACAAACACATAGCAAACTACATTAATTATATTATTTCATGTTTCACTAACTATAAGCATCCCAATAAAGGTTAAATAAGTATACCACAAGTGGTGTGCACAAAACAGGATTGTACAAAAAATAACATAAACACATAGCAAAATAAATTTATATTCTTATTTAATATATCACAACCCACAAGCCTTACTAAGAACCTTAAATAAGAATAACAAAAGTCGTGGGATTGTACAGAAAGTAAAAAAAAAAAAAAGATAGAAAAAAATAACCATAACTGATACAATACGGCCAAATTCATAAATGTTTAAATTATTTAAAAGACATTTCACTCAAACAACATTTTCTATTTTATATTACAACAGATACTGCGTGAAGACAATCGGACGAGGACTTTCTCCACAGGACCGGACCATCGGACGAGGACTCGGACCAGACCAGCAGACGAGGAATTTCAACACAGGACCAGACCAGCAGACGAGGAATTTCAACACAGGACTAGACCATCGGACGAGGACTTTCACCAAAGGACCACAACATCGGACGAGGGCTATCGCCACAGGACCACAACATCGGACGAGGGCTATCGCCACAGGACCACACCATCGGATGAGGACTTCCAACAGAGGACCACACCATTGGACAACGATTTTGAACCGAGGACCAACAAACATTCGGATTTAAATCACACTTCAACCAAGGTAAAGTATAATAAGTACTAAAGTATAAAACTAAAGAAACTGCTTTCAGTTGCATCTGTGTCAACAGAAAAATAAAATAATTAATTTACTATCTCCCTTATTTTATTTAAATTGCTACTATGCAATACATAGCTCAATAACCACATCACTTTTTTTTTTAGCAAAGAAGTTTCGCAGTGGTAAATATCTATCCACAAACAACGTTTTTTATAAATAAAACCATTATTTAAAAAAAATATGTTACATGCTTATTTACAGCAGTATTCCATTGGCCAAATTCTTAGCCAGTGAGGACAGGAATTATAAATTTAACTAAATATAAATGATACATTCTAAATATAAATGATACATTAATGATTTGCCTTTTATTTCACCAATTGTGCACAAGAATCTTTAACAGGAATTACAAATTTAAATATACACAATTACATTTATTTATTTTCCTTTACAGATTAATATGGCTGATAACGAGACCAAAGAAGAGAAGAAAAGACGTCAAACTAGAGAAAGACAAGAGAGATGGGCCGCCCAGCAGACACCGGAGGAGAAAGAAATTCGACGAGAAAAAGAACGCAAAAGACTTGCAAATAAAAGAATATCAGCTGCAAAAATGAAAGATACAACCAAAAAAAATAAAAAAATAATAAAGCATTTACAAACTGTTCCTAAAACATCAGATGACATTTTACAAGATACCAGTCAAGACAGACCAAAAAAAGCAACTACAAAAACAAAGCATTTACAAACTCTTACTAAAAACTTACAGGACATTTCAACCAAACAAGTACAACATATACCAAGAAAATCTACGAAAAAAACTAAACATTTAGAACCTGTTGTTGAAACATTTCATGACTTTTCATCTGATGAATATGAAAGTCAACATCCAATATGCTTTGCAAATTGTCCTTTACTGAAGTCTTTAGCAGTAGAGGTTCATAGTTGTGGGGACATGACTACTCAATGTCAATTTTGTGAGGCTTATTATTTTAAACAGGAGAGACCCAGAGATGGACAATTTATTAGTTGTTGTCAAAAAGGAAAGTTCAAACTTCCAGAAAGGAAACAATTTCCAACCTATTTACAAAATATTATGACTGAACCTACTTTTCCAAATTACAAAAATTTTAAGACAAACATAAGATCCTACAATAGTGCCATATCATTTGCATCTATGGGGGCAACATTGGCTGCTAATGTACCAGGACATGGTCCTTACTGTTTTAAAGTCCAAGGACAAATTTATCATCGGACTTCACATTTACATCCAGAGGAAGGAGAGCAAAGAAAATTCGCTCAACTATATGTCCTAGATACAATGGAAGCTGTTGACCAACGTATGCAGATGGAAGAAAATAAAAAATGCTTACCCAGTGTTTTTATAGAGCTAAATAACATTATGGACAACAATCCCTACAGTAAAGCTTACAAAAAATTGGCAGAAGTAGAAAATGAACAACTACTTCATGCACAAAGACATCAATTACCCATGCCAAAGGTTAATATGGTGCTTAAAAGAGACAGACATACTGATAAACGTCGTTATAACTTGCCAACATCAAATGAGGTTGCAATGGTCTTTCAGAATGATGAAGGAGAACCACCATTTCAAAGAGACATTAGAGTATATCCCAGAAATGAGGAGCAACCATTTATTAATATTAATATCTTAAGTCCAAATTTAGATCCAATGACATATCCCATCTTTTTCCCACACGGAGAAGCAGGTTGGCAACCAAAATTAACCATTCCCAGTTACCCAAATGCTAAAGCCAGAATCCGAAATAATGTTTCTATGCTTGAATTTAAAGTTGCTCAAATTGCCATTAGAGATGAATTTAATCCAATTTTATGTGGTGGGAAACTAACACAACAATGGATTATTGATTCATATTTGCAAGTTGAGGCAAATAATTTAAACTTTATAAAATATCAACAAGATAAACTACGTGTAGAACAATATTGTGGACTCATGGACTATGTTGCTGACGTGGCTACAAGCAGAGACATGACAGCTGGCAAAGCCATCATTTTACCATCTTCCTTTCAAGGATCTCCTCGAAATATGAGAGAAAGATACAATGATGCTATGGCTATTGTGACAAAATTTGGAAAACCAGATTTATTTGTGACATTTACATGTAATCCACAATGGCCAGAAATTAATCAAAATCTACTTCTTGGACAAAGTGCTTCAGATCGACCAGATTCAGTAGGCAGAGTTTTTAAGATCAAATTAAATGAATTAATACGTGACTTCACTATAAATCAGTTATTTGGCAAATGTCTTGCTTATGTATATACCATTGAATTTCAAAAAAGAGGCCTTCCACATGCACATCTTCTCATAATACTTCAAGAGAAAGATAAATTAGATACTTCGGACAAAGTGGATGCAGTCATAGTTGCTGAACTACCAGATCCAGAACTATATGGTAGACTATATGAGATTGTTACTCATCGCATGATTCATGGACCCTGTGGAGACCTTAATCCACAATCACCATGTATGGAAAATAATCAATGTTCAAAAGATTTTCCAAAAGATTATAGAGACAAAACATATGCAAATTGTGATGGATATCCACTTTATAAAAGAAGAGAAGGAGATAGTGCCATTATTCGTGGAAAAAAAGTGGACAATAGATATGTAGTACCCTACAATCCACATTTACTCATGAAGTACAACGCCCACATCAACGTAGAAGCCTGCACTTCCATCAAATCCATTAAATATGTCTACAAATATATTTACAAAGGTTACGATGCAGCTACTGTAGTCGTCAAAAGTGCAGACAACCCTGAAAGTAGTGAGTTAGTACATGATGAACTTGCATCTCATGTAGATGCTCGCTATGTCAGTGCACCAGAAGCTATGTGGCGGCTTTTAAAATTTGAAATGCATGATAGATCACATGCAGTATATAGGTTAGCAGTACATTTGCCACAACGACATTTAGTCTATTTCCATGCTGGAAATGAAATTAATGCATTGGCCCAAAGTGAAGATCGTCACACTACACTAACTGCATGGTTTGCATTAAATTCCACTGATGCTGAAGCAACACAATACTTATATATTGAAATTCCATATCACTATGTTTTTGTGAATGGATTATGGAGAGCAAGAAAAACCAGAGGCAATAAAATAATTCCACGAATTTACACAGTCAGTCCAAGAGATGTTGAACGTTTTTGCTTACGGATATTACTTTTAAATGTTCCAGGAGCACAAAGTTTTGAACAATTAAGAACTGTTAATGACATTGTATATGAATTCTTCCATTTAGCTGCAAGACATAGAAACTTACTCGCTGATGATACAGAGTGGGAAAGATGTTTAGAAGAAGCAGCACAATGTCAAATGCCACGACAGATGAGAGAACAATTTGCTTTTATTTGTATCTTCTCAAATGCTCCAAATGCATTAGCTTTGTGGGAGACTTTTAAAAGTAATATGGCTGAAGACTTTATGCGACGATACAATGAACCCATTGCACACTTAAAAGCGTTAATGGAAATTCAAGAAGTCTTTTTAACTCATGGATTAAGTTGTGCAAGTTTTAATTTGCCTGATCCAGGTCTAATAGATGACATTAACTTTGAAGACTATGACATTCAACTACAAGCAGAAAGAACAGAAGAAAGACTTGCAACTTTAAATACACTACAATTGCAAGCATTTCATACCATTAAAAATGCTATAGATGATGACATGGTGACAGAGCGTTATTTCTATCTTGATGGACCTGGCGGATCAGGGAAAACATATTTGTACAATTTATTAATGAGTTCAGTACGAGCACAAGGAAAAATAGCAATGGCGTTTGCCACTACTGGAATTGCTGCACTTTTATTAGAAGGTGGAAGAACTGTTCATAGTGGATTTAAACTGCCAGTGCCTATTTCGGAAAATTCTGTGTCAGATATTCGCATGACATCCTTACAAGCAAAGAAATTGAAGAAATGTAAATTAATTATAATAGATGAGGCCACAATGATGTCATGCTATGCCCTCCAATGTATTGACCGTTTGCTTCGTGAAGTCATGGATAATATTTTTCCATTTGGTGGAAAGGTAATGTTGTTGGGTGGCGATTTTAGACAAACATTACCTGTCGTTGTACATGGAAATCGAACAGACATTATTGAAACATGTATAAAGTCAAGTACAGTATGGAAACATTTTACCCATCTTCAACTGCAACAAAATATGAGATCAGAAGGCCAAACTGATTTCAATGATTGGCTTATTAAAATTGGAGAAGGCAGAACAGAAAAAATACTACATTTACCTGACGACACTGTAGAGATCCCACCTCATATGATTTGTCAACAAGATATTATATCGGCAATATTTGAAGGGAGCATAAATAACGAAGAATATTCCGAGCTTGCCAACCAAGTTATACTGACGTGTAAAAATAAAGATGCATTAATACTCAATAATGAAATCTTAAAAAAAATTAATGCACCACAAAGAAATTATCACAGTGCTGATTCTGTACTTGCTGATGACAATGAAAGTCAGGCAAACTTTTCAACTGAATTCATTAACTCTTTAACTCCTTCTGGAATGCCACCACATATTTTGCAGCTAAAGAAAGGTGCAATTATCATGTTACTGCGAAATATGAACCCCAAAAAAGGCCTATGCAATGGCACAAGATTAATTGTTCAACAATTAAAGGACCATTTTATAGATGCTGAAATTTTAACTGGGACCCATAAAGGGGAGAGAGTTTTCATACCAAGAATAGATTTAGCACCAAGTGAAAGTAGTCTCCCTTTTATACTTCAAAGAAGACAATTTCCCATTATTATGGCATTTGCCATGACCATTAATAAATCACAAGGTCAAACTTTCAAATCTGTGGGTATTTACTTGGAAGAACCAGTTTTTGCACATGGTCAATTGTACGTTGCGTTGTCACGCTGCAAAAATCCACAGGCTATTAAAGTTTACATTGAAAACAATGAAAGTCAAGGTGATTTATTAGAAGATGGATGTATTTTTACTAAAAACATTGTCTAATATGAAGTACTATAACTTTGCAGGATACAAACTAAAGCCATGCAAACATTTTGGAAAAACATTCAAAAATACAAAACAATTGGTTGTTTAATTCAGTCATAATTAATAGAAGTCATGTTTATGGATAATTCGCCTCACAAAATACTTGCCTTGCATTTCTATGAAAAATTATGTTAAAATGTTAAGTCACTATGTTAATGTTTCTAATGTTACAAGTTTAAAAACAATATTTTCAAGTTATTTCATTCAACATATTACAAAGTTCATGTTAAGAGCTCAAGCACCTTTTAAGTCACAATGTAAATATTCTATGTTATCTTAAGATTACTACCTACATTAATGTTTATCGCCAGTTTATGTGCTCAGTAATTAATTACTTTAATTACGTACGGTTTAAGGAGAGTTTTTAATGTATGCCTTCCTCTACATTCAATGTATATTAAACTTAACAATTATTCTGATATAAATTGCATGTTAATACTGATTAATTTCAAGTTAAACTGTTTTTACATTCAAATGTTAATACTTTTAATTCAAAATTATGTTACAAAATGTATTTACTATGTTCCTGTTTATAATGTTCAAAATTAGACAAATGTTTTGCAAAAATTCCAAAGTTACATAAAAAATAAAGTTCAATTTTAAAAATATATACTTTCAAGGTTATTGCTTACATATATTTTAAACTTCATGTTAAAATTCGGCACGTTTAAAAAAGTCTTTTTACTTTTTACTTTTCTCTGGATTCTATGTATATTAAAATGAACAATTCTTCAGATACAAATTTCATTTTAAAAAACCATTACATCAACGTTTTACAAAAATACATGTTCATATCACAATACTTACAAGGGTCAAAAATATATTTAAATAACTAAACAACTTCACAAACATATACATCACATTGCCGTCATTTTTTGACGGGCAAGTCGCTAGTAATAATAATAATAAAGAGAATATATAAAGTATTCAGGGTGTGTATAACGTAATAATAATAATAAAGAGAATATTGTGTATAATGTAATAATAATAATAATAATAATAATACTAAAGAGAATATATAAAGTACACAAGGTGTGTATAATAATATTAATAATAATAATAAAGAGAATATATAAAGTACACAAGGTGTGTATAATAATAATATTAATAATAAAGAGAATATATAAAGTACACAGGGTGTTTATAATCACATATATAGTTCTCAGCAGCGCGACCTTGCCAAAATCCGTTGGTTATGCCACATTAATACTGCGGGCTCGCCAAAGGCGCCCCTTGCGCTGGTGAAGATGAGCTCCATAGGCGCTCATCCCTACGATCCAGTACGACTTAGGCAGGGAGTGCCAAAGGTGCTCACTGCGCTGGTGGAGATGAGCGCCGTAGGTGCTCATCCCTACCACCCCGTAGGACTTAGGCAGGGGAGGGAGGGAAAGAGAGAGAGGCAGAAAAAGAGGGAGGGAGATAGCGACGGGTAGGGAGAGAAAAAGACAGAGAGTACACACAGCGCATAGAGAGACAGAGGGCACAGACAGAAAGAGCGCACATACAAAGAGAGGGCGCACAGGGAGAGACAGCACAGAGAGAGACAGAACAGACAATTGAACATAAAATAATAATGTCATTTATGACGGGCAAGGTGCTAGTTATTAATACTTTATACACACCCTGTGGTCTGTATATTCTAATTATTATTACATTATTCATGCCTAATTTTCTGTATGAACAGTGTGATTATTATTATTACTCCATAGTATACACTGTATGAACTGTCTATATAGTTGAATTATTATTTAGATTACATTATACACACTTTGTGACCTGTATATACAGCCTGAGTATTATTAATATATTAAGAAAAAAGCAAATAGAGGTGCTCAGTCATAAATTGAGCCATAATAGGTTAGTTGTATGGAAATAATAGCCCACTCGAGAGCAACCTCTTTTAGCTCACTTGTGCCCTTCACAGGGAGAAATAGCCTGTAGTATATCAGTCTGGATATTATTATTATTATTATTATTATTATTATTATTATTATTGTTATTATTACTTTATACACACACAAATTCCTATATATGCAGTCAGATTCTTATTATTTACTTTACTTTGAACACACATTGTGACATGTATATACTCTGAAGTCTGGTTATTTTTGCGTTACATACACCTCATATCTTTTTTGTTGTGCAGTTTTTATACTTTGGTCTATATGTTATTCTTTGTATTTTTTAGTTGAGCCTACAGTGAAGATATCAATAATGAAGACTGGTGAGGGGTCACAAACTTTGGAGCAGCTGCTGGTTTGTAACGTCAATGGATTCTTCCCTCCTGAGATAGAGGTGAAATGGTTCAGGAACGGTGTGGAGGAGACTGCTCAGGTTCAATCCACTGAGCTCTTTCACAATGGAGACTGGACCAACCAAATCATGGTGATGTTGGAGACCATGTTAAGCAAAAATGATGAATTCATATGCAAGGTCCATCACAGCAGTTTAAAGAGCCCACTGAGAGTATACTGGAGTAAGTCTAAGGCAAGATGTCTATCAGTGTCAGTAGTACTTAAACTCTCCTTCTGGATTGTTACCTTCTTGTGGTAAGGAGGCTTGTGTACATCAATGAAGCTGTGAGCTATACCATGTAGGGTCACCCAAGATGGGCAGGTCATAGCAGAGAGGTCAGACAAAGTGTGTGTGTAGGTATATATATGTATTTGTGCTTGGGTCCCTCTCTTGCCCCGCCTCTTCCATGGGTGGGGCCTTTAGCTGCTTCATACACGTTCAGTCCCTCTCTAGCCCCGCCTCTTCCTTAGGTTGGTCTCTCTGCAGCGTTTTAAGCTCTTCCTGTTTGCACCTCAGCTCATTTGGGTCTGTGTCATGCAGGGTACTGCTGTTCCTGTCTGCTGCCCCGTTCTTTTTTTGGCCTTTTCAGATTCCTCATTTGAGCTGTTTGCACCTCTGCTCATTCTGACTCTACATTATGTAGTATGCTTCTCATCTCTGCCATCTACCTATGCCTGTTCATTGTTTATTTGCTTCTCTCCACCATTTTCAGCTCTCTCTTTTCAGTTTCTGTGCATATCTCCTCTTAACTGCTTTGCCTTGCAGCTTCTATATTTCCTGCCTTCAGCACCTGTGCCTATCTCCTCATAACCCTTTTGCTTGCCCGAAAGGGCAATCTCATTGCTTGAGAGCGATGGTTCCTGTAAAGGTAAGTTATCCTGACTACCTTACACTTTCATACTTGTCTATGCCCTTGTCCACGTCCAAGGTCGCACTTTGGCTTCTCTACGCCTCATTCACTTGGTTTCTGGCACCGATCTACTAAACGTCTACCCTCTCTGGGCACCACTTCCGATACCTCCATAAATCCTATATTCGCCTGCTAGGTACCGCCTCAATAACGCTTTCATAGTCTCATTCCCTAGGCTCAACCACATTCGCAAGCCACATCAGCCTTCGCTAGGCTCCACCTCAATCACGCTTTCATAGTCGCACTTGCATTGTACTCGCAAGCCCCAATCATTTCAGAACTTTTCCACCTTTAATGTGACCTAAAAACTGTACAACTCAATTGAAAAACAAACAAATCTTTTAGGTAGAGGAAAGAAAAAATATAAAAATAAAATAATATGGTTGTATAAGTATGCACACCCTTAAACTAATACTTTGTTGAAGCACCTTTTGATTTTATTACAGCACTCTGTCTTTTTGGTTATGAGTCTATCAGCATGGCACATTTTGACTTGGCAAGATTTGCCCACTCTTCTTTGCAATAACACTCCAAATCTGTCAGATTGTGAGGACATCTCCTGTGCACAGCCCTCTTCAGATCACCCCACAGATTTTCAATCAGATTCAGGTCTGCGCTCTGGCTGGGCCATTCCAAAACTTTAATCTTCTTCTTCAGTGTTGTTTTTGCGCCAAACATATCTTTTGGAATTATGGCCAAAAAGTTCAACCTTGGTTTCATCAGACCATAACACCTTTTCCCACATGCTTTTGGGGGACTTCAGATGTGTTTTTGCAAAATGTAGCCTGGCTTGGATGTTTTTCTTCGTAAGAAAAGGCTTTCGTCTTGCCACTCTACCCCATAGCCCAGACATATGAAGAATACGGGAGATTGTTGTCAAATGTACCACACAGCCAGTACTTGCCAGATATTCCTGCAGCTCCTTTATTGTTGCTGTAGGCCTCTTGGTAGCATCCCAGACCAGTTTTCTCCTCGTCTTTTCATCAATTTTGGAGGGAGCTCCAGTTCTTGGTAATGTCACTGTTGTGCCATATTATCTCCACTTGATGATGACTGTCTAAACTGTGTTCCATGGTATATCTAATGCCTTGGAAATTCTTTTGTACCCTTCTCCTGACTTCTACCTTTTTAGCAATGAGATCCCTCTGATGCTTTGGAAGCTCTCTCTGGACCATGGCTTTTGCTGTGGGATGCGACTAAGAACATTTCAGGAAAGACCAACTTGAGCAGCTGAACTTTATTTGGGGTTAATCAGAGGCACTTTAAATTATGGCAGGTGTATGATGACTGCTATTTAACGCAAATTGTAATGTGATTGCTTAATTCTGAACACAGCTACATCCCCAGTTATAAGAGGGTGTGCAGACTTATGCAACCACATTATTTTTCTTTGTTTTTTTCTTCCCTCCACCTAAAAGATTTCAGTTTGTTTTTCAATTGAGTTGTACAGTTTACAAGTCGCATTAAAGGTGGAAAAAGTTCTGAAATTATTTGTGTGTGTGTGTGTATATATATATATATATATATATATATATATATATATATATATAGTAAATAAATAGTACATCTGTGTTCACATTTGAATGTCTAACACAAGTTTAAAAACCTGCTTCCAGCTCAGAATTCCGAGAAAAACAGTCCTTGAAGCTTATGTATGCTGCACAACACAACTTTAATGCAAAGCCAAGGTTGAATTAAACACATGCTGAGTACAGCTGTTCCAAGCTTACTGGCTATCAGCATGGAGCGGGATCTCAGCCTGTACTTTGGAGGGCTTCTATCATTCTTTTGCCCACAATATTATAAATGATTGCTGTTGTGAACTACCTTCTCATAGGGTCCACAACACAGGCTGCTCATCAAACCACCACCATGGCCTCCAAGCCCCCTTTTTCCCCACAAAAGCCATCTGTGTCTGCGGTCTCCAGCAAAACTGCAGACACAGGGAAGAAAGGGAATTATGTCACCGGTCCTCCCAGTGTCATGGCTGTTTCCCCAAAGTCCCATTCTGCCCCCAACATAAAAACATCAGGTAGTATGAGGGCACAGGACAAGCAGAGGAATAATAACCCCTCTGCAGGGGAGGCAGTTAGTGACAGCTCCTCATCCAGGAGTGACGTCCCTAGGAAGAGGACACATAAGACCAATAGGGAGGTATCTGAAAAGTGGGAGGTACACTATTTTGGAACACCTCCCTCCAAAAGCAAAAAGAGGAGTAAAACATCTTCTCCTCATCCGGTGGCATTGTCTGGCCCGGTTATTACACTCAGACCACACAACTCTCCCTCCAGACCTAAAAGGGTATAATGTGGATAAGGATCTGGAGGAAAAGCAGGGACAAGAGGGTCTCCCAAGTGAGTCAGGGGTGGAAAAGAGAGATCAGGTTCTGCCTCTGGCCTATGAGGGGGGCCCCATTAAAGCCCCTGCTGAATGGGTGGTCAGTGTCCCTGAAGTGCTGAGCTTCGGAGGCACCAGTCTGCCTCCTTCTCTGGTATCACTCTCCAGTGACATACCTTGGGCTTTGTTAGAGCCCCAGGCTGCGACACTACCGGAGGGGAGGGGGAAATAGGCCTGACCCCAAATTCAGGACCCAATAGATTTGTCTGTCAGGGGGGATGTGGCACCAGGGTAGGTGGATATGGGGAGGGTGATAAGGCAGTTTTTCCTGTTCACATCATAGGGGAACCTGTCAACCCTCCTCAGCCTTCCACTGACCCTAACATCAGTGCAATCCAAGCTGAGCAAGCAGCGGTGGAAATGACAGAGGAGGCATATCATCATAAAATGTGCGTGGCTTATCAACAGTCTTAAGAGACTGAGGAACACACAGTAATGTAATGGCTGTGCTCATCAGCAGGCTTAATACCAACAGCTGTGAAGACAGTTTCCACAGGTTCCAGGTACTCTCCTATTAACATCAGGGAGGGTACTTTTCAAACATGCCAAATATGCCTCAAATTAACTTGCAACCCCACTGTGGTGAGTGTGAGTCAGTAAGTTAATTTGAGGCATATTTCTTGTGTTTTTGAGCTCTTTCCAGTTCTGTGGTTCGGCCGTAAAAGTCATAATTTTGCAAGGCACACAGTGCATGTACGGGTTTCGGACCTAAGTGGTACGGCTCGTAAGTCCTGCATGCCTCAACTGCTTGCCTCTTTCGCGAGGCTCACAGTGCAATGAGCGCTGTTCGGCCCCACAATTCTCTACTATCATAGAAAATCTAAATATTTAAATAAAAGAATACCTTTTTTGAAAATCATCTCAAGTTAAAAGTTGACACGGGTTTACTCCAAAAAATATGCCCCCAGGAACTTTTTATGAAAAAATAGTTTTAATAATGTTACTATAAAATGGAATCAAATTTAGTTTCCATTAAATAATTTCATGTTATATTATATGTTATATTTACTTAATAAATAAAAAATCTATCTAATAAAGGCACCTCTGTAACAGAATAGCATGGAAGTTCCTTTACAAAACCTCCTGATTCATAGTAATTCTGGATGGTGAAATGACTGCATAACAAAACAAAAATCACTAGATAGTTTACCTGTTTAAAGGATTTTTTACAGCGATGGAATTAAGATAAATGTTTTCACATGATAGTTTGTGATATGCCCTTTTTATTACTGATTGGCACAGTATTTCTTACTGATCTCATTTTATTTCCTAGAACCAGATACGTCAGATGCAGGAAAAACCAAAAGAGTGACAGGTATTGTGGGATTTGTGCTTGGAGCCGTGTTTCTCATTGCGGGACTTATTATCTACCTAAGAAACCAGAAAGGTAATAGAGAGACATTAAATAATTCATTTGAAGGTTATATGGAACATGATCAAACCGAACAATAAGACATTTATGTTCAAATATTTTTTGTTTTTATTTCTTTTTCAGTACGAACATCATTTGGTGACCCACAGAACGAAAGTAAGTTTTTTCTATTTCTCAGATATTCTTATAGATGTAATTCAGTCTGCTTGTATTCTCCAGCTTCCCAACTTTTGTTTTTAGTACCCCACCTACATTTTGGAAGACCAATTGAAAAATGGTCTGTATAGACCTCCATTATGTTAGTGGTTAATTAGTATATTATTATAGTATCCCTGTGGTAGAAGTTAGATTTTTTTAGATAGTGCAGGTCCTTTTAGGACCTACACAACATAAGGGGGTTAATATATATATATATTTTTTAAATATTTTTATTTCATACAAAACATACATAATACACCAAAATACAGAGGAAAAAAATTAAATCTTCCAAAACAGACATACAGAAAGTCACAACAGGATGGATTAAATCAGTAACTTCTTTTGAGAAAGAAGACGTGAACTTTATTAACTAGAGGATAATCTTCTGCTATAAAAATAGCAGAGCTCTAAAATATAGGGCTGCATTTACTACTCTCTTCTCTTTCCATTTCCCTTTCTTTTCTTTCTTCTTTCCTATCTCTTTTCCCTTCCTTAGCCTACTCTTTCCTTTCCTCTCAATTTCTCAATTTAGAATGAGGAGGGGGGTTGACAATGAGGAGGGAGGTTGAAGAGGGGGGTTGAGGTTGAGGAGGGAGGTTGAGGAGGAGGATGAGGATGGGGGGGTTGAGGATGAGGATGGGGGTTGAGGTTGAGGAGGGGCTTGAGGATGAGGAGGGGCTTGAGGATGAGGAGGGGGCTTGAGGATGAGGAGGGGCTTGAGGATGAGGAGGGGCTTGAGGATGAGGAGGGGGCTTGAGGATCAGGAGGGAGGATGAGGAGGGAGGATGAGGAGGGTTTGAGGATGAGGAGGGGGCTTGAGGAGGGAGGTTGAGGATGAGGAGGGAGGTTGAAGATAAGGAGGGGGTTGAGAATGAGGAGGGAGGTTGAGGATGAGGAGGGGGTTGAGGAGGGGGGTTGAGGATGCGGAGGGAGGATGAGAAGGGGGGTTGAGAATGAGGAGGGGGGTTGAGGAGGGTGATACGGGAGGGGGTAAAATAGGTGCCTCTGCTTATACTCGGGTCAGCTTATACTCAAGTATATACAGTAATTAGATTTATTCAGAGCAATAAAAGAACGAGGATAGCCAAATCACTATTATTTAGAAGTAAGAAAATTTAATGACTATCCTGCCCTAATTTAAATTTATACTACAGATGGCACAATTAGAAATGTATTCCCCAAACACATTGCATCGAACACCAACCCATTTGGGTATTTATACAGAATTATCAGATGAAACCCCATAGGTGGAATTCAGTCATCTGGACCCCTAATTTAACATCAAGCATAATGAAAAATAATAACCCAATGATAAAACTCTTGTTGTCAAATTGGAAATGAGCCAATTCAGAACAGAAACAAACAGCCAAGATATCTGACCTAACCCCTACCCTCACTTCCCAATCAATATGGGAAAATTTGAGAGATGAATCTATACATTGGTGGACTGTCTCCAAACTGGATATATTAGAACCATATATATCGGATGATAGAACCCTAACATTTGATCATCTTAGGACCAAATTGGACATTCCACTAAGAACACTATAACTATTGCAAAATAAGCCATGTAGCCTACTAACTTATAAAAAACCTGGGGCAAACCACAGACTACTTGGTTTTCCCTTATTTGCAACAAGGCCCCACTGACCAGGGGTATCCTTTATAGCTGTCTACTCAATTCTTAACACTTCACCAACAACATAAAAGGCTAAATTTATGGATAGATTGGAAACTGATATGGGTACACAATGGGACCGTCACAAGTGGGAAATTATTTGCACAAATTTTATTAAGACTAACAAATTATAGCTTGCTGGAAACAGCTATAAAAATATTACACAGAGTTTCTCATCCCAGACAGGTTACACAAATACAACCACCAGCTATCACAGGGATGTTTTAGGCAATGTCAAAACATCGGCACTTTCCTACATACTTGGTGGGAATGCCCAGAGACTAAAATAATTTGGACTAAAGTTATGGAGATTGCTTCTTCTATTGTAAAGATTATAATTCATCAGTCTATAGAAGTATGCCTTCTGGGTGTATATATCACTGAACTATCAAAAAAAAACAAAATAGATGGCTACAATATTTGATGCTCTCCACGAAGAGCCACATTGCCAAAAAATGGAAGACAACAACACTTCATATTCAGGAAATCATCAATAAACTGAATGTAATAATGATTAATAAAAGAGTGACCCATATAATCTTCAATACCTACCAAACATTCTTAGAAACCAGGGAAATTTGGCTTAACTCCCCACACTCAATCAAAATGTATTAAGACAACCAAAAATATTACACACTAGAAAAGGAATGGTGAATACCAATCATCTAAAAAGGTTGTTCTAGGATTTTGGAAGTCGATAATGGAAACTGGATGGATAAACAATAACAAAAATGGGTTGGAAGTCTACTTGGAAACTTGGACTCTTAACTCATCCTAGAGATGGACAAAAGCTAATTTAAACTATATCTCACTCAAGGGAAATTATCCCCTTCCCCACCCTCCCTTGTTAAGTTCTTTTTCTTTCTTCCTTCCTTTTCTTACTTCTCTATTCCATGTTAGTTTTTGGTTCATGTTCTAGAACATTTATATATGTCAGCTTGTTTTACTCAACACCAGCTAAAGAAAAAGAGGAAAATGGATAGATTGTCATAAAACAACTAAGTAGTAAAAAATGACGGCAACAGAAATGTGTTATTTGAAATTTGCTGTTTTTTTTTTTTTAACATCGCTGTGTATGACATGTTTTTCATGTTTGTTTGAAAGTTAATGCATTTCTTGATGTTATGATGACAATAAAAAAACTTATTGTTTAAAAAAAAATGTATTCGATTCTAATTTAAATCTAGCTTTATGTTTCATCCCATGTCTAATAATTGTAAAGGGTCTATAGTGGACCTTTAAAGTTCCTTATAGTCCTTTCAGATGTTTTTACACTAATAAAAGGTTCACAGACATAGGGCCCGATTCAATTGCCAATTCGTAAATGTATACACACTTAAAATCACTCTTAATATTGCTACATATTCGGCAAATATGACTTATTGACACTAATTTATTCTTAACTCAGTGGAATGCATATAAACATTTAGAAAAGGCATTTGCAAGTAGCTAATGGAATCAGGCCCATACTCTTTATGGTCAGATTCCCAAAGACAGCTGTATCGATAGTTTTCATGAAACATATCTCTCGTCAATGAGCTTAAGTTATGTGAAGTTTAGATCTATCTCTAACTATTTTTTTTTTTATCTCTGCAGGTTTTATACAGGGTTAATATCTAATATCTAACAAGTGGAGACTGCTCTACAGAGGAAAGTAAAAGCAAGCATCAAAGATGGATCCTATTAACTACTAGGGCTACTAATTGTATCAAGGAATAAGATGGTCAACAAAATACAATTGTCCAAAAAAAAAATATTTTAAAATTAATGTTGAGTATTCTTCAGCGCAATTGGGTGCCAATGTTGATTGCCAGTGGCAATGCAAAATATTTAACTATATCAGCTGGTGTATCATGCCTACATTTTATAATGTTGGAAAGCTCTGTGTTTAGTAATTGTTTCTAAATGATCAGGCAGTGATCTATGTTTCATATTTAAAATTGTTGTTTAGTTCTCAATTTACCACTAAACATACAACCCAAGATCTCTGACCCTATTGTAGAAAACAAAAACAGTTGTGCATTAAATTGACAGTAGTAAAGCTAAGTAGAATTAAGCACTGGGAACTGCTTAAATATTGCCTGAAATCAAATCTATTACGTTCAGAGAGCATAATAATGTATAATTTAGACGCTTCTTTCTGCGCATATAGTAAGACTAATTTTATGTTTGCAGTAACTAGTTAACTAATTATAGAGCCTATATGATTTTGAATACATTATAAATCATGTTTCATATTTGGGCCCCATTCAATTTTGGCTGTGGGTTACATTTTTTCTAAACATCTAAACGCATTCAATTGTCAGTTGTATAATGTGCTGGAAGCAGGACAGGTGAGGAAGGTGATTTTATTATAGGTATACAGAGGTTAATGTGACAGAGAACATTTAGAAGATTGGTATTCGGATGTACCTCGTCTTTGTTCCTACTTATGAATTTTGTTTTCAGCACCAGGCTTATTAAAAGCTCTACAATTAACTAAAAGGGTAAGCATTAAGCCTCAAATATGTGTGGGTCTCAGGGGCTGCATTTAATTAATGAGTGGACCTCAAGAGGCCCCAGCACTTCCAGTTTCACATGCCTGCTCTATTTAATTGGGCTAACAGAATGCTTATTATGCTAGATGCAATATGTATTGTTAAACTACCAAGACTTTTTTTTACCTCTTTTTCTTTATTATACTTTTTTAACTTTTTAGAATTTGTAAAATATGAACATAATAATTGTGATTCATTTAACATAGATAGTCAAGCTCTCTCATATTCTGAAGGGACCATACATTACAAGCTCCCTCTTGATACTTATATACTCTCTTCACAAGAATAATACATTCCTTTGTAATTAAAATGTCTGAAGAAAACAGAAAATACTTTACTGTTTGCATGGAGCTTTTGTTTTTTGATCTTTCCAGAACCCGCAGAGTCAGTGAAGCTCCTGGTACCAATTACGGGGGAACTGTTGAAGGACTAATAGGATATTTAAAAAAAAAAAATATATATGAATATTTTTTAAATATTATCACAAATTCACTTGTTTTTTAGGGCTCTGTTTGATAATGAAGAGCAGCAGTGATACCTTCCTTGGTATTCTGGAAATTAACTTCTTGAAGTGGCAGGAGACTTTATTAACAGTAATAGAAAGCTCATTAGTTTATAAGGACCATAATCAACTTGAAAAAAAGAAAATGAATGCCTACAGTATAATTATAAGAGAAAAGAATGCAAGGGCTGTGTATTATTTTTTACTATTATTAATTGCCCATTATCAAGTTTAATTATTCAAAACCATATAGATTTTATTTTCACCATAGAGGTCCTTTACATTCCAAGACATAGAAATCCTCTGCACACACAGTTTTATTGCAGCATGAATAGCAAATGCATGTGTGCACCACAGAAATAAATACACTCCAAACATGCATTGTAGCTATTATAACACATATCTATGTATATATATTATCAGTATAGAACCTGTCCCATTAAAAATATTTATTACAGCTAAGGCAGTTGGGATTAGTGATTTTTTTTAAATCTCCTTGTTATTCTCTCCAAACACTTTGTTTCAAAATGTATCATCTTAATAGTAAGCCGTTCTGTCCTTTTTAAAAAAAAGTATCGTCCTATTGGGGCATCTTTATCTAAATAATAATTTCTAATTGTAATTTGTTTTTACACTCATCTGATCTGACCTACATAGAATAGGCTACAGTGACACTTTAAAAGTTACAAGAATTACAAGTTAATTCTATGTGTTAGATGCCCAATAAATTCTATATATAATGAAGATGAAGTACAATCCAATCAGATTTATATGATAAAGACACCCCAGTGATACAAAACTATTTTCCAATAAGGATATATCTTGCAATTTAGGTGGTGAGTAAGACAAATATTTGGAGAGAATAATAATCAGATTAAAAAGAAGTAACTGAAGCTTGTAGTGTTTTTAAGCCAGTGATTTAATTCCTTGCCTCCAAATGGCTGAAATGACTTTGTTACCTGGAATAAGAAGGAGTAATCTGGATAGTCTACTGGCCGTATACTAAAGTATGACAGGATCTGTATGCAGAGAACATATAGAGAATATACAAACATACAGAAATGATCCAGTGTTATAGTTAAGATGCATGCTTGAGTGTATTTTATTTCAATGGTGTCACAATATCTACACAAAACAAATAATTTAAAATGTTATAGATTTATGATGGTCCTTCTACTTAACAATAATAAGGTGAATTCACTATTTTAGTAATAAAAAAAGTATTAGAAGAGAGAGGAATTGTGGTGGTTCCAAAAGATAAGTGAGACTGATCTCACACAAAATAGACATTTTGTCTACAACAAAAGAATGTTTAATAGCATTTGTTATAGAAACATCACTTACAGGTATTTTAGTCCCATCTTTTGCTGTGGCTTGACTCATATATGAAATATACACATGTACTAAACAAATATTTCTGCTTAAATGTATATATTTTTTTGTTTATATTTTAGATTTGTTTGTGTCAGTTTAAAACTGACTATAAGCTCTTGTAGTGTCCATGCAACAGAGTATGATTAAGTCTCAATCAATCCAATATTATTAGATGCAGCTTTTGTTTATAGGTGATTGGCATTTGATAATTTAATATGTCTCTATATTGTCTCTTTCATAAATAAATAAAGCTCTGTTCACCACAAATGGTTATTGTACTATGATTTCATCATGTTTCTTTTTTAAATACTCGTTTTACTGTATGCATTGGTGTGGAGATCTGGTTTCTTCAGTCGGGCTTGATGACCAAACCTACCCAGCAGATCTTTCAGTTTCTTTTTGATCCCTTCACCAAGGCAGCTGATGTCTTTAAAATTCCCTTGCATTAATACAGCATTTAGAAAGATGAACACAGAATTAGCATAACATACAGTAATGAAAATAATGTAACAACATTAAATAACTATAAACAACTACTGAGCACAGTCCATACACAGGTTGGGCAGACAGGGTACAATTTCCCCAGCCCACAACCACATATGCCCGTGAGGCAGTCCTGATAAGAGTCATGAAACCAGTGTAAATGCCTATTTTAAAAATCCTAATCATCCTGGGTAGATCTTATGAATCCAAAGGGGCTTGTGGTCAGGGGGATCGTTACAATTGGTTTATACCACTGTGCAGATTATGTGCACTAGCCAGAGGTGTCTCAAACAACAATTATTATTATTATTATTATAGTTCATTTATAATGCACCGACATATTCTGTAGCGCTGACAAAGATAAATACAAATTAACATATAGAAAAGCAAGGAGGGCCCTGTCTTTGAGCTAGGAATCCAGTGTCCATAGTGCTTTCCCAAAGTACTTAGGATAGAAACTCGCAGACTTACAATCTAAGGTATAGTGAGTGGTAAAAGAGGAAGAGAGAGGTGATAAGCATGTTAGGGTGGAAGGTGATACGCTTCTTTAAAGAGATGCATTTTAAGTGAGGTTTTAGGGGCAGCACGAGAAAAGTCCTTGAGTGAGAGGAGGTGACGAGTTGTAGAAAGAAGAAGGACATTAGCAGAACGAAGAGGGCAGGTGGGGGAGTATTTGGAGATGAGATCAGAGATGTATGGGGGAGCGTTATTGTTGAGGGCTTTGTAAGTTAGGGTCATTATTTAAATGTTATTCTTGAGGCTAAGGGAAGCCAGTGGAGTGATTGACAGAGAGGTGATGCCGTCGCTGAACGTTGTGTATGGAAGATGAGTCTAGCAGAGGTATTCATAATAGATTGAAGTGGAGATAGTCGGTGGTGGGTAGGCCAACAAGAAGCGAGTTGCAGTAGTCTAATCTACAAATGATGAGACAGTGTATTAGGATTTTAGTTTTTTTTTGTGTACGATAGTGACACATTCTGGAGATGTTTTTAGATGGAGAAGACAAGATTTATTTAGTGATTGTATGTGAGGAATGAAAGACAGAGTGGGGTCCAGTAGAACTCCAAGACAACGGGCTTGGGAGGCAGGGGTGATGATGTCATTGTTGACAGTGAGAGAGATGTGAGGAATTGACGCTGTGAGAGGGAAGATTAGGAGTTCAGTTTTAGACATGTTGGGTTAGAGATGGTGGACATCCAAGAGGAAATACTAGAGAGACAGTTGTAGACGTGTGTCAGAAGAGAGGGGGATAGATATGGTGCTGAGAGGTAGATTTGGGTGATTAGAGATAATAATGAAGCCAAAAAGAGTTTATTAGGGTACCAAGTGAGGATGCTTAGATGGAGAAGAAGAGGGGGCCTAGAACTGATCCTTGGGGTACGCCAACAGAAGGGGTGAGGAGAAGAAGAGGTGTCGGAGAAGGAGATACTGAATGATCCATTTTGTAGGTATGATGAGAACCACGAGCGAGCAGTGTCTTGAATACCGAGTGAGAAGAGGATATGGAGTAGAAGTGGATGGTCGACAGTGTCAAAGGCAGCAGAGAGATCTAGAAGAAGATGAATTGAAAAGTGACCTTTTGACTTAGTGGTAAGCAGGTCATTGGTGACTTTAGTGAGAGCTGTCTCAGTGGAGTGTTGGGGCCGAAAGCTGGATATGAAGGTGTCAAGAAGGGAGTTAGAGGAAATAACGCTGGTAAGGCAGTTATAGTCGAGCCGCTCCAGAAGTGAGAGGCCAAGGGAAGAGGTGAGTGCAAGCAGTTTGGCTGATGCTGGGGAGGTGGGAGTGTCAACAGCAATGTAAAAATCTCTAATTACCAGTGAAGGAACATTGGAGGAGAGAAAGTGAGGGAGCCAGGAAGAAAAGTGATCAAGAAATTGAGAGGGAGTGCCTGGTGGGCGATAGATCACAGCTACACGTAAAGAGATAGGTGAGAAGAGGCGGATCGTATGAACTTCAAAGGATGAGAATTGGAGGGATGGGACAGGGGGTATGAGGTGAGATGTACATCAAGGGGAAAGCAAAACACCCACACCACCACCTTGTTTGTTCCCAGGTCTAGGTGTGTGACTTAGGTGAAAACCACTGTGAGAGAGTGCTGCAGGGGAGGCAGTGCCTGAGGATGAGAGCCAGGTTTCACTGAGAGCCAGTAGATTGAGTTGGTAGTGAATAGGTCATGAGTGAATGTGAGTTTATTGCAGATAGATCATGTGTTCCAGAGGGCTCAGGAGAAAGGAAGAGTTGAAAGTTTGTGACGTGATGGATATCAGATTCTGGGTGTTACGGGTGTTTTCTGGCCTTGAACCAGAGCGTGGCTGACAGAGAGTGGAGATGAGTGAAGGTCCTGGGTTATGGGATATATAAGTGAAAGTGAGAGAAGATGGGACTGGGACTTACAGTGCTGTTTCTGCTTGTGAGTGTTAGGGAGGGGATGATATTGTGACTGGAGGAGGGAGAGGAGCAATAGATGGTAATATTGTTGGGGGCTTGATATGGAGAGGTTACAAAGGAGAGTCTGAGAGAGAGGCAGTAGGTTATAAGAAAGAGAAAAGAATAAGAGGGCATTGTGACAGTGTGTAAGATTAGGAAAATAGGTTAGAAGATTGTGGGGGTAAGAATTATTATCCAAAGATATGATAGTAGTAGTAATATACAGTAGATTCAGGAGCAGGGAAAATAGTGTGATAAGGTTTATCAGAATGGCTGTGGTAGGTGAGTAGCTAAGAGACTTATGACAATGTTTTTTTTTGTTTTTTGCTTTTTTTAGCAGGTGGTGTTGATTGAGCAGGTGCAAGTCATATGAGTTTCTATAAATGAAGAGAATGCATAGGCTGGTGGGTGTGGGGCAGAGAGAGCAGTTGCAATTTGCAAAATCCAGGAAATAGAATTGCTATGATCTAAGATGGTGGCTGTTTGAAAGTAGGTGCAATTTGCAAACTCCAGGGAAGGTAAATGTTATGATCTGAAATTATGGATGTTGCTGGAATGAGAGAAACAGATGAGGTCAGAACCAGTGAATATGAGCAGAACACATTTGTTAAAAACAACTGAAAGGTGTGAGTGGGAGGGGTATGAGAGGTGGGATGAAACACAGAATAGTACAATACAAAAATAATGAAATTAACGATTTAAATTAAGTTTCTGTGTGCCCAAAAATTCTATAAAATTTAAAAAATAATAATTGAATTAACAGTATTACAAGTAATGTAGTGTTGAATCTTTAGGTGTCGGTATATACCTTGAAGAGCAGTTGCAATTTGCAAAATCCAGGGAAGGGAATTGTTATGATTTAAGATGGTGGATGTTTTAAAGTATGTTCAATTTGCAAACTCCAGGGAAGGTAAATGTAATGATCTGAAATGGTGAATGTTGTTTGAAGAGCAGTTGCAATTTGCAAAATCCAGGGAAGGGAATTGCTATGATCTAAGATGGTGGCTGTTTGAAAGTAGGTAGCAATTAATCTGCATATTGCAGGTCAGAGGAGAACTAAAAAGGTTGAACTTGATGGACTAAAGTATATTTTTCAACCTCAATTACTATGTAACTATTGAAATCGCAGACAATTGACATTTATCTTGTGGGGCTTTTGCGTCTTGCCTCCATCTTGATTGAATCTTATACAGAGATTATTTTCATTTCTTCCTTTGATGCAGCCTGTTGGTGACAACAGGTTAAGGTTTTTAACTTAGATTTGTACCTTTTGAAATGAAACAGTACAGTGTTTGAGCACTCAAAATTTAGAAAATAACTCTAATGTCTAATATTTCCTAATTAATGCACATCATGAGCAGTGTGGAGTGAGGAGGATGGTGTGATATTTACAATAATGATAGGAGCGAGTGCTAAAGTCTCTCAAGTATCAGCCACACATTTTACTGCAGTGATGAGTGGGCAATGAAGTCCATTTATCCCTTTTTCAGGTCCCACTGTGTAATTTTATTCTCCTTGTCCTAGTTTATGGCTCACAAGTAAATCAATCTAAAAAATATCCTTACCCTATTGCACAAACATTAAATACAAATAACAGTTGAACTTGCACAATACAGAACATGCCTATCATTAGATCTGTCCATGTAGTCTATTACCAATCTCTGAGTCTTTAACACATGTTACACCTATCTAGCTTGTTTCATTTTTCATACCTCTCCTCACTTGGCTCTCTCTTCTCAATACCTGTCAAACTCTATCATTTCAGCACTCATTGTCCTTTCTACACACCCACTTCTCACCCTTCTCTCTAGCCTCCTAACTTCCATTCTCACTCTCCTCTCTTACAGTGCCTTGCAAAAGTATTCACCACCCCGTGACTTTTTACCTATTTTGTTACATTACAGCATTAAGTTTAATGTTTTGTTATTCTGAATTTTATGTGATGGATCAGAATACAATAGTCTAAGTTGGTGAAGTGAAATGAGAAAAATATATACATAAAACTATTTTTTAGAAATAGATAACAGAAAATTGGCATGTGCGTATGTATTCACCCCCTTTGTTATGAAGGCCATAAAAAGCTCTAGTGCAACCAATTACCTTCAGAAGTCACATACTTAGTGAAATAATGTCCACCTGTGTGCAATCTAAGTGTCACATGATTTCTCATTACATATACACATCTTTTTTGAAAGGCCCCAGAGGCTGCAACATCTAAGCAAGAGGCACCACTAACCAAACACTGCAATGAAGACCAAGGAACGCTCCAAACAAGAAAGAGACAATGTTGTTGAGAAGTACAAGTCAGGGTTAGGTTATAAAAAAATATTCAAATCTTTGATGATCCCCAGGAGCACCATCAAATCTATTATAACCAAATGGAAAGAACATGGCACAACAGCAAACGTGCCAAGAGACGGCGCCCACCAAAACTCATGGATCGGGCAAGGAGGGCATTAATCAGAGAGGCAGCACAGAGACCTAAGGTAACCCTGGAGGAGCTGCAGAGACTGGAGTATCTGTACAAAGGATGACAATAAGCTTCATAGACTTGGGCTTTATGGCAGAGTGGCCAGAAGAAAGCCATTACTTTCAGCAAAAAACAAAATGGCACATTTTGAGTTTGCAAAAAGGCATGTGGGAGACTCACAAAATATATGGAGGAAGGTGCTCTGGTCTGATGAGACTAAAATGTAACTTTTCAGCCATCAAAGAAAACGCTATGTCTGGTGCAAACCCAGCACATCACATCACCGAAAGAACACCATCCTTCAGCAGCCGGGACTGGGAAACTGGTCAGAGTTGAGGGAAGGATGGATGGTGCTAGATACAGGGATATTCTTGAGCAAAACCTGTACCACTCTGTCAGTGATTTGAGGCTAGGACGGAGGTTCACATTCCAGCAGGACAAGGACCCCAAACACACTGCTAAAGCAACACTTGGGTGGTTTAAGGGGTGAACATGTAAATGTGTTGGAATGGCCTAGTCAAAGCCCAGACCTCAATCCAATAGAAAATCTGTGGTCAGACTTAAAGATTGCTGTTCACAAGCGGAAACCATCCAACTTGAAGGAGCTGGAGCAGTTTTGCAAGGAGGAATGGGCAAGAATCCCAGTGGTAAGATGTGGCAAGCTCATAGAGACTTTTTCAAAGCGACTTGGAGCTGTGATTGCCGTAAAAGTTGGCTCTACAAAGTATTGACTTTAGGGGGGTGAATAGTTATGTACATTTACTTTTTCTGTTATTTTGTCCTATTTGTTTTTTGCTTCACAATAAAAAAAATAAAAAAAAACATCTTCAAAGTTGTGGGCATGTTCTGTAAATTAAATGATGCAACTCCTCAAACAATCCATGGTAATTCCAGGTTGTGATGCAACAAAACACGAAAAATGCCAAGGGGGGTGAATACTTTGGCAAGGCACTGTAGCTTTCCCAAAACAATCCCCTGACATGAATGTTTTCTAACCTGTCAACATGGCTTTATGAGGGATTAATTAGTTTCTATGAGGAGGTTAGTAGGAACCTGGATCAAGGCAACTCAGTGGATGTAGTATTTTTGGATTTTGCAAAGGCTTTTGATACAGTGCCACATGGGAGACTATTGTGCATACTAAGACATACAGGAATTGCAGTAAATATCTGCTCATGGATTGAGAGCTGGCTAAAAGACAGGAAGCAAAGGGTTGTTGTAAATGGAACATACTCCGATTGGACTGATGTGGTAAGTGGGGTTCATCAGGGTTCAGTATTAGGTCCTCTCCTTTTTAACATATTTAGAGGTGGGGTTGGAGTGTGGTGTCTCCATTTTCGCTGTTGACACAAAAAATAGCCATGCAATTTATAATCTTAATGGAGCAAATCTAGGTGTATCAGAAATTGAAAGGGATTTGGGAGTGCTTGTGGACAACCACCTAGGTAACAGTGCTCAAAGCCAAGCAGCAGCTGCAAAGGCAAATAAAATATTAGCATGTATTAAGAAGGGTATAGAAGCAAGGGAAGCAAATATAATTCTGCCACTATACAAATCCCTAGTACGCCCTCATTTGGAATATGGAGTACAATTTTGGGTAACACTTCATAAAAAGGACATTTTAGAGCTGGAAAAGGTACAGAGGAGGGCAACAAAACTAATAAGGGGAATGGATGGGCTAGGTTATGAAGAAAGACTAACCAAATTAAACTTACTTTCTCTAGAAAAAAGGCGTCTAAGAGGAGATATGATTACCGTATATAAATACATCCAGGGTCAGTATAAATATTTGTCAAGGGTGCTTTTTGTGCCAAGAGATTTTCAACTGACAAGAGGACATCCCTTGTGGTTAGAAGTAAAAAGATAAAAAAACAAAATAATTGATTAATAATTAATTAACAACTAATTAATGAATATTTAATCCGCATATTGCAGATCAGAGGAGATCTTAAAAAGGTTGAACTTGATGGACTGAAAGCCTTTTTTCAACCTTAATTACTATGTAATGGATGTATGGGACCTTTTATGTAAGTTCTTTTCTAACCAACCTAGCTCTTTCTAGGGCCTTATCCACCAAATGTGGATGAATAGGAAATGGAATACAAGTTTTTTTACATTAAGCATCATCATTTTTAGGTTTGCTTCTTTTTTTTCTAAGTTACATAGTTACATAGTAAAGCTCAACTTCTTTAGATCGCCTCTGATTTGCAATATGCAGATGAATTGTTAATTGTTAATTGATCCAGAGGAAGGCAAACAGAAAAAAAATCAGTAAAACTATGCCAATTGTCTCAAAAGGGCAAAGAAAATATAAAATTCCTTCCTGACCTCAGAGACTGGTGATCGGACTCCTCCCTGGATCAATACTCCCTCTCTAATTAACCAGGATAACCCTGAATGTCCGTTTTATTTAAAAATATATCCAATCCCTTTTTAAAATTATCTGTCGAATCGGCTGTCACCACCTCCTTTGGTAGAGAATTCCACAGATTAACCACCCTCACCCTGACTCACAGAAAACAGAAAAACACACAGCTTTGTATTGTTTACATAAAGCCAATGTGACAATCCATCCTCCCCCATCTAGGAACATGGTATAACCCGCTAACAACCAATGAAAATTTATTTACACATGATATTCATTAAGCTATAACACATGTGATCAGCACTTATCAAGCATGTCCTTGATACATCACGCTAGATGCCCAAAAAAATACTTATTTCCTATTTTCTGTGCATAGGGAAAGAATTGACCTTGTATATGACTAAAACAACATATTTTATTTATGCTAAAAGGGTTGTTTACTGTCTATAGCTGAATTGGTCATGAGGATTTAACTAATTCATAACTTATATCTTACAAAATGGAAAATACTGGTTCACAGGTTACATCTTAGCCAAATATCACACTTACTGAAAAAAGTGAGGAATGCTATATATATATATATATATATATATATATACACTAAATAATGTAAGGATATGTGTATTATTTCCACAACAGAATCCTCCCTCAGGACCATGGAGTGGATGGGGTTCTTGGTGCCAAGCAGTTATATCAGAATCATTAGCAGAAGAAATCCCCTAAATAAAGCAGAGAACAACATCAATATGTTTTCTTAAAGAGAACACTTTATTTGTGAATTTACAGGGTATATTTAAGGGTGAAGAACATTGGGTACAATAAATATATTAACCTGCATCTTTAAATTCTCCACCTGGTTTGGGAACAGCCAATCGGGAAAGTGTCTAAATAGTCTCCTTGATGATTGGTCAGTGAGGAGCCAATATGTAGGTAGTGGGCAACGTGGTGTTTTAATTGCTTACCTTAAAAGGCAGGCCTATAAAAGGTTGCCTAAGTCAGCCATGCCCTGATTGGCTGTAAGTTAGCATCAGCAGCCAATCAGAGAGAAGTGGAAAGACTCAAGGAAATATAATGTTTTCTGGCAGCTAGACTGACTGGAGCCAGTACACACATGTAACAATAGGAGATAGGTACAGGGGATGGTAACAACCGTTATGATGTAGCCACAGCTGGACTTAACAGACATACAGCCTTATTAAATTGGAGGCCAGAAACCCCAACGTGAGGTTTGCAACGGCTACGGGCTTGAAATTACGGGGCTATTAAATTGGAAGGGCCTGCGAGCTGCTGGCCGGGGACGCAAAACTACAACGCAATCTGACGCACGTTTGATGTGTGGCAGTGAACAGGATCAATTAGTCTAACCCGTAGTAATGGGTTAGACGTAGCCAATAGCAAGAGAGATTGCCGTCATGACTACTGAAAGCCTGCGGGAAAACCCGCAGGCTACCGACATCAGCCTGGAACCTAAAGTTAACCCCCAATCTGATTGACAGTTACATCAGCCAATCATAAGGTTGCAGATGCTTGGAGCCAATCCAAATGGGATACACCCCACAGGGGTGTATTCCATTATGATTGGCTGAAAGCAATAGCGCCTTATGATTGACTGATGTAACTTTCAATCAGATTGCAGCCAATCAGAAGGCACAGATGCTTGGAGCCAATCAGAATGGGATATAGTTGTGTATTTTGCACCTTCTGGTTGGCTGAAATATGATTGACAGCAATTTCAGCCAATCAGAAGGCATAATTTCTATTTTTTTTGGTGGAGCATGCGCAGCAACCTCCATTTGCTGTGGGGAGCTCCTCAAGCGAAAAGCTCCATTAGTTTTTTTATTAATTTAAAACGTTGGTATATTTTTTGGAGGGGCCCTGCCTTCGACGACTGGATGAAGACCGGGGAATCACTGGAGGGGCTTTTTGGACAGGTAAGTGGAATATTTATAATTTATTATGTTACATGTTGTATTTGTTTCTGTATTAACTATAATGTTTCTTTTTTTGTAGGTGTGACCGGACCTGTGGGCATTTATGGAGGGCCCTGTCTGAGACGAAGAACTGAAGACCAGCTTTGCTGGAGGGGCATTTAGGCAAGGTAAGAGTCTAATTTATAAATACACCCTATTCTATTTTTAGTAAGGATGTTTTTTTTATAGTTGTAATGCAGGTTTGTTTATTTGCTGTAATGTGTTTTTTTTCATTTTCATTAATATGTTTTTATTTTATGTGATGTATTTTATTTTGTGTACTGTATGGTTTTTTAATTTCTGTTTTGTTTTTGATTTTGTGTGATTAGTGGGGTGCTAGGGATTTTATTAGGGGTCAGGTAGGTAGTGTAGGGGTTAACAGGGTAGGTAGATGGGGTTAATAGAAGATAGAGGGGTGTTAATAGGGTAGAGGGGGGTTAATTAATTAGATGGGGTTTAATAGAATGGGATATGGTAGGAAAGGGTTAATAGTGTAGTGTTTAGACTTTGTGTCAGGAGGGTTCCTGGAGGACCCTCATGGCACATAAAGTGGTAATGGTGAGGGTTAAGTATTGTCTCATGTACAGACCCGTATTGACCCTTATGGGACTGATGGGGTTAATTTTAGGTACTTATAGTACCCCAACAGCAGGGGTTAATTTTTTACTTTTTTACCTTTCAGGACCTGCGAGGCAGGATATTTGAATTTTTAAATGCAGCGGGGTCCTGATCAGGACCACCGATGCAAGGGGTAATGTGGGGACACTGCTGTGGTCCCGATGGGGACTCTCAGTATAGGGCGGTTAATTTTCGGTGTACCCCCTCGGCAAGTGTTAATAGTTTAAGTGCCGCAGGGGTCCTGATCGGGACCCCCGCAGCAAGGGTTAATATTGGGAGCCTGAGGGGAGCTGTTCGGGACCCTGCAGCATGCGGAATAGTTTGGGGTGCAGGGGTGGAGCTTTACGGACCGGAGGGAGGTTTGGGGTCTATTTTGCTGCTCCTGCAGCCAATGTAAGGGCTTTTAGAGTCATTGCATGTCTTCTCCAGCACTCGTTGGGCTTTGGCCTCCATTGGCGTGTTACGGGCTAGCTTGCGGGGGACTTTGTTGCAATTTAATAGCAGGATTGGAATGTAGCGGGTATGGGCTTGACAGATTAAAGGGTTGTGGGCTGCGATGTTCCACGTTCCACGTCCCGTAGGCATTTTTCGGCAGTCCTGCGGTTTAACCCGCAAATCATCTGCGGGGAGGTTTATGAGGCTAATTTAATAGCCTTCAGTCCTACTTTTTTAGATAAGGGCTACATTTTAAAACATAGCCCAGATTTAATGAGGCTGTTAGGTACCGTATTGGTCCGAATATAAGCCGCACATTTTTTCCGATTTTTGAGCTTGCGAGTTAAGGGTGCGGCTTATATTGCCGATTTGCGAACTTTGCTTGTAACACGTGCGGCTTCTATTCCCGAACGCAAAATGACTGCCGATTTGCGCGATTGCGAGTTAAGGGTGCGCGATTGCGAGTTAAAGGTGCCGATTTCGTGCTTTAGACTGCGGTATTGAATACCGATTTACGGTTTTAGTGATTCTAACGTCCTGTAAAACCTGTAACCTGCAAAAAAAAAAGCCTGTTTCTTGCAATGGCGGATCACTTTGAGAGTCTTTTCCTCTCCAATTTTACGGGTGCGGCTTTTATGTGAGTACTATCTTTTTTCTATTTTTTCACTTTGAACTTTACGGGTGCGGCTTATACGTTGGTGCGGCTTATATTCGGACCAATACGGTAACTTATACCATAGTAATCATAAGCACAACACATATTAAATGATAATTCAACCCATTGTTATACAAGTATATCGTTATTTAGGAGAAGGCATTGTGCCATGACAACAGTCCTCGAGGAAAATGGCCTCTTCTTATGTTGTTGGGGCAAACCAGTCCACAACAGTCCCAGATTCAGTACTTGGCTGCTACCCCCATGTTTCAGGGGTACTGTGGCACAATAACCTGGCAGGGATAAACAAGAGATGGTAGCTCCTAAAGGTGTAGGGATATGGGACACAAAATGAACCCAGGGGCAGTTGGCGGTCCTGGCTCTGAGCCAGAAATGCATGAAAAAGTTACTGAAGAACAGAGGCTTATCTCTCATCAGTAGGGTTCTGTTCTTCCTCCTGGCTGATAGGATGGTTTTCCCTCCTGACCCCTGCATAGGCCGGGCGATCTTCTACTCGGCGGTTGTGGCTAGGTCCCACTCAGTTCAGGAGGTGAAGGTGACTGCTGCTACTCCCCTCCATCTCTGTTAATCGCCAGGCTTGTTTGCAGCCAATCAGAGCTTCTGTCTGTAGGCTCCCTGTGGATTGGCTGAGCGTCGGTCAATAGGAGAGTAGTGCTGCTCCATTTTAAATTTCCCCCACGTGCATTCTGAGGCAAAGCGAGTGGCTTCCAGGAATGCAAATTTCTTATTATCCACTGCCAAAAACCCAGGAGCCATTCAGAGCAGTGCTGAGCAGTATGAACGTGCCAACCACAGTTAGGCCTACAGTCTGAGTAAGGGATTTAACAGTTAGAATTCTTCCCATTGATCTCCATCGCTAGAGCCCTGTACAAATTATTATAATGCCCCAAAAGATAAGCTCTTTTTGGGAAGGATTTGGGCCCTAAAAGGGCCGTTGTTTGTGGAAGACATGGAAGTTCTATCCTGACCCCAGAAAGCAGATCTGAGAGACAATGAGAACTGCTAGAAGGCTGGAAAACCAGATGAAAGTTAATCCTAATAAATAGTCAATAGCAAGTGGTTAAATAAATTTCGGCCACAAATGTTATTTGTTATTAATAACTTATCTTAAATAAAGCAGAACTAAATGTTGGTCATGTTTAGTCCTTGAACACTGCAAGAGCAACTAATCACTTTCACTTCTAGGTCTGTGTAATTATAAAATTAACCGAACTGTTGTTTTTTTAATGGATTTAGGTCTCTATTGGGTGCATAGTTTCAAGCAAAAAAGTTATCAACAAATCCCAGTTTTTAGTAAGTTTAAAATAAATAGATAAAAAATAAAGAAATAGGTAAATAGATATATTTGAAAATAATATATTCAATTTCACTTTAACTGTTTTTGTTCCTAGCAGAATTAGATACCTGGGAGGAAATGTGCATTTAGAAAACACATCTATTCAGTTGTGGCATTTCACAACACATCTGAACAAAGATCAATCCCCTCTGCCTACATGCTGACTAGTTAACTAATATGGAAGCTGTATGATACAAGCAGAGTCTGCTAAATGTACTGCCGACGCGGAGGCTGCACAGGCTCCCTGGGTCAGCCCGCAGCGTCTCGTGATCCAGCGGAGCCTGTAAGGCACACCAGCCAATAGGGAGCGGCGGGGGGCGGAGCTTCCGCCGCATTCGCGCGCCGGGAGTCAGTTTGGCGCCGTCTCCGTGGAAAACGGACGGAGGTCTGAGAGGCTCCTGCTCTATGGTTGAAAGTGCAAGTAGAAGTTAAATTCTGAGAATACCCCAGCTTAAAAGCATATAAGGGGCTGTGTGAGTGGGTCTATCGTGTGTGTGTGTGTTCTGTCTTTGTTTTCCTTGTGTCTCGCGGTCCATTTTGTTTGTCTTGGGGGGGTCTTTTTTTGTGCTTGGCGGTATGGATGCTTTATCTCTGGAGGCCTTATTGGCTGATGTTAGGGCCCGTGCCTTAAGCCAAGGGGTCAGGTGGGTGCAGGACAGGCTGGGCCCTCCCATGCTTTCTGTAGGAGACTCCCATTAAATTGGACAGGCTCAGCATGCAGTTGCTGGAGGCCTAGCCAATATTGGGGGTGCCGTCTCCTTTCCCTTTCAGTCAGAGCCAACAGACCATCGTCCAGTGGATGACCAGGCCACGGGTGACAGGGGTAATGCGGGGCTGGTTAGCCAGGATCCTTTACCCCTCAGACAAGAGAGTGCCAGGCCCGCGTGCGGTGAGGGTGAGGGCCTAGAACTCCGGCCACCACCAGTCATTTTGCCTAAAGGGCTCCGGCCGCGGCAAAGAGCAAAGAACACCCCATTACCACCCCAAAAAGGGGGCGCAGGGGGAAAAAGTAAAGACAGGAGCCCTAAAAAAGCTCCTACAGACATAAAAGGTGCCGAACATGCGGTCCCCTCTAACCCCAATAGTAACAGCGCTTCTGGTGCTTTGCAGGGACGCAGCCGAGGCAGAAAAATGGACACAGGTACTACGCGAAAGAGAAGAGACAGAGTGGTCAGAGAGATGATCAGCCAGGACAGCATGGTCATGATCGATGACATGCCCGCAGCATCGGCGGTGGCGAGGCCAGCGCGCCCCACCAGAGCTAGGAAGAACACAAGCAGGTACAGCCCGCTGCTATTTACCCATACCCCCTTAAGACGACAGAGGACAGAGACTGAGGGCGTTACAGTTAGGCCACAGCAAAAAGTGACTAATCCTGACCCACAGGTAGATTTCGCAACGCCCCAAGCAGTCCCCAGGTTATTGATGCAAAGTGCAGAGCCTGGGGCACTAGCCCATTCCAGCCGCGCAAGCTTAGGTGACCAAGACCAGTCCTCAGGAGAGGAGCAAGCGGTATGGGCACAGGCATGCAGGTCACGGAGAGCTAGTGACTGTTCCTCTTGCACCCACAGGTCTGAACAGGGATCCAGATCAAGGAGCAGGAGATCCTGCCGATGCAGCTGTGCCTGCGGATCGGAAAGAGGACGGAGCCTGCGGAGGGCCAGACGGTCGGAATCCCCAGGACGTTAGGAAAGGCGTAGGGACACCCCTTTGGCCGTATCTACTCCGAGGCTCCCAGAAGCAGGTGAGGTGGAGTAGAGGAAGCAGACAAATGCATACTGCCTTACACTAAAGGGGGATTTTTGGGGTCCCTTAAGGCCCTTTTAGCCACACATAACATTGCGGTTAGTGAGCAGGAGATGGGTACGTGGTTAGGTGGGTTAGCCAGAGGGGCTTGGAGTGAGCAGTCCAATAGTGCAGGCAATGTAGAGCCGGCGGCGCCAGGCCCCCCAGTCACTGTGGGTGGTCCGGGTCCGCAAGCGAGCAAGGCAGCAGCCTCAGACGCAGCCATGAGACCAATCGTCTTATGTGCGCTTGACAACTTAGGAGCGCATTTAACCCAGGAAGTCAAGGAAAAAATTTGTAGGAGGGAGTTTGTCGAATTGTTCTCTCTGCTTCCTATGTCCAGGCAAATGGAGCCAGGCGAGAGGAGCTTACGGGAGGGTGCCTACAGGAGGTTGCCTAGAAACTTCGACACGTGGCTTCAGGCTTTTTCTATCATGGCATGCGTTCTATGCGAGCGCCACCCTGAGCAATGCCCGGGGCTGTTCGTGTACATAGATGAGATTCGCAACGCCCACAAGGTGTACGGGGGTACGGCGTGGTGGCGGTACGATGAAGAATTCCACCTGTATTTGGCATCTAGGCCAGCCATGGCATGGAGCGACAAAGCGGTAGCACACTGGCTTAACATTATGAGACCCATGCGTGCCATGCCGCCCTTTCGGGCCGGAGGGGGTGGGGTCAGGAGCCCCACCGCCAACCCGGCCGCAGGTACCAAGTCCTGTTTTGCCTATAACGAAGGGGTATGTAAATGGGCTCCCAACTGCAGGTTCAAGCACGTGTGCTCCAACTGCGGCGGAGAGCACCCCCTGGCCGGATGTGCCAGGCCAAAGGATAGCAGGGCAGAGCCCTCTGCCAAAGGGCAAGACGCCCATACGGTAAGTCGGCGGGCAACAGTGCCGCGGGTCGCCTCCTGGAAGTGGGTTTCCAGGAGGGTTTTAGGGATCCCATGCACAACAGAATTGCGGGGGTCCATGGCTCCAAATTTACGTTCTGTACGGGATTTCCCAGGGGTAGCGGAAGCTAAGGTTCTTAATGAGGTACAACTGGGGAGGATGGCAGGGCCATTCGTTTCCCCATCCCAAGAAAGAAGCTGGAACATTTAGGTTGATCCAGCATCTTTCTTACCCGAGAGGCGGGTCAGTAAATGACGGCATTGCAAAAGAGCAATCAGCAGTGTCCTACGAATCGTTTGACCTGGCCACTGACTTGTTCAGGAGGGCCGTCACAGTAGGGGCACTCATGGCAAAAGTTGACATTGAAGCGGCCTTTAGATTGTTACCAGTGTATCCAACGAGCCACCGGCTCCTGGGTTGCCACGTCGATGGAAAATATTTTATTGATCTTTGTTTACTTATGGGGTGCTCCATATCATGTGCCTACTTCGAGGCGTTCAGCTCATTCTTACAAGGGGTTGCACACAAAGAATCCGGGTACAGGAGCATAACGCATTACCTGGACGATTTCCTGTTTGTCGGTCCAGCTGGGCAGGATACCTGCCGGTTCATTTTGGAAGTATTCACCAAAATCTGTAGGGATTTTGGGGTACCACTGGCCCATAACAAAACTGAGGGCCCCACGGAAAGATTGACTTTCCTCGGGATACAGATAGATTCCAAGACAATGGAATGTAGTCTTCCCTTGGAGAAGGTAGTAGACATGAGAGTGGAACTTAGTGCTCTAGTGGGAGCACGTAAGGTTACCCTGCGACGGTTACAGTCCATCATAGGAAAGTTAAACTTTGCCTGTAGGATTATTCCTATGGGCAGGGTATTCTGTAGGAGGTTGTCACTTGCTACTGCGGGTGTCAGCAAGCCGCATCATTTCATAAAAGTAACCCGGGCTATGCGGGACGACGCACAGGTATGGTCGGTATTTCTGGCTGATTTCAATGGTTCAGAGATCATTCAGAAAAGGGGTGCTAACAGCGTTGACCTAAAACTGTTCACTGGCGTGGGAGTCGGATGCAGCGCCTTTTTTCAAGGAAAATGGTGCCCCGCACCATGGCCAAGTGAATGGGAGTTGGCAGGTCTCACACAGAACCTGACATTTCTCGAACTTTTCCCCATGGTAGTGGCGGTACACTTATGGGGCTCAGAGTTAGGGATCGACGTGTCTTATTCCACACGGAAAGTAGGGGCGTTGTTCAAGCAGTGAACAACCTCCCGGCAACGTCCGTGCCGGTAGTGAGGCTACTTCGGCACCTGGTGCTGTGTTGCCTGCGCCAGAACATATGGTTTCAGGCGAGGCAAGTTCCGGAGTTAGAGAATGGCATTGCTGACGCACTTTCTCGGTTTCAGGAAGAACGCTTCAGGGCTCTGGCCCCCCCGGGCGAACACGCTGGGGGAGGCCATTCTCGAAGAAATCTGGGAGCTTGGAGCAGCCAGGTGACGAGACTCATCAGACAGTCTGTCGCCCCGGCGACGTGGACTGCGTATAAACGCGTATGGGCCAAATGGAACGACTTAGTAAAGATGGCAGGGGGGTCCACATCAGAGGATAAGACCCTAGGGATACTGCTTTGGTTTCTGCTGCGGTGTGCTGAAGAAGGCGAGAAGAAAGCAGTAGTCGATAGACAGGTCACGGCCCTGGCTTTTATGTTTAAACTGGCGGGGCAGAGGGACCTTACGAAGGAATTTATAGTGCGCAAGGTGGTGCGCGACATGTTTAACGGGGATCGCAGGCCAGACACTAGGCGGCCGATCACCTTCTCTTTGTTACTGCGGATGACGCAGGTGTTGGGAGTAAAATGTAGGACCCCTTTTGAATCTCTGCTTTTTCGTACTGCTTTTTCCCTGGCGTTCTTCGGAGCATTCCGAATAGGGGAGTTAGTCGCGAGCAGCAGACATGGTGCAGGGGGCCTTCAGGTGGTGGATACCTGCCTCAGGGAAGGCACGGTGGTGGTATGGCTCCGGAGGTCTAAGACCGACCAACAGGGAAAAGGAAAGGAGGTGGTGTTACACCGAGTAGGCACGGATTGTTGTCCCTACTGGTGTATGGTAGAGTATCTTGGTCAGCGACCGGTGGGACGGTGTTCGCTGTTGGTTCATGTCGATGGGACGGCGTTATCCCGGTATCAGTTTGAACGGATGCTAAAAGTTGCACTACACAGCCTACACATCTGTTGCTTTCTGCTTTCAGGAGGTCAGAAGCAACTGTGGATTGTGGGTCACTCGTACGTGTACTGGGCCCACAGGTTGGCTGCAGTTACAGATGGAAGGACACAACTGGGTTTCCCTGTTACGGACTTACTCGTGCGGTGGCTCGAGGTTCGGGGTTATTTATGATAAGCCTAAATGGATCATGCTTGGGTCATGCCGACGCGGAGGCTGCACAGGCTCCCTGGGTCAGCCCGCAGCGTCTCGTGATCCAGCGGAGCCTGTAAGGCACACCAGCCAATAGGGAGTGGCGGGGGGCGGAGCTTCCGCCGCATTCGCGCGCCGGTAGTCAGTTCAGCGCGGTCTCCGTGGAAAATCCCTCCCTCCCACCCTAATTATGTTGTCAAAGAAGAATGGTTATGTATGGTTTTAAAAAAAAAAAAACATATAATGATATTGTTTTATAAAAAAAAAAAAAAAAAAAGAAGTTTTATTGGGGAAGTAGAAATTTTCGGAGATGTTGTATATATGTTTGGCGGGAGGTGAGTTGCCCGGCCCACTGGCCTAAGTGGGCGTGGCCCTACCTCACAGGGCGTGTTTAAAATAAGCATTGGGGGCTTTGGGCAGAGCCCAAGGCGTGAGGTCACTGTCCGTGGCCGGGCTCCTCCCCCTATAGTTTAATATGTTAATATGCATAATATATGCAAGTTTTTAAGTAATGTTAATCGGTTATTTATAATAAAGCTGTGGCCCGTGTTTTCTCCCAATCAATCGGTGTGGTGTCAGTTATTTATGATAAGCCTAAATGGATCATGCTTGGGTCATGCTAAATCAGGCCTGTAGTTCAGATCCTGAGGAAACAGATGCTCAGATTGAGCCAAGATTATTTACTGCAATTCCAGATGGAATTACTCTCACCATGCATTACATAGACATCTCTAGCAAGTCACCACTCCGGCATACAGAGTAACCAAAGCAGTCGTAGGTCTGTTTAGAATTTTGGTACTGTGATAAGGAGTCCAGAGATGAGTAGTACCAATGGACAATCTGCAGGAAATAAATCCACCTTGTTGAGTGGAGAGGAAAGAATCATTTATGCTGCAACCTAAAAAATAAACAAAAATAACTATTTAGGGACAAATAAATATGTCTAGGAACAAAGATAAAAATGTGTCCAGTTAACCTCATAAGCCATTTCTCAGATATTAAAAAAAAACATTTATTAATTTTGCAGTTGCCTACCTGGGTTGACCAATAGTCCACCTATGTAGACACATTTTCTATTTGCTGAAGCTATTGGGAATAATTGAGTCCTACAACTAGCTCAATCAAATCCCTGTAAAAGACAGAAGACAAGTACAAAATACCCCAGATTGTATGACTCCGCTCATTCATTGCTAGCTGCAGATGGTTTCAGAGGTGAATGAGAAGTTTGCTTTTGTGAAGAACTATACACCATAGAAACCTGTAAGGTAAGAACTATGAAACAGGGCAAAGTAAGTGTGGTTATTGAATAGATGTCAAGATAAAACATTAACATCTTGGGAATTAGTGAATTAAAAAGTACCAAAATGGGCTCCTTCACAATAGATAATCATCAGATATTCTACTGCAGATAAGTATCCTGTACAACAAGTGGAGAAAGCCTCAAAATCAATACATGGTGGTTAAAGTAGTCTGCAGTTACAACCCAAAAACTGCAATCATTGCAACATCACCATAATCCAAGTCTATGCTCTAAATACAGATGTAGAAGAAGCCAAAGTTGACCAGTTATATGAGGATCTGTAGAACCTACTGAACATAGCATCAAAAAATATGGTATTGTCATCATAGGAGATTGGAACTCTAAAGCTGGCAGTCAACTGACAACTGGAATAATGGGCAAGTTTAGCCTTAGGAGTTCTAAATGATTAAGGAAAAACAACCCTATTAAATTCCCTCAACGTGTAAAACCATAGCCTGTAACCTAGCCCGCAAGACTTACGGCTATTAAATTGGCCGCTCACAGCTACCCACAAATGACTTGCCGGTAAGGGCAGAAAAACCCGATGTTGCCGCAAATCCTTTGATCTGTCAAGCCCATTGCAACGAATTCCCAAAGACGCCCTGGCGTTCAAGCCCATAACCCTCAAATGAAGGCAAAAATATTACGGCCTCCAAATAGGACCCTCAAAGGGTTTACAGGCAATCTCAACACTGTAAAAGACAATATAAACACACCAGTGGACTTTAAAATATGGGAAAAGCATGGAAAGGCATTACAATTACTTGCACAATAATACACAAATAAAAATAATGCATTTGAAAAATATTTTATTCCATCATATGTTGGAATGGTCATGCATATGCCAATATGAAAAGCTATGCTGCAACATGCATAAAGCAATTAAGGACACACTACAAGATTAAATATTCCTTTAAAAATGATGTTATTTTATCATATGTTGGAATGGTCATGCATATGCCAATATGAAAAGTCATGCTGCAACATGCATAAAACAATTAAAGACACACTACTTTATTAAATACCAACACCAAAACATGGAACTGATGCCATCTTAACCCATCCTCACTCACATAGGCTCTAATGTGGACCCTGGAATATATATATGATTGCATATACATCTCGCTCATCACATCTACAATAGTGGCCAAATTACACCACCACATCACATAGATCAAGTACCAGGGAAACATTTTATTATTTGTTGTTCAGTCCTTAAGTCGTGTTTGACTCTCTGTGACTCTATGGACTGCAGCACATTTAGCTAGGTCACTGCCTGTGCTGTTCCACAAAGTTTGTATTACAAAGATACTGGAATGGGTTGCCAATTCCTTCTCCAGTGGACTGTGATTTGTCAGACCTCTCTGCTATCACCTGCCCACCTACACTGGCCCTGATGGTATAGATCACAGCTTCATTCACCACCACCACTTAGCAATCCACAAGAGGACCAGGGGAACATACACCAGTCTCACACATCAGGGAGGGCCACAAAAACACATGGAGGCTGTGTAGAGGAACGTGGATAAACAGCCAACTCACCTCCATCAGGGGTAATCTCTGCTACGCCCATCTTGGAAAGTCCCCGCCATTGCTGGTGGCCATGTGCCAAGATGTATACCCATTCCCATTTGGTGACCTCCCATTATGTTTTGCTATTCATCAATTTACATTAGTGGGGTGTATGTTCCCCGTGTCCACTTCTGGATTGCTAAGTGGTAGGTTACCTGAATTAAGCTGTGAGCTATACCATTTAGGGCCACTGTAGGTGGGCACATCATAGAGGAGAGGTCAGACAAATCACAGTCCACTAGAGGAGGAACTGGCAACCCACTCCAGTATCACCTCTCATATTCCTATCAGGCCCACAGGGGAATGTTGATACTTCACAATATCAGTAATTGGACATTTGCATGTGTATTAACCCTTTATTTTGATTATATATAATATAGATTATTATATGATATCTAATGCTATTATGATTGTTATATTTATTGATCCATTGCATAGTAACTAGGGCTCATTAGTTTACATATATAGGAACGTGACTCAAATGTGATGTATGTGGATGTCCCATAACCCCAACCATTGAAAACACACTGACACTGTTAGAATGGTATAACAAAGCTTTATTTCATACACAGAGCACAATCAGAAATGGTCAAGACTGTGCATTATTATCATGGGTGTGGTGTGGGCGGATCCCGGGAGAGCAAGAGGCTTGTGGTAAAAAGGGGATACCTACAGGGGGTAATGTGATTAAGCATGATGCATAGTACCTACTAGGGTCACATGTGGTCACTATACCACTGCAAAATCTGATGAAAAAAAGGATCATCACAAATCACTCCATTTAATTGAAGAAACATTTAATGTGCATAGCACTTACAAATTGTCTAGATCTGCTCAATGAAACAGATGATTCAACTTTATAATCCAATCCAGTTTCACACATACAGTGCAGGGAGAAAAAAAACTGTAAAAAGTGTTCAACTAAAAAAAGATGGAGGATAAAAAAACGAATCAACATGCATGTACAGTACAGTGCTAAATACTGTAACAATATACCAACTCACCTGATTCCCATCTGCAAGCATTACTAACTATTAGCTAGGTCTCTGAAAATACCCAATAATACGACGAGGACACAAAAGTCAGCAGCCAGATCCACTGTTACTTACATCAGACCCTATGATCTTTTTTTGAGACTGATATTGAGGTCAGGATCACAAGCTTCACTAGTGCATATATTAATGCTGGCTGTCATTAACATGCCATTGTGAGACTTTGCTAGTCCACCGCCATAGCGGTATTAGTCTACATTTCAGCTAACTACAATCATGTCTTAGATATCTGGCTATATGATAGCTTTAAGATTGTGGGAGCCACATGTTAAGGGGGGCTGTCATTAAAGGAATGTCTACCTGAGAGGCACTGGAAAAAACCTTACACCTCATACATTTCCTTCACAATGCTTGAAGATGCAGAAGATGCATTCATGGACTTGAATTGTACCTAAAACAAAATAAGACCTTAAAGTCATAGGGACTGCACCATCTCTTCTCAACAGCATTCCTCAGCGACCATCAATTGGGGACATTTTCAACAGAACCCTACATGTCCACAGAGAAGAAGATAAGGGTCCATCTGATGGGAGGTAGCCATCAGCATACAAAATATCACCATCACATAGGCCAAGATCCAAGACTCTGTAGCCAGTCTAGATTAGGTTAACATTGTGACCAATAGATTGTCACTGAGGAGTTCTGTTGAGAAGGCACAAACATATGCGCAGCCCCTATGTCCTCCTCCGCCTAGGCACAGGGCCCAAATCCCCTGTGGCCAGCCGTCGTCTCCATGCTGGTGATGGTGGGAGGGGCAGGTGAAGGCAGTGGCACCTGCAGTGGCGGTGGTGGAGGCATGCTGGGAGGAGAGGAGGGGCCGGGCTGCGGATAGTCGGGGGATGCCTCCGGGGTGGAGGAGGTGGGGCTGGGGACCAGAGCATGTTGCATGGCCTCCGCGGTGACTCCTTGCAATGCCCTCTGGACCACCCCAATCCTGAGCAGCCCGGCCAGGTAAGATTCAGTCATCAGATGATGCCTCCTCTCCTCCCTATTGTGCCTTGCCAGGCTGCGCATTACCTCTGCATGATTGGCGGAGATGCTGGCCTGGATCACCCAAAGCAACTCCACCTACTGTCGCATGAGGGCCACCATCTCCGCCTGCACAACCTAGCCTAATGTGGGTAATGGAGTCCCGTGGGGGCGTGGCCACGTGAGGAGGTGGCGGTGTCTGATCGGGGAGGGTCTGGGGCTCGGCTGGAGCCTGGGGCAAAACTGTCAGTGGTGTGGGTGGGCCCAGTGGTGGTGGTTGTGATAAGTCCAGCACCTCCACCTCCGACTCTGATGGAGCCAACGTTCAACGCCTCTGACTCGCCAATTGATATATGGAGTAACCTAACTCTATTTGTCTCTATGTGTGGTCCTTAAATTAAGTGTATTGCAATTATGTGTAATCTGGCAATATGTGTAATCAAGGATTAAGTGTAAAATCAGATGTAATAGAAAATAAATGAACGAAACCGCAAATTACTTCTCTCCAAACTCATGCTACTTCGAATGAAAATAAAACACAGTCAAGCATGGGTATGTCGAACGCAAATTTATAATCTCCCTCTGTCAATCATCTTCGGCTATACCACATTCTATTGATTGAGAGGCCTGTGTCGCACTCAGTTATACTGCAATTGGATAGTTACATAGTTACATAGGGCCTCATTCTATTAGCGGCCGTAAATCGTCCGTAAGGCTGCGATTCCTTGCGGGGGTTCTGTTAACTCGCAATTCAATTATACGGCCCCGCAAGGATCTCCTCTTACGGCCGGCCGCATATCTTGAAACCGGCCGTAAGCTGTGAAATCTAAAAACGCAAAAATAAATTCAAGCCTGCACTGTACAGCTCTGTAAATGCTAGGGATCATATTGGGGGACATGAGGATTAATAGTAACCCCCTCTCAAGCTTGCACATCAGCCCAAACCCAAGTTCAAATTAACTGTTTATTTTCCGGCTGCGGCGTGGGCGGGTCTGAGGTGCTCCAAGCCCTCTGGACTTTTTACATGGATATTTTACGGATATTAAAAATAAAATATTTTACGGATTTGAGTATTGGATAATTATGTGCTATTTTTTCTAACACCTAAAATCCCTTTATAGTCTTCTCAAAGTGCAGGATGGCTTTATTTGAGCTATTTTATGTGCTTAATTGGTGCTAGCGGGACCTCTTTCCTGCAAGTAAGCAGCGGCTCGCTTTTAGCCTTGCAGAGAGGTTTCCCGGAGCAATTGAATTGCAAATAGGAATTTCTTACGGCCGAAACTCTTGCGGCCGTTTTAGATCAAAGGCTTTCCTCCGGCGCGAGCGGCCGCAAGAGATAGCAAGGCACCGGCCGCAAGCCTGCCGGAGCCCGTAAGGGAATAGAATAGCCGAATAGCTTGCGGCCGGTCCTTGCGGCCCCGCAACGGCTGCGGCCGCTAATAGAATGAGGCCCATAGTAATTAAGGTTGAAAAAAGACTTTCAGTCCATCAAGTTCAACCTTTTAAGATCTCCTCTGATCTGCAATATGCGGATTAAATATTAATTAATTAGTTGTTCATTAATTATTAATCGTTTATTTAATTATTTTTTTATTTTATTTTTAATTATTAATTAATTCAGAGGAAGGCAAACAGAAAAAAAAAAAACAAGTGAGACTTAGCCAATCGTCTCAAAGGAAAAAAAAAATGAATTCCTTCCTAACCCCAGATACTGATGATCGTATTTCTCCCTGGATTAATACTGTCTCTCTAGTTATCCATGATAACCCGAATTCCCTTTTTAATTAGAAATAAATCCAGTCCCCTTTTAAAGTTATCTATCAAATACGTTGTCACCACCTCCTCTGGTAGAGAATTCCACAGATTAACCACCCTTACTATGAAGAACCCTTTTCTTTCTTTAAGGTGGAATCTTTTTACTTCTAACCTCAAGGGATGTCGTCTTGTCAGATGAAAACCTCTTGGAACAAAAAGCTCCCTTGACAAATCTTTACACTGACCCTGGATGTATTTATATAAGGTAATCATATCTCCTCTTAGACGCCTTTTTTCTAGAGAAAATAAGTTTAATTTGGTTAGTCTTTCTTCATAACTTAGCCCCTCCATTCCCCTTATTAGTTTTTTTGCCCTCCTCTGTACCTTTTCCAGCTCTCTAATTTCCTTTTTATGAAGTGGTGCCCATAATTGTACTCAATATTCCAAATGAGGGCATACTAGAGATTTGTATAGTGGCAGAATTAATTATATTTGCTTCCCTTGCTTCTATACCCTTCTTAATACATGCTAATATTTTATTTGCCTTTGCAGCTGCTGCTTGGCTTTGAGCACTGTTACCTAGGTGGTTGTCCACAAGCACGCCCAAATCCCTTTCAATATCCCTTTGCTCCATTAAGATTATTAATTGCATGGCTATTTTTCCTTTATCTTTACATTTATTCATATTAAATCTCATCTGCCATTTAGATGCTCATTCCTCAATTTTATGTAAATCCCTTTGGAGGGAAAGCACATCATTATCTGATTCAATTACCTTGCACAACTTTCTTTCATCAGCGAAAATGGAGACACTACTTTCCAGTCCCACAGCTAAGTCATTAATAAATATGTTAAAAAGAAGAGGACCTAGTACTGAACCCTGAGGAACCCCACTTACCACATTAGTCCAATCTGTCTGTCTTTTAGCCAGCTCTCAATCCATGTGCAGATATTTACTGCAATTCCTGAATCCCTTAGTTTGCACAATAGTCTCCCATGTGGCATTGTATCAAAAGCCTTTGAAAAATCCAAAAATACTACATCCACTGAGTTGCCTTGATCAAGGTTCCTACTAACCTCCTCATAGAAACTAATTAGATTTGTTTGACATGACCTATCCCTCATAAATCCATGTTGACTCCTACTTAAAATTCTGTTCAAATAGACGTATTCTTGTATATTAGTCCCTTAATAACCCTTCTAAAAGCTTCCCTACTACAGAAGTGAGGCTCATTGGTCTATAATTCCCCAGATTTTCTCTTGCTCCCTTTTTAAATATAGGTATCACATCTGCTTTTCTCCAGTTATCTGATAGAGACCCTGTGTTGAGTGAATCTTGAAAAATTAAATATAATGGTTTGCCTATTACAGAACTTAGTTATTATTATTATAGTTTATTTATAACGCGACAACATATTCCGTAGCGCTGTACATAAATTAGGTTCAGACAATGATAACTACAGATTAACATTTAGCAAAGGAAGGATGGCCCTGCCTTTGAGATAGGAATCCAATGTCCATGGTGAATTCCCAAAGTACTTAGGATAGAAACTAGCAGACTTACAATCTAAGTTCCCTCAGTACCCTTGGATGTATTCCGTCAGGACCTGGAGCTTTATTGGCAAGACACTCCCAAGTCAGGATACAACACACAGAAAAAGTCTCACACCTTGTTTATGTGAAAACTATCTCTCAACCTTTATTGAATGATCAAAACAACATATTTATACTCTCCAATACCACACCCTTGTGTACATTTGTGTATGTGTGTGATGTCAGACCATCTGGCTTGCAACCTTGGGCTATCAAAGCTCTTGAGATCAAATTCACCAGATATCTAGTGAACAAACCTTTATGTTAAACTGAAGTGTTTGCTTAGGACTACTTGAAGTACATGCATCTGTCTTGACCCAAGGTCAGTATGTGTGAGTGTGCAATGATCTGCAGCTAATTTATATGCAGAGCATTTATACCAATTCCACATATGTTCTATATAACATTTTCCCTCTTATAATAGATTATAACTAGGATACATAATAACCATGTACAGGCAACATATAACCACACAATAACACATAATCCCAATGTAACAATGTCATGCTCCCTTGGACATATTCATAAATTACTGACCATATGAGTCCTTAAACAATTAAATAATGACAGTAGTGTAGCCCCATTATGTTGCAGTCTCCAACCACTGATACCTCCCTTGTATATACAGAGGAAAAGAACCTATTTAGCTCATCTGCCTTTTCCCGGTCACTAATTGTCAGATGACCTGTGTCACAATGTAATGCTCCTAAAGCTTCCTTCTTGACCTTCTTCTTATTAATATACTTAAACAAATATTTTAGGGTTAGTCTTACTCTCTTTTGCAATTCATTTTTCATTTTCTATTTTAGCCAGTCTAATAGTCCTTTTGCAAGCCTTGTTGATTTCCCTGTACTCCCATAAAGCAGTCTTTGTCCCCTCTTGTTTGTATAATTTAAATGCCTGTTTTTTACTCTGTGTCTTGATCCTTAAATCATTGTTAAGCTGCATTGGATGTGATTTACTCTTTTTACTTTTATTCCCACTTGGCATATGGTGATAAGTATGTATATTTAGTAAGGATTTACATGTCCATTTATGTTCAGTATTTTTACCTATCAGTTCTCTGTCCCAGTCTATACTTTGTATTGCTGCCCTTAGACCGTTAAAATCTGCCCTTTTAAAATTAAGAGTTTTTGTATGCCCCTTAAAATTCTTTTTTTTAAATTCAGTCTCAAATGAGATTGTGTGTGATCACTGTTTCCCAAAGGTTGCCCTATTTCAACATTTGATACTATATCAATATAATTTGTGATGACTAAATCTAAGATAGCTTCATTTCTAGTAGGCTGTTGTATAACCTGGGCCAGATAATGATCCCTGAGTGTACTCAAGAACCTGCTCCCCTTAGCTGAACTGCTGTTCTCATTTATCAAGTTAATTTCAGGGTAATTAAAATCTCCCATTATTAGAACTTGCCCATGCTTAGCTGCATTTCCAATCTGTAACAATAATTGTATTTCCTCACTTTCAGGTATATTTGGGGGTTTATAGCATACTCCTACTAATATTCTTTAGGAATTTGCTGCTCCGCTATTTAACTCTACCCACAAACATTCAACATTATCACTAGTTCCGCCATAAATATCTTCTCTGACTATAGGCTTAAATTCAGGCTTAACATATGGACAACCCCCTCCTCCTCTTTTACCATTGCCCCAATCTTTCCTAAATAGGTTATAACCATCCAGATTAACAGTCCAGTCATGAGATTCCTCCCACCGCATTTTGGTAATGCCTATTAAATCTCATTTTTCATTAATTGCTAATAATTCTAACTCTACCATTTTTCCTTGATCTTTAAATCATTGTTAAGCCACATGTGGAGTGATTTACTTATAATATTATTATTTCCACATAGAATGTGCTGAGATTTGTGAATATTTAGTAGTTGTTCCTTTTTTTTGCTTTATTTTTGTCCCAAATCAAATATTTCTGTTGTAATCACTCTTGTCTTTTTCAATAGAACGATTCTGCCCATGAATACCAGGCAATTCTACCCTAAAGAAATCATAAAATGTTACCAGTGCTAAAGACGCAAAATCCATATTCAATTAAAACAATTCAACAAGCCCGCAATTGCCTTCTAACATGTAAATGGCAAATGTATCAAAACTATTAAAAAAAAATTGGCTTTAAAAAAATATTTTCTTTTTCAATATTTTGGAATTGTCATGCATATGGTATTATGACAAGTGTTGCTGAAAGATGCATATAACAATTAAAGACACATTACATGACTATATTGCAAAAAAAAACATTGAACTGCGTTACAAATTATCTGTAACACTCACAATGTGGACTTTCAAAATATATAAATATTAATTTGCATATGATCTTATGATAATAATATCATGATATCCACATTACTGTTAACATTGCAAGTCTAAACACTCAACCATAACAACACCATATCCCAATTAACTAAAGAATATTAACATGCAAATATATGATTACAGTACACAAATGCATTAAGAGATGGGTGTACAGGAAGATCATCCAACTAGAAATAGGTAAATTTTGCAGAAATGTCTCATAGTTACATAGGTAAATAGTATTAATATATCAATATGCTGATTAATTGTTCACTGATAATTGATCCAAAGGTAAGCAAACAGAAAAAAAAAACAGTGAAACTTTGCCAATTGTCTCAAAAAGGGGAAACAAATATAAAGTTCCTTCCGGGCCCCAGATACTGGCGATCAGATTCCTCCCTGGATCAATACTCCCTCTCTAGTTATCCAGGATAACCCTGAATGCCCTTTTTATTTAAAATATATCCAATTCATTTTTAAAGTTATCTATCGAATCTGCTGTCACCACCTCCTCTAGTAGAGAATTCCACAGATTAACCACCCTTAGTGTGAAGAAACCTTTTCTTTCTTTAAGGTGAAATCTTTCTACTTCTAACCTCCAAGGATGTCCCCTTGTCAGTTGAAAACCTCCTGGCACAAAAAGCTCACTTGACAAAGCATTGTATTGAAACTGGATATATTTATATAATGTAATCATATCCCTTCTTAGACGGCTTTTTTCTAGAGAAAATAAGTTTAATTTGGTTAGTCTGTCTTTAATTTGGTTAGTCTCCCTCCATTACTCTTATTAGTTTTGTTGCCCTTCTCTGTACTTTCTCCAGCTCTAAAATGTCATTTTTATGTAGTGGTGCACAAAACTGTACTCCATATTCCGAATGAGGGCATACTAGAGATTTGTATAGTGGCAGAATTGTATTCCCTTGCTTCTATACCCTTCTTAATACATGCTAATATTTTATTTGCCTTTGCAGCTGCTGCTTCGCTTTGAGCACTGTTACCTAGGTGGTTGTCCACAAGCACTTGCAAATCCTTTCAATATCTGATACCCCTAGATTTGCTCCATTAAGATTATAAATAGCATGGCTGTTTTTCCTTCCTAGATGCATAACTTTACATTTATTCATATTACATTATTAAATATACATTATTCAAATCGTATCTGCATTTTGTTGCCCATTTCTCAATTTTATGTAAATCCCTTTGGAGGGAAAGCACATCATTATATCTGATTTAATTACCTTGCACAACTTTGTGTCCTCAGCAAAAATGGAGACACCACTTTCCAGTCCCACCTCTAAGTCGTTAATAAATATGTTAAAAAGGAGAGGACCTAATACAGAACCCTGAGGAACCCCACTTACCACATTAGTCCAATCAGAGTATGTTTAGTTTACAATTACCCTTTGCTTCCTGTCTTTTAGCCAGCTCTCAAACTATGAGCAGATATTTACTGCAATTCCTGTATCCCTTAGTTTTTCTCATTAGTCTCCCATGTGGCACTGTATCAAAAGCCTTTGCAAAATCCAAACAGACTACATCCACTGAGTTGGTATGATCCAAGTTCCTACTAACCTCTTCATAGAAACTAATTAGGTTTGATTTGACCTATAAATCTGTATTGATTTCTACATATAATCTTGTTTAAAGAGCCATATTCTTGTATACTATCCCTTATGTGTTATATATGTTGATGCCCCCAAACCCTACCTATTGAAAACACACAGCAACAGTGATAACAGTATAACCAAACTTTATTATAAGCACAGAGCACACTAAAAATGTATACCACTGTGCATTAAATATCATGGGTGTGCTGTGGGTGGATCTCAGAAGGGCAAGAGTCTGTTTTGGAAAAAGGCAACACCTAAAGGGTTAAATGTAATACTGTATAATAATTATGATGCATAGCATCTACTATGGTCACATGTGGTCGCTATACCACTGTTACCAGTATCTGATAAATGCAAAACTCATCATTCATGTCTCCATATAATAGAGGTAACCATTAATAAGCATAGCACTTCTCAACATATCATCTCAATGGCATTCCACATGAAACATCAATTGGTGAAATGTTAAACATAACCATACATGTACACAGAGAAGAGGATCATGGTCTGTGTGATGGTTGCTAGCCACATGGTTACAACAGATGTTCTCCACATAGGCCATGAACCTCTACTCTGTAGCTAGGCAACAGTATGTCAACAATTTTACTAATTCATATTATAATTATAAAACATCCCCTACTACCTCCTCTTTCGCAGCACTGGGTCTCCACCCACAGTGCCTGCACGCCTACTCCACTTTGCGTTGCTGTGAATCAGCTGGAGTTGGTAAAAGGTTGTGAGATGAGGAGGCCACCGGCTCTGGTTGAGTTGGTGGTGGAGGATGTCAAACCAAAGCCTGTGTAGATATGAGCTGGTGTTTGGCCAATTTTATTTGGCACTCCATGGAATCCATTCAGTTGAGCAAATTGTAGTTACAAGCAAATTGCCTGTTAAATCATTTGCTATTTAATTTGCGTCTTTTAGCTACCTGCAATCGGTTTGCAGGTTAGAAGATCAAAATCCCTTTGTTTGTTAAAATCTTAACTCCAAACTGTCTAAGCCTTTGATCTTTCAAGCCCGTAAATGCTACAATCAAAAATCGCTATTAAATTGCTACAAATCCTTAAGCCCGCAATTGCCTTCAAATCCGTAAATGACAAATGTAGCCAAAAATCCTACAAGTACTAGAGAGGACTCGTGAGGGAGTTAAACATCTGGAGTCTGATTCAATTGAAAGCCTGCATCTCATGGTATACAGGTTGTATGACTGTGGGCCGAAAACCATGCACTCGTATGTAACATTTCAGTGTGCGAACATGATCAATTAAGCAAGGCCGTAACTACCCATTTAGAAACAGCCAATAGAAAATGAGGCCGTCACTATTAGGTCAGTAAACCATGGAGGTTACATGTCAATCAATTAGCTTTTGGGGGACTAGCAAAACCGCAAAATAATAAAAATGAATGCCAATACTGTTCTAGTCCATGTGGGTGGCTTTATATGTATTAACTCATTGATTCCCGAGATCGATATAACCCAAAATTAAACATAAAAGAATACATTTTTATTGCCCATTTGCGAGCTTGAGACTGTTCTGCAATTAATTACAATGTCTTTCATCGCTTTCCCGTCATTAACAGTGCATTATTGATTTTTTATTTGCATTTACAGTGCTACGGACAGCGGTTAAACCCTCTGGCGAGTCCAATCTGGTACTCTAAGGATTTTCTCCTACATTTACTGCTTACAGGTGTAAAAACTTTTGCTGGCTTGGGGAATTGTAGCAATTGAATAGCGATTTGCGATTTTAGAGCTCGGAACTCTTGCGGACGTGAAAGATCAAAGGCTTTGATGGGGCGTACATTCCGGATTTAACAACCACAAGGATTTCAAGGCCGGAACCCATTTGTAGCCTGCAAAATGATACCAATTAAATAGCAAAATTACTTACGCCTCATTTACAGGCTACTGTAGTTACATAGTTACATAGGGTCTCATTCTATTACCGGCCGTAAATCGGCCGTAAGGCTGCGATTCCTTGCGGGGGTTCTGTTAACTCGCGATTCTATTATACCGCCCCGCAAGGATCTCCCCTTACGGCCGGCCGCATATCTTGGAACCGGCCGTAAGCTCTGAAATATAGAAACGCAAAAATAAATTCAAGCCTGCACTGTACAGCTCTGTAAATGCTAGGGATCATATTGGGGGACATGAGGATTAAAAGTAACCCACTCTCAAGCTTGCACATCAGCCCAAACCCGAGTTCAAATTAACTGTTTATTTTCCAGCTGCGGCGTGGGCGGGTCTGAGGTGCTCCAAGCACTCTGGACTTTTTACATGGATATTTTACGGATAGTAAAAATAAAATATTTTACGTATTTTAGTATTGGATAATTATGTGCTATTTTTTCTAACACCTAAAATCCCTTTATAGTCTTCTCAAAGTGCAGGATGGCTTTATTTGAGCTATTTTATGTGCTTAATTGGTGCTAGCGGGACCTCTTTCCTGCAAGTAAACTGCGGCTCGTTTTTAGCCTTGCAGAGAGGGTTCCCGGAGCAATTGAATTGCAAATAGGAATTTCTTACGGCCGAAACTCTTGCGGCCGTTTTAGATCAAAGGCTTTCCTCCGGCGCGAGCGGCCGCAAGAGATAGCAAGGCGCCGGCCGCAAGCCTGCCGGAGCCCCCGGCCGTAAGGGAATAGAATAGCCGAATAGCTTGCGGCCGGTCCTTGCGGCCCCGCAACGGCTGCGGCCGCTAATAGAATGAGGCCCATAGTAATTAAGGTTGAAAAAAGACTTTCAGTCCATCAAGTTCAACCTGTTAAGATCTCCTCTGATCTGCAATATGTGGATTAGTTATTAATTAAATTATTGATTAAATAATTATTAATAGTATAGTATTGGAGGATGAATAAAGAGTTAGTCCATCAAGTTCAACCTTTTTAGATCTCTATTGATCTTTTTAATGTGGACTATTTATTATTATTGTTAATTGTTAATTGATCCAGAGGAAGGCAAACAGAAAAAAAAAACCATTGAAACTTTGCCAATTGTCTCATAAGGGGGAAAAAAAGCAAAATTCCTTCCTGACTTCAGAAACTGGCGATCAAATTTCTCCCTGGATCAATATTCCTTTGCTAGTTATCTAGGATAGCCTTGAATGCCCTCTTTATTCAAAAATATATCTAACCCCTTTTTGAAGTTGTCTATCAAATTCGCTGTCACCACCTCCTTTGGTAGAGAATTCCACAGTTTAACCACCCTAACTGTGAAGAACCCTTTTCTTTGTTTAAGGTGAAATCTTTTTTCCTCTAACCTCAAAGGATGTCCTCTTGTCAGTTGAAAATCTCTTGCTACAAAAAGTTCACTTGACAAAGCCTTATATTGACCCTGGATGTATTTATATAACGTAATCATATCTCCTCTTAGACGCCTTTTTTCTAGCGAAAATAAGTTTAAATTTGTTAGTCTTTCTTCATAACTTAGCCCCTCCATTCCACTTATTAGTTTTGTAGCCCTTCTCTGTACTTTTTCCAGCTCTAAAATGTCTTTTTTATGAGGTGGTGCCCAAAATTTTACTACATATTCCAAATGAGGACGTACTAGAGATTTGTATAGTGGCAGAATTATATCTTCTTCCCTGGCTTCTATACCCTTCCTAATACATGCTAATATTTTATTTGCCTTTGCAGCCGCTGCTTGGCTTTGAGCGCTGTTACTTAGGTGGTTGTCCACTAGTACTCCCAAATCCCTTTCAATATCTGATACCCCTAGATTTGCTCCATTAAGATTATAGATTGCTTGGCTATTGTTCCTTCCCAAATGCATAACCTTACATTTATTTGTATTAAATCTCATCTGCCATTTAGCCGCCCATTTCTCTAATTTATGCAAATCCTTTTGTAGGGAAAGTACATCATTATCTCATTTTATTACCTTGCACAACTTAGTGTCATGAGCAAAAATGGAGACACTACATTCGAGTCCTACTTCAATGTCATTAATAAATATGTTAAAAAGGAGAGGACCTAATACTCAACCTTGAGGAACCCCACTTATCACATTAGACCAATCAGAGTATGTTCCATTCACAACAACCCTTTGCTTCCTGTCTTTTAGCCAGCTCTCGATCCATGAGCAGATATTTACTGCAATTCCTGTATCCCTTAGTTTGCTCACTAGTCTTCCATGTGGCACTGTATCAAATGCCTTTGAAAAATCTAAAAAGACTACATCCACTGAGTTGCCCTGATCCAAGTTCCTACTAACCTCCTCATAAAAATTAATTAGATTGGTCTGACACGACCTTTCCTTCATAAATCCATGTTGACTGCTACCTATGATCCTGTTCAAATAGACATATTCTTGTATTCTGTCCCTTATTAACCCTTCTAAAAGCTTCCCAACTACAGAAGTGAGGCTCACTGGTCTATAATTCCCCGGATTTGCTCTAGATCCCTTCTTAAATACAGGGAGTGCAAAATTATTAGGCAAGTTGTATTTTTGAGGATTAATTTTATTATTGAACAACAACCATGTTCTCAATGAACCCAAAAAACTCATTAATATCAAAGCTGAATATTTTTGGAAGTAGTTTTTAGTTTGTTTTTAGTTTTAGCTATTTTAGGGGGATATCTGTGTGTGCAGGTGACTATTACTGTGCATAATTATTAGGCAACTTAACAAAAAACAAATATATACCCATTTCAATTATTTATTTTTACCAGTGAAACCAATATAACATCTCAACATTCACAAATATACATTTCTGACATTCAAAAACAAAACAAAAACAAATCAGTGACCAATATAGCCACCTTTCTTTGCAAGGACACTCAAAAGCCTGCCATCCATGGATTCTGTCAGTGTTTTGATCTGTTCACCATCAATATTGCGTGCAGCAGCAACCACAGCCTCCCAGACACTGTTCAGAGAGGTGTACTGTTTTCCCTCCTTGTAAATCTCACATTTGATGATGGACCACAGGTTCTCAATGGGGTTCAGATCAGGTGAACAAGTTGGCCATGTCATTAGATTTTCTTCTTTTATACCCTTTCTTGCCAGCCACGCTGTGGAGTACTTGGACGCGTGTGATGGAGCATTGTCCTGCATGAAAATCATGTTTTTCTTGAAGGATGCAGACTTCTTCCTGTACCACTGCTTGAAGAAGGTGTCTTCCAGGAACTGGCAGTAGGACTGGGAGTTGAGCTTGACTCCATCCTCAACCCGAAAAGGCCCCACAAGCTCATCTTTGATGATACCAGCCCAAACCAGTACTCCACCTCCACCTTGCTGGCGTCTGAGTCGGACTGGAGCTCTCTGCCCTTTACCAATCCAGCCACGGGCCCATCCATCTGGCCCATCAAGACTCACTCTCATTTCATCAGTCCATAAAACCTTAGAAAAATCAGTCTTGAGATATTGCTTGGCCCAGTCTTGACGTTTCAGCTTGTGTGTCTTGTTCAGTGGTGGTCGTCTTTCAGCCTTTCTTACCTTGGCCATGTCTCTGAGTATTGCACACCTTGTGCTTTTGGGCACTCCAGTGATGTTGCAGCTCTGAAATATGGCCAAACTGGTGGCAAGTGTCATCGTGGCAGCTGCACGCTTGACTTTTCTCAGTTCATGGGCAGTTATTTTGCGCCTTGGTTTTTCCACACGCTTCTTGCGACCCTGTTGACTATTTTGAATGAAACGCTTGATTATTCGATGATCACGCTTCAGAAGCTTTGCAATTTTAAGAGTGCTGCATCTCTCTGCAAGATATCTCACTATTTTTGACTTTTCTGAGCCTGTCAAGTCCTTCTTTTGACCCATTTTGCCAAAGGAAAGGAAGTTGCCTAATAATTATGCACACCTGATATAGGGTGTTGATGTCATTAGACCACACCCCTTCTCATTACAGAGATGCACATCACCTAATATGCTTAATTGGTAGTAGGCTTTCGAGCCTATACAGCTTGGAGTAAGACAACATGCATAAAGAGGATGATGTGGTCAAAATACTAATTTGCCTAATAATTCTGCACTCCCTGTATAGGTATCACCTCTGCTTTTCTCCAGTCATCTGGTAGAGACCCTGAAGTGAGTGAGTCTTGAAAGATTAGATATAATGGTTTGGCTATTACAGAACCCAGCTCCCTCAGTACGCTTGGATGTATTCCATCAGGACCTGGGGCTTTATTAACATTTATTTTCTCCAACCTCTTTTGTATTACTTCCTGCGTTAACCAATTATTTAGTAAAGGTAGTGTAGCCCCATTATGTTGCGGTGTCCCAACCACTGGTACCTCCCTTGTGTAAACCGACGAAAAGAACCTATTTAGCTCATCTGCCTTTTCCTGGTCATTAATTATCAGATGGCCTGTGTCACATTGTAATGTTCCTATAGCTTCCGTCCTCGCCTTCAACCCTAAAATATTTTTTAAATATATTAACGGGAAGGTCTTACTTTCCATTGCAACTGCCTTCTCATTTTCTATTTTAGCCAGTCTAATAGCCCTTTTGCAAGCCTTGTTGATTTCCTTATAGTCACATAAAGCTGCCTCTGTTCCCTCCTTCTTGTATAATTTAAATGCATATTTCTTTTTCCTCATCATGATCTTTAAGTCATTGTTAAGCCACATGGGATGTGATTTACTCCTATTCATTTTATTTTCACATGGTACATGCTGATGAGTATGTTTATTTAGTAAGGATTTGAATGTTGTCCATTTATTTTCAGTATTCTTCCCTGTAAGTTCTTTGTCCCAGTCTATATGTTGTATTGCTGCCCGTAGCCCATTAAAGTTAGCCCTTTTAAAATTTAGAGTTTTTGTTGGCCCCTTACAACTCTGTTTTTTGTATTCAATCTCAAATGAGTCTGTGTTGTGATCACAGTTCCCCAAGGGTTCCCCTATTTTTACATTTGATATTATATCAATATTACTTGTGATGACTAAATCCAAGATGGCCCTATTTCTAGTAGGTTCTTGTATTACCTGGGCCAGATAATGATCCCTGAGTGTACTCAAGAACCTGCTCCCCTTAGCTGAGCTGCTGGTCTCGTTTATCCAGTTTATATCAGGGTAATTAAAGTCTCCCATTATTAGAACTTGCCCATGCTTAGCTGCATTTCCAATCTGTAACAATAATTGTATTTCCTCACTTTCAGCTATATTTGGGGGTTTATAGCATACTCCCACCAATATGCGTTTAGAATTAGCTCCTCCACTATTTAGCTCAACCCACAAAGATTCAATGATGCCGTTAGTGCCAGCATAAATATCTTCTCTGACTATAGGCTGAAATTCAGGCTTAACAGAAAGACAGATCCCTCCTCCTCTTTTACCATTTCCCCTATCTTTCCTAAATAGGTTATAACCATCCAGATTAACAGTCCAGTCATGAGATTCATCCCACCATGTTTCCGTAATGACTATTAAGCCGCATTTTTCTTGTACTGCTAATATTTCTAGCTCATCCATTTTCCCAGGCAAACTTCTTGCGTTAGCAATCATACACTTTATGTAGCTATGGCTCTGCTGTTGTGAAGTGCCTGCCACTGTATTTGAGGCCCCTATTAATACATCCCTACTTTCTATTGTAAGCCTCCCTCCATCTCCTCCCCCATGGGTAACTAATTCATACCTTTCCCTCTCTACCCTATTTACCCCAATACTTCTATATAGTCTCTCCCCCCCACCAACAAGTTTGAAAACTCCCCCAGACGTTCTACCATCCTATCCCCTAGCACAAAAGCGCCCTCATCATTAAGGTGCAATCCATCCCTGCTATAGAGATTGTACCGAAGTGAGAAGTCAGCCCAGTGCTCTAAAAAACCCAAAACCCTCTGCACTGCACCACTTTTTTAGCCACGCATTAACCTCCCTAAGCTCCTTCTGCCTCCCTGGGCTAGCACGTGGCACTGGTAGTATCTCAGAAAATACTACCTTGGAGGTCCTTGCTTTAAGCTTATTCCCTAATTCTCTAAAATCATTCTTTACGACGCTCCATCTTCCACTAACTTTGTCATTGGTACCAATGTGTACCAAGACCGCCGGTTCATTACCAGCCCCTCCCAATAATTTATCCACCCGATCCACAACATGCCGAACCCGAGCACCCGGGAGACAGCAAACTGTTCGATTGCTGGGATCTGGGTGACAAATTACCCTGTCTACCTTCCTAATAATAGAGTCCCCTACCACCAAAACATGTCTGTTGCTCTGCCTATTCTGCCCTCCCTCTCCTCCAGTAGAACTGTTCTCCCGGCTGTTAGAGGGAACAGCTCTATCTGGCATTGCCATTCCTGAATGGACATCCCCAACAGTTTCACTCAATCTGGCAAATCTGTTTGTGTTTGCCAACTCAGAACTGGCCTGCCTCCTCCTGTTCCCCCTGATTCCCCTTCTAACTGTAACCCAGCTACCTCCCTGGCCATCCTCACTAGCCCCAGCTCCTCCCTCCATACTAGGCCCAGCTAAACTGTGCTCTGTGAGCACCAACTCCCTTTCCAGTGTGACAATATCATGAAGTGTTGCAATTCTCCTCTCCAGATCTTCAATTTGAGCTTCCAAAGAGGCAACATGCTCACACCTGTCACAGAGGTATGGACCCTGGATCAGCTGTTCCAGTAGTGCATACATTTGGCAGGATGTACACTGAGTGAGGTTTCCACTGGACTGACTCATGATTATCAGTTACAAAAATAGAGTGAGAAAACAAATCATTGTATTTGTATAAAGATTTATTTTCCACACCTTAAACCAAACAAAAAAGAAACAATCTCCTACACACCAACTACACTTACACTAGAAATGATTGCAAGCTCCCAAGCTCTCCCTTCCCTTGATAAAATAGACCCCGCCTACTCACCTGTACAATGATAAATGAGCACAGGATAGAAAACACTGTCCTGCCCCACAGAACCGATTCAACAGAAAACAACAAAATACACACAGATATAACTTACACAGGCCAAGCCACACCCACTCTCACCTGTACTCTGATTAATGCAACACAGAAAACTGTGCACTGATTTAGAGCGGATTCAAACCAAAACTCACACAAATGCACACAGATATACCTTACACAGGCCAAGCCACACCCACTCTCACCTGTATCACTGATTAATGTAACAGACAAAAAACTCTGCACTGACTTAGAGCGGATTCAAACCAGACTTCACACAAATGCACCCAGATATAACTACACAGGCCAAGCCACACCCACTCTCACCTGTACTCTGATTAATGCAACAGACAGAAAACTCTGCACTGACTTAGAGCGGATTCAAACCAGACCTCACACAAATGCACCCAGATATAACTACACTGACCAAGTCACACCCACTCTCACCTGTACACTGATTAATGCAACAGACAGAAAACTGTGCACTGATTTAGAGCGGATTCAAACAGAAACTCACACAAATGCACCCAGATATAACTTACACAGGCCAAGCCACACCCACTCTCACCTGTACACTGATTAATGCAACAGACAGAAAACTATGCACTGACTTAGAGCGGATTCAAACAGAAACTCACACAAATGCACCCAGATATAAATTACACAGGCCAAGCAACACCCACTCTCACCTGTACTCAGATTAATGCAACAGACAGAAAACTGTGCACTGACTTAGAGCGGATTCAAACCAGACCTCACACAAATGCACCCAGATATAACTTACACAGACCAAGCCACACCCACTCTCACCTGTACTCTGATTAATGCAACAGACAGAAAACTCTGCACTGACTTAGAGCGGATGTAAGTTACAATTGCTCAATTGAATCGGGTTCCTGGTCGTAGCACTGTAAATGCAAATAAAAAATCAATACTGCACTTTAAAAGACGGGGAAAGCGATGTAAGATATTAGAATAATTTGCACAACAGTCTCAAGCTTGCAAATCGGCAATACAAAATGTATTATTTAAAATGTTATTTCTGTGTTATATCAGTCACCCAAATGGACTAGAACAGTATCGTCATTCATCTTTATTATTTTGTACATTGCCGGATTGCGAAACCACATGCGGACTTCTAAACGCTAATCAATTGATGTTTATCATCCATATTTTACTGATGTCATGGTGACGGTCTCATTTACTATTGACTGTTTCTAAATCAGTAGTTACAGCCTTGCTTAATTAATCATGATCATGGCCTGAAAAGCTAATTACGGGTGCATGGTTTACGGTTTAGGCTTTCGGCCAGGTAGCTGTGGGCATGTTCAATTGAATCAAGGACCTCCAAGGTAGTATTTTCCAAGATACTACCAGTGCCACGTGCTAGCCAGGGAGACAGAAGGAGATTAGGGAGGTTAATGCGTGACTAAAAAAAAGGTGCATTAAGGAGCGGTTTGGGTTTTTAGAGCACTGGGCTGACCTCTCACTTGGGTACAATCTCTATAGCAGCAATGGATTGCACCTTAATGAAGAGGGAGCTGGTGTGCTAGTGGAAAGGAAGGTAGAACGGCTGGGGGAGTTTTTTAAACAAATAGGTGTGGAGACTAGATAGATTTAATGGGGTAGAAAGTGTAGAGGGGGGGTAAGAAACAAATTACCTAGTCAAGGGGGAGGAGATGGGGGAAGGGTTAGTATAGTCAATAGGAAGGTATTATTAAGTTACTCAAGTACAGTGGCAGGCACTTCAGAATTACAGACTCATAACATAAAGTGTATGCTTGCTAGTGCCAGAAGCTTACCAGGAAAAATGTTAGAGTTAGAATTATTAGCAGTTAATGAGAAATGGGATTTAATAGGCATTACTAAAACATGGGGGGATGACTCTCATAATTGGACTGTTAATCTGGATGGTTATAACCTATTTAGGAAGGATAGGGGCAATGGTAAAAGAGGAGGAGGGATTTGTCTGTATTTTAAGCCTGAATTTAAGCCTATAGTCAGAGATGATATTTATGATGGAACTAGAGATGATGTTGAATGTTTGTGGGTAGATTGGTTGGAGTATGTTATAAACCCCCAAATATAATTGAAAGTGTGGAACTGCAATTATTGTTACAGATTGGAAATGACTAACCTGAAGTAAACTGGATAAGTGAGATCAGCAGTTCAGCTAAGGGGAGCAGGTTCTTGAGCACACTCAGGGATCTTTTTCTGGCCACGGTTATACAAGAACCTACTAAAGATTAGGCTGTCTAGATTTAGTCATCATAAAAATATGGATATAGTATCAAATGTTGAAATAGGGCAACCTTTGGGAAATGATCACAACAGTCTCATTTCAGATTGATTTTAAAAAACTAAACTGTATGGGGCCAACAAAACTCTCAATTTTAAAAGGGCCAATTTTACCAGTCTAAGGGCAGCAATACAAAGTATAGACTGGGACAGAGAACTTATAGGTAAAAATACTGAACATAGATTTATGTTTACTTTCAACTTCCTAGTCGGGCAGCAAATATATTGCCACAAACATTTACAGATACACAACGTTCATAAGGTTACATGTTACTTAAATTTGAATCTAATACGGAGGCGGAGTTAACAACCAGCCAAGGCAGACGTGTCTGCTCTGAGCTCCGTAGAGAAATCCAGGTTTAGGACCTAAAATACACCCCTATAGAGCAGGCACCCCTAATAAGAACTGGGGGCAAGTGGGGAAGTAACCCCTGACCTCCTTGGGGACCCTTCGAACACCCTGCCTGCCACAAAAAGACGGAAAAGGTCGGAGGCCCTGCGGCCTACCTCGGAGGCTACGGAGAGCAACTGAATACCCCCTCCCAGAGACCCACAGGGAGATTGGTGAAGTGCCCGTGGTGGCTGGACTGCATCGGGGACCCCTGGAGACAGGCCGGACCTCGGACTGCGGGGAGAGGGCGCCGCACGGACTGCGGCCACCATTTTGAGAACCCCTGGAGCAGGTCTGCAGCGGAACCTGAAGGATTGAGGGGAGACATAGCGCCCAGAGGAGGTGAGGAGGAGAGCCAGAGAGACCTGGACGGTCACAAACTCGAGCAGGGGACCCCTGCACGCTGGAGGCCCTGGGGCAGCTGCAGAGAAGAGACAGGCAGAGTGGCCACGAGGTCGTGGACGCCATTTTGTAAGACGCAGCAACTGAAAAGGTAGAACCCTAAGCTCTAGGCCTGGCTGCTGACCCTACCAGGTATCCTTAAACACATTACAACACCAGCAGGCCAAACCCTAAAGAGAAAGCCCAAAACAACTATTGAACAAGGACACTGAACTTTATATATAACAGGGGAACTTCCTGATACCCTGGGATAGCAGTGAGAATCCTGGGGATCCTCATAATTATTGATTCATGTGGACATCACAATAACTTAACCACTATCACCTCTAACATAATAATGACATAGGGACTAAGCCTGAGTAACCTGGAGATCCTATGGGCCTTTTCCAAGGAACACTGGCCTCACTTAACAACTAAGACTTCATTACTATACCCCAACAAATGGCATTAATGTCTGTTTACAAGTACAGCTATATGATTATTACCTTTCAATAACTTGAGATTATTTCACATAGGAATAATCTGCTCAAAGTTGCACTGGACTCATAATTGTCTCATAGGCTGTGCTAAACTGCATGATTACTTCTTTATACCGCCACCTTGTGGCCTTTCAGGATAAATAAAGAACATTAGTGGCTTAATACCAACAATAAAGCACTGGATGCAATACAGATATAGTGTTGCTGGACAACTAAACCAGAAGCCTAGCTATACGACTGAATAAAAATAGCTTAGATCTAAAGAAAGAAGGAAAGCGGGCTCTGCAACACATAGGCCTTTAAGGATTTAATAAAAGGAGCTCCCATACAGACACCCAGGAGGGGAATTAAAAAGGATAAAAACAGAGTCTTCACTTGCAACTAGAGACATAAATCTTCATGGAATTGAATTATAGCTGTCAATAGCAGTTCATCAAAAAATTTAACCCCAATGGAGGGAGACAGAGGGGAAAAGAAACGGACAGAAAATAATATAAACATGGCTTAAAAAATAGCCGCAAACCTGGGTCCCACCGACTAAATATATAAATGCACCACTGCCTCAAGCCTCACACAGAACCCCAGAACTGCTATATAATGTGGAAACAGTAAATCATAAGAAATTTATGCTCAGGGGGCTCCAAATTCAAGGCCGTCACTGATGGCTAAATTACTGCTTACAGATATAAATAGTAATAAAGAGCTGCGACACTGATAGTGCAGATCCATCTCTGAAGTGGAATCATGGTTAAACCCAAACGGTCAGAACACTCCAAAAAGATTAAAGAACATTTCCAAGCAACTATGGCCAATCATAAACAAACCTCAGACAATGACCCAGCAGATTCAGGACCTTCTGAATCAGAAATGGAACAAAATAGTAATACCTCAATGGACATATCTGCAAAGTCAATGGCGCAGATAGCGGAACTTATGCAAAGCAAACTAGACAGCATCAAAAAAGAGCTCACAAAAGAGATCCACGATCTGGGTCAAAGGACCCATCTCTTAGAAACCTTGGTGGATGATTTGGGAGAAACTCAACACCAGATGGGGTTGGCTGTGACAGAGCACTCCTTGCAAATAGCAGAAATGGTCAAGAAACTAGAAGACATGGACAACCGGAGTCGGAGACACAATTTGAGATTAAGGGGGATACCTCGAACAGTGACAGACCTCTTACCCTACATCCAAGCCACGTTTAATTCTCTGACCCCAACACTTCCAGAGGCAGAATGGGAAATTGAAAGGGCACATAGGGCCCTGGGGGCTACTTCAGCTCCTAATATTCCCAAAGATGTGATTATACGGCTTCTTCGCCAGAGGGCCAGAGACGCTATACTGGGAGCAGCAAGAAAATGTAGAGAAATAAAGGGCCCAGATGGCTCTGTATAACAGATATATGCAGATTTGGCCCCCAACACCCTCTTGAGAAGAAGACAGATGAGACCGGTGCTGACAGTTCTACAACAACACAAGATTGCATACAGATGGGGATTTCCCTTTGCACTCCTGTTTCAAGTGAAAGGAACTTCTTATTCTGTTAAAACCTTAGAAGAGTGTATGCGAATACTACAAAAATTGGGGCTAATTACAACAACGGAACGAGGCTTGCAGCAACAAGACTCCACTCGAAGGAGTCCAAAGAGACAGTGGCAAGACACTCCGCTTCCACAAAGGCGTAAAACAGGACTTATAACAGAGGAACTTCCTCAGAAAATATAAGCAGGGAAATCTTGACTTAACCAGACCCTGGCTTAGGGAATATGGACTGCTCAGAGAAACTTAGGATGCCTCATATTACCAATGCTTGGACTATCAAATTTGTAGAGACTTTTTTATAAAAGACCTAAATAGCTAGGTTAAAGTTAAAGAGGCTTTTGTATCACTAGACCTTAAAGTAACTATAAGGGTATACCATATCCACAATTCTACGAATAAAGACCTGTCTTAGGGAATATGGACGATGCAAAGAAGGCTAAAGGGTTCTTTATCTCTTATACCCGAGGTATAGATGGTTAAAACTATAGGGTCATTTATTTAGAAGAACAAATCATTAAGATTAAGGTTAAAAAGGTTGATTTACTTTCAGCCTCCTAGACAGTTAAAGGATATATCATATACACAACACTATTAATGAGAGGAGGGTCTGAAATGAACAGCAGACAATTGGGAGTTTGAGAAATTATTAAAGAAGAGAAGAAATTATCTGAGGGAAAAAAATAAAAATAGGGGCAGTGGGGAAATATTAAGTGAAGAAAAAAGGAAAAGAAAAGGGAAAATAAAAAATAAAAAATAAAAAAAGAACTAGAGGGTGGGACCCTACGGTGATTAAACAAAGGACGTTTAAGGGGGGGCATTTTAATAGCCTAACGTAGCTCTACATACTGTGCATTCCTCATACTGGCATGGCGGAGACAGGGAAGGTTCTCTCTCCTCAGACCAGAATTACTAAGATACATCTACAAAGATGTTGGGGAACAAGCACAAAGATATTCAGACTCGTAGAAAGTTTTAGTTCAGTCCTATTTATGGGAAGTACTAGCAAAGTTTGGTTTCTCAAACACATTTGTGAACCTGCTTCGAACACTTTATAAAAAACCAAAGGCGGAAATTAAAGTGTCAGGTCAGAACAATGAAACTATAGATATACAGAGGGGCACAAGACAAGGCTGCCCGCTCTCTCCGCTACTGTTTGCCCTGGTAGTGGAACCTCTGGCCCAGAGGATCAGGGCTTCTGCCCAAGTAAAAGGAATACAGGCGGGCCCAACTCAGTTTAAAAGTAGCTGGTTCGCGGATGATGTTCTTTGTACGCTCACCAACCCTATATCCTCGATCCCGGCTTTACTTGAAATGCTTGACAGCTTTAGTTCAATTTCAGGCCTTAAACTAAATACGACCAAAACAGAGGTGTTGGCTCTGAATTTAACCCAGGGAGAAGAGACCTTCCTGAAAGAAAATTATCGGTTCACTTGGCCAAAGACCCATATTAGATACCTAGGGATCAATCTTACAAGAAACTTAGGGGATCTCTATAAATCCAACTATGACCCTCTTATCAAACAATTAAAGAATGACATGAACTCATGGTCCAAACTCAAATTATCTTGGCTAGGACGGATACATTCCATAAAAATGAATCTGTTACCGAAAATTCTCTATTTGTTTAGATCCCTGCCAGTCAGATGCCCGGAAAAAGAGCTAAGACAATTCCAAAAAGTAATTTTTCAATACATTTGGCCAAACAAACCGCATAGAATAGCGAAACAGATAATGACTAGACACAAAAGATGGGGGGGGCCTATCGTGCCCTAATCTCATCCAATATTATCGTGCAGCTCAATTGGCAGTTATCCCTAGGATCCATTCACGGGATCATAAACCAAGCTGGGTCTATATAGAGGATCAGGAATTACGACCTTACACTTGGGAACAAGTAATCTGGCTAAAAGATCCATTAGGGGCACTTAGACAGCTACAAAACCCGATAATCAGGTTGTCATTTTAGTGCTGCAAATGGGCTCAAAAAAAACATGGGATCTTGGGGGGGCTATCTCCCTTGGCTCCCCTAATACCGCACCCGGAATTTCGGACCCCCCTATCTGAACGCTCAAAGGAATGGTGGACATCAAAAGACTTAGGCAGAATCGGGAGCTGGGTAACAGAGGGGGGCTCTCTCTCCTATGCGAGTCTAAGGGATAAACATAATCTTCCACTAGAGGAGCACTATAATTTTTGTAGGATTAGTCACTTGGCGAACTCCCTAGTCAAGCAATGGGGTATCCCGAAATATACTTGGTTCTCAAAATTATGTAGCACAGCGCCTTTAACAAGAGGAATACTAGGCATGCTTTATTCAGAATTTAATAAACCAAAGACAGATCCCAAGGATAAATTCATGAAGGAATGGGAGACAGACTTAGGATATACCTGGGAAATAACACAGTGGAAAAGATCCTGGAAAGAATTGACTAGGGGCTCGCTAAATTACAGCTTGCTAGAGACATCCATAAAGATTTTACATAGGGCTTATATAACCCCGGACCGGACTGCTAAATGGAATGGGGGGCAAAATCCTAATTGCTATAGAGGATGCAGTCTAAGAGGCACTTTCATACATGTGTGGTGGACTTGCCCCAAAGTCCAAAGGATGTGGCAAGAATGTACACGTCTAGCATCCATTGTTTTTCAAATGGATCTAGAGGCTCAGATGGAGGTATGTCTACTGGGACTAGGCATGGAAGCCTTAACGGCCACCCAAAACAAAATGATGCAGTTTATATGTCTGGCGACTAAAAATTGCATAGCTAAAAGATGGAAAGCAGAACATCTAGAACCATTAGAGATAACCAGTAAATTAAATCAAATTATGCTATACGAAAGAATATCTCACACACTAGCAGACACTATGGACACATATTTAGCAATTTGAGAGCCCTGGATCACTTATCAAGGACAACAAAGATGACTTGAGGGGGTCTGATGTCCCGGGGAGAGAAAGGGAATGAGGGGAAGATGAGGACTGGGAAGCTGGACTGGGGAACACCCAAGAATTTCTTGCACCAAAGAGGTAAGGTAATAACGGGGAAATCGACATGGAAGGAGGGAAGTCGGATTTCTCAAGATAACTAATAGCTGCCAACAGTTAAGTTACGGTTGAAGATTTAATTCAAGTTTAATTTGTTCTTAAGGGGAAAAGAAGGGAGGGAGACAGGGAGGATCTGATAATTCAAGGAACTTTAGGAATATGAATAAAAATGTAGGATCTTGTTGGCTCCGAAAGCTAGTCTAGCTAGCGGGGATAAGTAAGGAAAAAGGGAACAGAAAAAGGAAAAAGAGGTGTGAAGGTCACAAACTTTAAATGAAAATTTAAATGGAATATGATTACTGTATGTTATGCGTTTATGACTAATTCCTATTCCATTGAGTTAGAGTCTACATTTTTTCAAAATGTGAAATAGAAGGAAACTGCCTGATCTGCGAATCATGGCATACTGATATAATGTTGAATTTTTTTTTCTTTCTCAAAGTGACCAATAAAAAATGAATGGTTAAAAAAAAAAAAAAAAAAATACTGAACATAAATGGACAACGTTCAAATCCTTACTAAATATATATACTTATCACCATATACCATGTGGAAATAAAAGTAGAAGGAGTAAATCGCATCCAATGGGACTTAACAATGACTTAAAGATGAAGGTAAGGAGTAAAAAGCAGGCATAAATTGTACAAAAAAAGAGGGGACAGACATTGCTTTATGTGAGTACAAGGAAATTAATAAGGCTTGAAAAAGGGCTATTAGACTGGCTAAAATTGAAAATGAAAAAAGTTGCAAAGGAAAGTAAGACTAACCCTAAAATATTTGTTAAATATATTAATGGGAAGAAGGCCAGGAAGGAAGCTATAGGAACATCACAATGTGAAACCGGCCATCTGATAATTAGTGACCAGAAAAAGGCAGGTGAGCTAAATAGGTTATTTTCTTCAGTATACACAAGGGAGGTACCAGTGGTTGGGGCACTGCAACATAATGGGGCTACACTACCTTCAACAAATAATTGGTTAACGTAGGAAGAAATCCAGAAGAAGTTGGAAAAAATAAATGTTAATAAAGCCACGGGTCCTGATGGAATACATCCAAGGGTACTGAGGGAACTGGGTTCTGTAATAGCCAAAAAACTATTTTTTGAAGATTCATTCAACATAGGGACTCTACCAGATGACTGAAGAAAAGCAGAGGTGATACCTGAGGCTAAAAAGCAAAGATAAGAGTGGAAGTTAAAAAAAAATCTGGAACTGGGGATCATTGAAGAATCGAAAAGTAAATGATGCAGTGTCAGGATTTGATAATTATCTGATTCCAAGAGTAGACAAACTGAGAGATTGGTTTGGAAAGGCAAGATTCTTAACAGCAAAATAATGAGAAGAATATCATAGTTACAAGATGGTTTATGTCCCTACAGCTGTTCAGCTTTACAGTCCTCCTCACAGCTGGAAATCAACATGGCAATGCGGATGCATTGTCTTGCATACAATGGCTCACAACGTTAGTCGTGCAACCCCAGAGTGTTGAGCTTGGGAGGGGATATAGGACAGAGTTATTCAAAAAGTTTATTTGAGCCACAGACTCTGCAAAGCTCTCTTCCCCAAGTAGGACTGCAGGACTGCTCAATTAATTAGCTACCCCTAGGAAGTCCTGATTTAAGACTGGTCCTGGAGTCTGTGAGGAGCTGCTAAAGAAATTATTGTTTGCAGTTATGACTGACCTGGAGAATGACACACACAGCAGACTACAGCTGATGATTGCTTGGAGCACAGTGGATACCTTAAGACTAACACTTACACAAACAACGCCAGGCATGCGGGACTTTGAAAATAAAACCAACAACTTAAATTTATTGAGCCAAGCTGCCTGCTTTAAAGGATGTGAAGCAGAAAGTTGCAGGTACCAAATTCTAAAAGCTCCAATGATTTAACTAGCTCCTCACTGCTTCCCTTCAATGTTCAATAAATTAGTAAATCCCTTAAATTTTTCCGGAAGTGTTCAAGTCAGAAAAGATGGGAACTAATAAGACAAATAACCTAAACAGTTTTCTACCCGGGGTTAATGATGTTCGTTTATACATACATTACAAAAATATGGGATTCTTCCTAAAATACTGTGGTTCTTTAATTCTTATCTCCAAGCTCTAGTCTCTCATTCCCATTTTTCTCCCCCCTTCTCGACATTGCTATTAGAAATTAAGATGTATTGTTCATACTCTTTACCTTTCAGGATTATTTCAAGAGCCTTTGTGGCCCCAAATGGGGCTGCCTTATACTTTGTGCACCCATCACATACAGTTGCAAGCAAAAGTATGTGAACCCTTTAGAATGACATGGATTTCTGCACAAATTGGTCAAAAAATGTGATCTGATCTTCATCTAAGTCACAACAATAGACAATCACAGTCTGCTTAAACAAATAACACACAAAGTATTAAATGTTGCCATGTTTTTATTCAACACACCATGTAAACATTCACAGTGCAGGTGGAAAAAGTATGTGAACCCTTGGATTTAATAACTGGTTGAACCTCCTTTGGCAGCAATAACTACAACCAAACGTTTCCTGTAGTTGCAGATCAGATGTGCACAACGGTCAGGAGTAATTCTTGACCATTTCTCTTTACAGAACTGTTTCAGTTCAGCAATATTCTTGGGATGTCTGGTGTGAATCGCTTTCTTGAGGTCATGCCACAACATCTCAATCGGGTTGAGGTCAGGACTCTGACTGGGCCACTTCAGAAGGCATATTTTCTTCTGTTTAACCCATTCTGTTGTTGATTTACTTCTATGCTTTGGGTCGCTGTCCTGTTGTAACACACATCTTCTGTTGAGCTTCAGCTGGTGGACAGATGGCCTTAAGTTCTCCTGCAAAATGTCTTCATAAACTTGGGAATTCATTTTTCTTTCGATGTCTTTCAATGATAGCAATCCGTCCAGGCCCTGACCAGCAAAGCAGCCCCAAACCATGATGCCCCCACCACCGTACTTCCCAGTTGGGATGAGGTTTTGATGTTGGTGTGCTGTGCCTCTTTTTCTCCACACATAGTGTTGTGTGTTTCTTCCAAACAACTCAACTTTAGTTTCATCTGTCCACAGAATATTTTGCCAGTACTGCTGTGGAACATCCAGGTGCTCTTGTGCAAACTGTAAACGTGCAGCAATGTTTTGCTTGGATAGCAGTGGCTTCCTCTGTGGTATCCTCCCATGAAATCCATTCTTGTTTAGTGTTTTACATATCGTAGATTCGCTAACAGGGATGTTAGCATATGCCAGAGACTTTTGTATGTCTTTAGCTGACACTCTAGGATTCTTCTTCACCTCATTGAGCAGTCTGCGCTGTGCTCTTGCAGTCATCTTTACAGGACGGCCACTCCTAGGGAGAGTAGCAGCAGTGCTGAACTTTCTCCATTTATAGACAATTTGTCTTACCGTGGACTAATGAACAGCAAGGCTTTTGGAGATACTTTTATAACCCTTTCCAGCTTTATGTAAGTCAACAATTCTTAATCGTAGGTCTTCTGAGAGCTCTTTTGTGTGAGGCATCATTTACATCAGGCTATGCTTCTTGTGAAAAGCAAACCCAGAACTGGTGTGTGTTTTTTCTAGGACAGGGCAGCTGTAACCAACACCTCCAATCTCATCTCATTGATTGGACTCCAGTTGGCTGACACCTCACTCCAATTAGCTTTTGGAGATTTTATTAGTCTATGGGTTCACATGCTTTTTCCACCTGCACTGTGAATGTTTACATGGTGTGTTCAATAACAACATGGTAACATTTAATTCTTTGTGTGTTATAAGTTTAAGCAGAGTGTGATTGTCTATTGTTGTGACTTAGATGAAGATCAGATCACATTTTATGACCAATTTGTGCAGAAATCCATATCATTCCAAAGGGTTCACATACTTTTGCTTGCAACTGCATAATAGTTGTCAAACTACAAAACGTTGTCACACTTTGCGAGCTCGCTTTGCGAGCTCGCAAAAATTGAATCACTCGCGAAGCTTTACAGCAAATGCGGACCTTCGCAAAGCTTTACGGCTTTAAGCGCGCATGACTTTGTAACAACACCACCCCACACACCTCTAAACTTGCAGCACTTAGTCCTACGGCGCCCCAAACCACACCACACAACCGTTAACTTGCAGCAGTTAGTCCTCTCCTTCCTCTCCTCCTCTCCCTCCCCTGTGTCTCACAAAACACTGCACTAACCACCCGAACCGTGCAAATACAAAAACACTAAAAACACACTAATAAACCCAATAATGACAAAAAAACACTCACCCACAGCACGGGGGGACAGCCAGGACATCTGCAAGGGAGGTTGAAATTTAACCCCAAATTCCACCATTTCGGCACTCGAAAAACGTCTAAGCGAGGAAAAAAATGGCACTCTATACAGAGCCCCATAAACCCCTAAATAACCCTGTCACTCATGGGGGTCAATCCAGACCCCCATAAACCCTTAATTAACCCTGTCACTCATTGGGGTCAATACAGACCCCCATAAGCCCTTAATTAACCCTGTCACTCATGGGGGTCAATACAGACCCCCATAAACCCATAATTAACCCTGTCACTCATGGGGGTCAATACAGACCCCCATAAACACTTAATTAACCCCCTCACTCATGGGGGTCTATACAGACACACATAAACCCCTTATTAACCCTGTCACTCATGGGGGTCAATAAAGACCCTCATAATACATTAAATAACCCTGTCACTCATGGGTGTCAATACAGACTCCGATAAGCCAATAAATAACCCTGTCACTCATGGGGGTCAATAAAGACCCCATAAACTCTTAAATAACCCTGTCACTCATGGGGGTAAATACAGACCCCCATAAACCCATAACTAACCCTGTCACTCATGGGGGTCAAGACAGACCCCCATAAGCACTTGATTAACCCTCTCACTCATGGGGGTTAATACAGACCCCCATAAACCCATAATTAACCCTGTCACTCATGGGGGTCAATACAGACCCCCATAAGCACTTGATTAACCCCCTCACTCATGTGGGTCAATACAGACCCCCATAAACCCATAATTAACCCTGTCACTCAGGGGGATCAATACAGACCCCCATTAGCCAATAAATAACCCCGGCACTCATGGGGGTCAATACAGACCCCCCATAATACATTATTTAACTCTGTCACTCATGGGGGTCAATACAGCCCCCCATAAACCCTTAATTAACCCTGTCACTGATGGGGTCAATACAGACCCCCATAAAGCCTTAATTAACCTCGTTACTCATGACGGTCAATACAGACCCCCCATAAACCCTTAATTAACCCTGTCATTCATGGGGGTCAATACAGACTCCCATAAACGTATCATTAACCCTGTCACTCATTGGGGTCAATACAGACCCCCATAAGCACTTAATTAACCCCGTCACTCATGGGGGTCGATAAAGACCCCCATAAACCCATAAATAACACTGGCACTCATGAGGGTCAATACAGACCCCCAAAAACCTATAATTAACCCTGAAACTCATGGGGGTCAATACAGACCGCCCAAAGCACTTAATAAACCCAGTCGCTCATGGGGGTCAATACAGACCCCCATAAACCCTTAATGAACCCTGTCACTCATGGGGGTCAAGACAGACCCCCATAAACCTATAATTAACCCTGTCACTCATGGGGGTCAATACAGACCCCCATAAGCCAATAAATAACACTGTCACTCATGGGGGTCAATACAGACCCTCATAAGCCTCTATTTAACCCCATCAGTCCCACTGCACTATACCACCCAATAAAATATTAAATCTAAACTAACCCCCCTCTACTTTAACCTATTAACACCTACACTACCTACCTAACCCCTAATAAACCCCCCACCAATCCAATTTACATAAAATAAAAAAAACTAGTTACCAAGAATAAAAAATCTACATTACATAAAATAAAAAAACCTATATCACCAAAAATAAAAAATCTACATTACAGAAAATAAAAAAACCTAAGTCACAAAAAATAAAAAACTGTACAGAAAATAAAAAATACATTACAACCCTCCCCCACTACAGAAAAAAAAAATTACACACCTGAAAAGGAAATACATAGAATACATACAATACAATACAATTAAAATAAAATACAATACCCCCCTATCTAACATACAATCAATACTATCTATCTAAAGTACATCACCCAATCTATCTAATATACAATAAATCCTATCTATCTAAAATACATCCCCAATCTAATATACAATACTATATAACATACAATACATCCTATCTATTTAAAATACATCCCCCAATATAACATACAATAAATCCTAAATATCTAAAATACATCCCCCTATCTAACATACAATAAATGCTATCTCTATATACAAACCCTAATTCTAAGCTAAAATAAAATAATTAAGACCACTTACCTTTGCAGATGTCCCTTGAGATCATCAACCTAGGGGAATAAAAAAAATTGTACAACACATTTACAGAAAATAAATAAACATTATAAATATTCTAAATATTCTACTCACCTTTCCAGCATGTCCCCGTCCTTCTTCCTTTCTTCTTCTCCGGTGCGGCCCCTGTTAAAAAAAAAACCTTTCATTAGTACAACAGATATAAACATAAAAAAAAAAAAAAATAAACATAATATACATTGTACTTACCTCCCCACAATGTCCCTGGCCTCCTCTTCTGCCAAGCCCTGGAACAGCGCTCTAAAAAAAAAAACTAACGGAGATCCACACTCGCGGACCTCTTCGACGCTAATGAGCCTCCTAGAGCCTTTTCCAGAAGATATTAGGCAATGGCGCCTTCTGATTGGCTGAAAACGCTGTCTATCAAATTCAGCCAATCAGGAGGCGCCTATGTGTGAGCCAATCAGAAAGGGATACAACCCAAAATCCCACTCTGATTGGATAATGCACCTGTCAATCTTTTTTTAAAACAATCACAAGGCGCGGATGCCTTCAGCCAATCACAATGGAATACATCCCCACAGGGTGACTGGCTGGAGGCATCTGCACATTCTGATTGGTTGCAGTGACAATAGCCAATCACAATGGGATACACCCGCAAGTAGTTACATAGTTACAAAGTTACACATTAATTAAGGTTGAAAAAAGACTTTCAGTCCATCAAGTTCAACCTTTTAAGATCTCCTCTGATCTGCAATATGCAGATTAAATATTAGTTACTTAGTTGTTATTATTAATCTTTTTTTTTTTAAATTATTAATCCAGAGGAAGGCAAACAGAAGAAAAAATACTCAAGTAAGACTTAGCCAGTCATCTCAAAGGGAGAAGAAAAAAAATCCTTCCTGACCCCAGATACTGGCGATCGGATTTCTCACTGGATCAATACTGTCTCTCTAATTATCCATCATAACCCTGAATTCCCTTTTTAATTAGAAATAAATCCCGTCCCCTTTTAATGTTATCTATCGAATCCGCTGTCACCACCTCCTCTGGTAGAGAATTCCACAGATTAACCACCCTTACTGTGAAGAACCCTTTTCTTTCTTTAAGGTGGAATCTTTTTACTTCTAACCTCAAGGGATGTCCTCTTGTCAGTTAAAAACCTCTTGGCACAAAAAGCTCCCTTGACAAATCTTTATACTGACCCTGGATGTATTTATATAAGGTAATCATATCTCCTCTTAGACGCCTTTTTTCTAGAGAAAATAAGTTTTATTTGGTTAGTCTTTCTTCATAACTTAGCCCCTCCATTCCCCTTATTAGTTTTGTTGCCCTCCTCTGTACCTTTACCAGCTCTAAAATGTCCTGTTTATGAAGTGGTGCCCAAAATTGTACTCCATATTCCAAATGAGGGCGTACTAGAGATTTGTATAAAGGCAGAATTATATTTGCTTCCCTTGCTTCTATACCCTGCTTAATACATGCTAATATTTTATTTGCCTTTGCAGTTGCTGCTTGGCTTTGAGCACTGTTACCTAGATGGTTGTCCACAAGCACTCCCAAATCCCTTTCAATATCTGATACACCTAGATTTGCTCCATTAAGATTATAAATTGCATGGCTATTTTTCCTTCCCAGACGCATAACTTTACATTTATTCATATTAAATCTCATCTGCCATTTAAATGCCCATTCCTCAATTTTATGTAAATCCCTTTGGAGGGAAAGCACATCATTATTTGATTTAATTACCTTGCGCAACTTTGTGTCATCAGCGAAAATGGAGACACCACACTCCAATCATACCTCTAAGTCATTAATAAATATTTTAAAAAGGAGAGGACCTAATACTAAACCCTGAGGAACCCCACTTACCACATTAGTCCAATCGGAGTATGTTCCATTTACAACAACCCTTTTCTTCCTGTCTTTTAGCCAGCTCTCAGTCCATAAGCAGATATTTACTGCAATTCCTGTATCTCTTAGTTTGCACAATAGTCTCCCATGTGGCACTGTATCAAAAGCCTTTGCAAAATCTAAAAAGACTACATCCACTGAGTTGCCTTGATCCAGGCTCCTACTAATCTCCTCATAGAAACTAATTAGATTTGTTTGACATGACCTATCCCTCACAAATCCATGTTGACTCCTACTTATAATCCGGTTCAAAGAGATATATTCTTGTATATTATCCCTTATTAAACCTTCTAAAAGCTTCCCCACTACAGAAGATACAGTCTATAATTCCCTGGATTTGCTCTTGCTCCCTTTTTAAATATAGGTATCACATCTGCTGTTCTCCAGTCATCTGGTAGAGACCCTGTGTTGAGTGAAAAATTAAATATAATGGTTTGGCTATTATATTCCATCAGGACCCGGGACTTTATTAACATTTATTTTTTGCAACCTCTTTTGGATTACTTCCTGTGTTAACCAATTATTTTGCATAGGTAGCGTAGCCCCATGATGCTGCAGTGTCCCAACCACTGGTACCTCCCTTGTGTATACCAAAGAAAAGATCCTATTTAGCTCATCTGCCTTTTCCTGGTGACTAATTTTCAGATGGCCTGTTTCACATTCTAATATTCCTATAGCTTCCTTCCTCGCCTTCTTCCCAATAATAAACTTAAAAAATATTTTAGGGTTAGTCTTACTCTCTTTTGCAATTAATTTTTCATTTTCTATTTTGGCCAATCTAATAGCGCTTTTGCAAGCCTTGTTGGTTTCCTTGTACTCCCGTAAAGCAGTCTCTGTCCCCTCTTGTTTGTATAATTTAAATGCCTTCTTTTTACTCCTTATCTTGATCTTTAAATCATTGTTAAGCCACATTGGATGGGATTTACTCCTTTTACTTTTATTCCCACATGTTATATGCCGATGTGTATGTATATTTAGTATGGATTTAAATGTTGTCCATTTATGTTTAGTGTTTTTACCTATCAGTTCTAGTTCTCTGTCCCCGTCTGTACTTTGTATTGCTGCCCTTAGACCATTAAAATCTGCCATTTGAAAATTAGGAATTTTTTTGGGCCCCTTAAAATTCTGTTTTTTTAATTCAACCTCAAATTAAACTGTGTTCTGATCACTGTTTCCCAAAGGTTGCCCTATTCCAACATTTGATATTTTATCAATATTATTTGTGATGACTAAATCCAAGATAGCTTAATTTCTAGTAGGCTCTTGTATAACCTGGGCCAGATAATGATCCCTGAGTGTACTCAAGAACCTGCTCCCCTTAGATGAACTGCTGGTCTCATTTATCCAGTTTATTTCAGGGTAATTAAAATCTCCCATTATTAGAATTTGCCCATGCTTAGCTGCATTTCCAATCTGTAACAATAATTGTATTTCCTCACTTTCAGCTATATTTAGGGGTTTATAGCATACTCCTACTAATATTCTTTTGGAATTTGCTGCTCCGCTATTTAACTCTACCCACAAATATTCAACATTATAACTAGTTCCGCCATAAATATCTTCTCTGACTATAGGCTTAAATTCAGGCTTAACATACAGACAAATCCCTCCTCCTCTTTTACCATTGCCTCTATCTTTCCTAAATAGGTTATAACCAGTCCAGTCATAAGATTCATCCCACCACGTTTCGATAATGCCTATTAAATCTCATTTTTCATTAACTGCTAATAATTCTAACTCTCCCATTTTTCCTGGCAAGCATTTGGCATTAGCAAGCATACACCTTATGTTATGAGTCTGTAGTTCTGAAGTGCCTGCCACTGTACTTGAGTTACTTAGTACTACCTCCCTATTGACTGTACTACCCCTCCCCCCATCTCCTCCCCTATGAGTTGTTAATTCATCCCTTATACCCTCTACACTTTCTACCCCATTACTTATATCTAGTCCCTCCCCCCACCTACTAGTTTAAAAACTCCTTCAGCCTTTCTACCATCCTATCCCCTAGCACAAAAGCTCCCTCATCATTAAAGTGCAATCCATCCCTGCTGTAGAGACCGCTAGTTCATTTACAGCCCCTTCCGATAAGTGGCTGAAGGCGTTTGCGCCTTCTGATTGGCTGTTGTCAATGTCAATCAGTATTACAGCCAATGAGAAGGCACAGATGTCTTCAGCCAAACACCCCGTGGGGGTGTGTCCCATTGTGATTGGCTGATGGTAATAAAGCCTTCTGATTGGTTTAAATAAAGATTGACAGGTGCATTATCCAATCAGAGATGGATTTTGGGGTGTATCCCTTTCTGATTGGCTCACACATTGGCATCTTCTGATTGGATGAATTTGATAGACAGCGTTTTCAGCCAATCAGAAGCCGCCATTGCCAATTTTCTTCTGGAAAACTCTGTAGGAGGCTCATTAGCGTCGGGGAGATCCGCAAGTGTGGATCTCGGTTAGCTTTTTTTATTTTTATTTTATTTTAGAGCGCGGATTGTTCGAGGACAGGGCAGAAGAGGAGGATGCCGGGAACATCGCAGGGAGGTAAGTACGATGTAGATTATGTTTATCTTACTTTGTTTTTATGTTTATGTATGTTGTACTAATGTAATGTATTTTTTTTAACAGGGGCCGCGCCGGAGAACAAGAAAAGAAGAAGGACGGGGACATGCTGGAAAGGTGAGTAGAATAGTTAGAATATTTAGAATGTTTTTTTATTTTATGTAAATGTGTTGTACTCTTTTTTTTTTCTTTTCCCCTAGGTTGCTCATCTGAAAGGACATCTCCAAAGGTAAGTGGTCTTAATTATTTTATTTTAGCTTAGAATGAGGGTTTGTATATGTAGATAGCATTTATTGTATCTTAGATAGGGGGATGTATTTTAGATAGTTAGGATTTATTGTATATTAGATTGGGGGATGTCTTTTAGATAGTTAGGATGTATTGTATATTAGATAGATTGGGTGATGTATTTTAGATAAATAGGATGTATTGTATATTATATAGTATTGTAAGTTTAGATTGGGGATGTATTTTAGATAGTTAGGATTCATTGTATATTAGATTGTGGGATGTATTTTAGATAGATAGGATGTATTGTATATTAGATAGATTGGGTGATGTATTTTAGATAGATAGTATTGAGTGTATGTTAGATAGGGGGGTATTTTATTTTATTTGTATTGTATTGTATTTGTATTTATTCTATGTATTTTCTTTTCAGGTGTGTAATTTTTTTTTCTGTAATGGGTGGGGTTGTAATGTATGTTTTTATTTTCTGTAATGTTTCTTTTTTATTTTTTGTGACTTCGTTTTTTTTATTTTCTGTAATGTAGATTTTTTATTTTTGGTGACTTTTTTTATTTTTTGTAATTAGAGTGGTGGGGGATTTAATGATTTATTGGGGGCTAAAGTGCAGTGTAGTGTTTATACTTAGTGTCATGAGGGTACTGGAGAACCCTCATAGCACTTACGGGGTAATGTTAGGCTTCTAACTGTCCCATGGGGGTCTTTAAATACCCTTATAAGTATAATTGGGTTAAATAGAGGCTTTTGAGGGTCTGTATAGACCCCCATAAGAGACTGGGTTAAAATGGTGTAGTGCTTACACTTTGGGTCATGGATGACCCTCATGGTACTTATTACATGCGTTCATTACTGTGTTATAGGGGTCTATATAGTTAAGGCACACACAGTACACTCACATTGTGTGACAAACAGCATTTCAACACTTTTTTTTATTGCCCGTTCATTTTTGACGGGCAAGTCGCTAGACTCTATAATAGTTGTGGATCTGTGGGGCTGTTCGGAATGCTTACGATGTTGGTAACGCACTTGAGACCCATAGGGCTGTAACTGCGAGTCTCATGAAGCGAGCCGTTAACGTGGGACTTAGGCTGCGCCATTTGGGGCCCATAGGGCCACAACTGCGAGGCGAGCCGTCAACCACACGGGACTTAGTCTGCAAGGAGCGCCATAGGCGCTCATTGCACTGCAAGCCTTGAGAAGCGAGGTGAGCAGTTGAAGCACGTGGGTGCAGGACTTAGGCTGCAATGAGCGCCGAAGGCTGGAGTTGAAGCACGCAGGACTTTGGCTGCAACTGCGAGGCAACCAGTTGAAGCACACACCCGTAGGACTTAGGACCAAAACCTGCACATACACAGTGCGCCTCGCAAAATTCCGACTTTAACGGCCGAACCACGGAACTGGAAAGACCTAAAAAAATCAACAAATATGCCTCAAATTCACTTACACACTCACATACAGCACAGGGGTAGAGCCAGTGATTGAGGTTGCAAGTGAATTTGAGCCATATTTGTCGTTTTTTTTTACAATTGAAAATCGTCTAAGCAAGGAAAAAAATGGCTGCTGAAAAAACACAACGAAAACTAGCCCGAAGGACATAAAACTACCCCGAAGGATGTAAAATCGAGCCTTAACCAGTAACACTTAACGAAAGCCAGTAACACTTAAACCAAGGCATTAACACAACCAAAGGCGCTCATTGCGAGCACACGATGAGTGCCGAAGGTGCTCATCGCGAGGCCCATCAGGTAGAGGAGGTGAGAGGCCAGCAATGAGCCCCGAAGGCACTCCTTGCAAGGCATGAAAGTGGCGGGTTGGCCGAGCCAAGCAATGAGCGGCAAAGCCGCTCATTGCAAGGCGCGTAAAGTAGACGGGGGAGAGACTTGCATTTTCTGGCAAACAGCATTGCCAGGCTTCTAATGTTCTTGCCGTCATTTTTGACAGGCAAGGCGCTAGTAATATATCGTGAATAATCACTCATAGTTTTGCAGTTGTCCTTTATCGGGTAACAAATAATATTGCTGGACTCCGCATTATGACTGCTTGAGTCTGTCAGTTTTTTTCTCAGCATCATGTAATGGGATCTAATTTTTGTTTTTTCCACAACCAGCAGTTTGTTGCTTTACTCTTCCTGTGGAGTATGGTTGTGACATTTAAAACCCAGAGCATCTCACCTCAAGCTTCAGGTTTTAGAATACAGGATACAAAATTCACATATAGGACAGATAATCACAGACAAACATAGAACATAAGTTTGCTACACAATATTTTTCCCTTGGGACCCAAAAAACACCTCCCTTTTTTAGGAGACGTTTTGAAAAAGCACCTGACCTGCAGCTTGCAATCAATCTCCAATACCATGACCTCACTGTACCATTTCAGTAAGGTATCTTGAAATGACACAATACAGAAATATTCCTAGTTTCTGAAATCTAATGATCTCCTGATAGAGTTAGAGGCAACTGTTTATTCCTGTGTCTACCTTTGACACAGTGGGCCAGAGAATATTAATAGAGCATCTGGAAAACTACTGTGGACTTGGTGGCAATGCCCTCCACTGGTATAGATCATTATCATTGCAGGTCACAGAGGGATTCTTCTGATGCATACTTCTCTTTATAAATTAACCTATCATGTGGCATTCCACAAAGCAAGCTGCAGTAAATCAAACCTTGTGAAGTGCACAAGTGAGCCAAAAGAGGTTACCATCAGAGTGGGTTATCAAGTCCATAGAACTAACTTATTAAGGTTAGTTTGTGCTCTGACTGAGCACCTCTGACTGTTGTTGTGTTTATGCAAATTACCCTTAGGGATTAATTTCCCTAAGAGGTATACGGGACTCCAGACGTGGACCCCTTGCTCAGTGTGCCTTAGGGAGTTCAGCCACACCTCACTGACGAGGCCCAATGAAGGCCAAAATATATGTCTGGAGTTTGCTGTTTCTCCTGTTCAAGGTAAAATTGCCTGGTATTCCGGGGCTGGGTCACTCTTTTGAGTAGGACGAGACTGATATACTACAGGATATTTCTCCCTGTGAAGGGCAAAGGTGATCTAAAAGAGGTTGCTCTCAGAGTGGGTTATCATGTCCATAGAACTAACCTATTAAGGTTAGTTCATTCTCTGATTGAGCACCTCTGACTGTTGTTTTGTTTATGTAAATTACCCTTAGGGATTAATCTCCCTAAGAGGTATAGAAGACTCCAGGCATGAACCCCTTGCTCAGTGTGCCTTAGGGAGTTCAGCTACACCTCACTGACGAGGCCCAATGAAGGCCAAAATATATGTCTGGAGTTTGCTGTTTCTCCTGTTCAAGGTAAAATTGCCTGGTATTCCGGGGCTGGGTCACTCTTTTGAGTAGGACCAGACTGATATACTACAGGATATTTCTCCCTATGAAGGGCACAAGTGAGCTAAAAGAGGTTGCTCTCAGAGTGGGTTATCATGTCCATAGAACTAACCTATTAAGGTTAGTTCATTCTCTGATTGAGCACCTCTGACTGTTGTTTTGTTTATGTAAATTACCCTTAGGGATTAATCTCCCTAAGAGGTATAGAAGACTCCAGGCATGAACCCCTTGCTCAGTGTGCCTTAGGGAGTCCAGCTACACCTCACTGACGAGGCCCAATGAAGACCAAAATATATGTCTGCAGTTTGCTGTTTCTCCTGTTCAAGGTAAAAATGACTGGTATTCCGGGGCTGGGTCACTCTGTTGAGTAGGACCAGAACAATATACTACAGGATATTTCTCCCTGTGAAGGGCACAAGTGAGCTAAAAGAGGTTGCTCTCAGAGTGGGTTATCATGTCCATAGAACTAACCTATTAAGGCACCTCTGACTGTTGTTTTGTAAATCAAACCCTTGCTCCTAATAGATGTCTAGAAGAGCTCCAAGATTGGAGTATGAGGAACTGGCTGAGAATCAACATAAAAAAGACAGTCCCTGTCAGATGTCAAGAGTGGACCTTTAGCTTGGGGACTCACCAAAACCCTCCAATAAGTTACAACTCTTTTTTTTTCTATACAAAGCATTTGGGTCCCTTCTCGGAGAAAAGCTCTACATAAACTAATTATACAGTATATTTGCTCAAAGCTGTGTAATACAGCAGGCATATGCTTAAAGGAAGGCAAGGTTTAAAATGTAATGGCTTACAAGAGCGAAGCGTTAGATGTTCAAATGTAAACACAAAGGTACTATTTATTTTATAAATATATATATCACATTTTTCGATATATATGATGCCTCCATGTATAAGACAATCCCTATTTTTGGAGCCCAAAATTCCGAGAGAAAAAAATATGCAACTGTGTATTTTATAAGTTAATATTGTGTTACACATATATTTAAGGCAACTTTCTGTCATGATTTTCATTGATTTCCATTCCAGCTCAATACCTTTGTGAACCCTGTGTAAACCGTAACCGTAAAAAACGGAGTAATAAATAATGTGATCTTAAGCTGGAATGGAAATCAGTGAAAATCATGTCAGAAAGTGCCCTTAAATATATGTGTAACACAATAATAACTTGTAAAATATTTTTTTTTATGCACACTTGCAGTGTAATGCACTCTAATTGGAACCAATGCATTTCCAAATGTGTGTATTTTCTCCTGCTTCAAATCTAGTGGCCAGATGCAGCATTACAGTACCAGACCAGGGTATGTAATTGCAACATTCCGTATAAGACGATCCGATATATATATATAAAATTACATAGTAATTAAGGTTGAGAAAATACTTTTAGTCCATCAAGTTCAACCTTTTGTAGATCTCCTTTGATCTGCAAAATGCAGATTAGTTGTTAATTGATCCAGAGGAAGGCAAACACAAAAAAAAACATTATGTCATAAGGGGGGACAAAATCCCTTCCTGACCCCAGATACTGGCAATTGGACTCCTCCCTGGATCAATACTCCCTCTCTAATGATCCAGGATAACCCTGAAGGCCCTATTTATTAAAAAATATATGCAACCTCTTTTTTAAAGTTATCTATTTATCGAATTTGTTGTCACCACCTCCTTTGGTGGAGAATTCCACAGATTAACCACCCTTACTGTGAAGAACCCTTCTCTTTCTTTAAGGTGTAATCTTTTTACTTCTAACCTCAAAGGATGTCCTCTTGTTAGTCGAAAACCTTTTGGCACAAAAAGTTCACTTGACAAAGCCTTGTATTGACCCTGGATTTATTTATACTAGGAACTCCTCTCCCATGTGCTTGACACAAAACTTGACCTAGGTAAAGAAAATAACTGCATAGTAGCAACCTCTTTATCAGATCTTTTAACCTTGCTATTCCCTATCTGTTCTTTCCCAGGATTCTGCCGCTTCCATTCCCTTTAGATTGTAAGTAGCGAGTTTCCAATCTTGCAGGGTGCTTTGGAAAAAAGCACTTTCTATAAACATTCTAAGCTCAAAACAGGGCCCTCCATCTTCTGCAGTTTGCTAATATTGTATTTTTCCTTATTCGTATCCCCTGTACAGCGCTACGGAATATGTTTTTGCGCATTACAAATAAAAATTGATAATTAAAGATAGTAATAACTTGCCCGTCAAAAATGACGGGATTAAAATTGTAATGCTGGCAATGCTGTTTGCCACACAATGGGAGGCTTTTGCTCCTCTGTTTTATTTTCAAAGTCCCGCGTGCCTGGCGTTGTTGTTGTAAGTGTTACTATCTTTGCCGTTGTGTATTTTCTAAGTCCTGCGTGCCTGGCTTTGCTCAGCCTCGTTTTCAGGCAGTTTCTAAATGTCTTAAGTTTTTTGTCTGCCATTTTTTTCTTTGCGTAGCTAATTTTGGATTGCCGAAAACCCCAAAATATTGCTCAAAATCACTTGCAACCTCACTCCCAGACTTCCTGGCTCTCCTGCTGTCCTGTATGTGAATGTGTTATTATATTTGTTACATTTTTGTGTCTGTTTTTAGGGGTTTTAGATTTACGCGCTTGGCTTGCAGTTGCGCCCCTCACAATGCAGCCTAAGTCCTGTGTGCTTCAGCGGCTCTCCTCGCTTCGCGAGACTTCACAGATGAGCGTCTTTGGCGCTCATCCAGCCTAAGTCCTGCGCTGTATACAGCTCACTTCGATTTGCGAGGCTTTGCAGATGAGCGCCTTCGGTGCTCATCCAGCCTCAGTTGTGCACTGTACTCGCTTGCATGACTATTTTTCCATCCCTGATGCATAACTTTACATTTATTCATATTAAATCTCATCTACCATTTAGTCTCCTATTTCTCTAATTTATGCAAATCCCTTTGGGGGGAAAGTACATACTTATCTGATTTGCACAACTTTGTGTCATCAGCACTGAACACTACTTTCCAGTCCTACATCTAATAAATATGTTAAAAAGGAGATGACCTCATACTAAATAGCAAAAGAACCTCACTTACCACATTAGTCCAATTTGAGTATGTGACATTTACAACAACCCTTTGCTTCCAGTCTTTTAGCCAGCTCTCAATCCATGAGCAGATATTTACTGCAATTCCTCTTAGTTTGCACAATAGTCTTCCTTGTGGCACTGTTTCAAACACCTTTGAAAAATTCAAAAAGACTACATCCAATGAGTTGCCTTGATCCAAATTCCTTTTAACCTCCTCATAGAAACTAATTAGATTTGTTTGACATGACCTATCCCTCATAAATCCATGTTAACTCCTACTTATAACCCTGTTCAAACAGACATATTCTTGTATATTATCCCTTATTAGCATAGTTACATAGTTACATAGTTACATAGTAATTTAGGTTGAAAAAATACTTTCAGTCCATCAAATTCAACCTTTTAAGATCTCCTCTGATCTGCAATATGCGGATTAAATATTAATTAATTCGTTGTTAATTAATTATTAATCAATTATTTTTTTTTGTTTTTTTTTTTTTAATTATTAAATAATCCAGAGGAAGGCAAACCCTTCTAAAAGCTTCCCAATTACAGATGTGAGGCTTACAGGTCTATAATTCCCTGGATTTGCTCTTGATCCCTTCTTAAATATAGGTATCACATCTGCTTTTCACCAGTCGTCAGGTAGCGACCATGTGTTGAGTGAATCTTGAAAAATTTGAAATAATCGTTTTGCTATTACAGAACCCAGTTCCCTCAGTAACCTTGGTGCACCCAGGTCCTGATGGAATGCATTTCCATCAGGACCTGGGGCTTTATTAACATTTATTTTTTCAAAACAAAATTGGCAAAGATAGTGTAGCCCTATTATTTTGCGGTGTCCCAACCACTGGTACCTCCCTTGTATATACTTGTATATACAGAAGAAAAAAACCTATTTAGCTTATCCACCTTTTCCTGGTCACTAATTGTCAGACGGCCTGTTTCACATTGTAATATTGCTATAGCTTCCCTCCTGGCCTTCTTCCTATTAACATATTTAAAAAATATTTTAGGGTTAGTCTTACTTTTAATTTTCTATTTTACCCAATCTAATAGACATTTTACAAGCCTTTTTGATTTCCTTGTACTCACTTAAAGCAGTCCCTGTTTCTTCTTTTTTGTATAATTTCTTCATTTTTAAATCGTTATTAAGCCACATGGGTTGTGATTTACTCCTTCTACTTTTATTTTCACATGGTATATGGTGATAAGTGTATATTTATTAAGGATTTGAACATTGTTCATTTATTTTTAGTATTATTCCTATATAACAATTGTAACATAAGTAACATAATAAGAAGGATATAGATTACGGTTGAAGGGAATAATAAACAAATTATTTAAAAAGAGAGAGAAGGAAAGCGGAGGTATGTGGGACCCTGGCTATTTTTATGGATCGCTAATCCTTGGGTCTCACTGATACAATATGCTTATAATATATGATAATAAACTATGCAACAGTGGCATTTTATTGTAATTCACTTGTAAAAACCCAAAGTAACCCTTTAATTTCTAGAGATGCTTTTTGTTCTATGTCACAAAATTGGTATAGTCATCAGTAGGTAGAATAGTTGTTGCAAATAGGGACTTTTTATCAAACAGAAAAAGATAAATAGGTGTTGTATGAGCTAAAATTTCTATATTACGTTTTAGGGGAAATAGGAGATGCTGATATCAGCTAAACTAGATTACTAATAAGGGAACTAGAAGGGAGTTCATTATCTGTAACTTGCTAGTAGTCAGGAAATGCATGGAGTGAGTGCCACCAAGTGTAGGAGAGGAATATAGCACAGTGTGAATATTTTTTGTCTATTGTTTACTACAGATGTTCCTAGCATGAAAAATATGAAATAAACTAAGCATATCTTTATAGTCTCTGCTACTTATCCCATTGCAGTTGTTATGCCCAGGGATGGCAATGGTTAATACTGCATTATTTTTCCCCTTTCTAAAGGGTGATGTATTGGCCACACCGAAGTTGGGACTCTTACAGCCATGATGGTGTGGCATGGTTAATTATATCCAATGTTGTGTTATAGTACAATGTAATATTTCCTTCATGAGTGAATTAATTGATGTAAAAGTTACACATGGTCATGTTTGGTGTTAAACTGTCAGATTTCCACTGCAGTCTTACTAAATGAAACATGTTATATGGGTTCTCCTGGGAAGGGGGCCACATAGAGATGGGATTTTTTTTTACTATCTTAAAAGGAACTTAGACCTGAGTAGGGGTAAGTGTGGAATATCATGTAGGCAGTCAGACATGGTATCTCCCCTCTTGTTTTGACTGGATAACCCCCTGCCCTGGAATGCCTTGAACAAAGAAAGGATTAATCAGTTAGGCTTCTGCTCTGCAGGGGTGGTCAGGGAGGATGACATATTTGATGGGCAGGTCTCCCATGTGACCCAGGATATGGACTTTGGGGGTTGGCTAGAGTAATGTTTACTTTTCTTTCTTTAAGGTGGAATCTTTTTACTTCTAACCTCAAGGGATGTCCTCTTGTCAGTTGAAAACCTCTTGGCACAAAAAGCTCCCTTGTCGGAATTATATTTGCTTCCCTTGCTTCTATTCCCTTCTTAATACATGCTAATATTTTATTTGCCTTTGCAGCTGCTGCTTGGCTTTGAGCACTGTTACCTAGGTGGTTGTCCAAAAGCACTCTTATATCCCTTTAAATATCTGATACACCTATATTTGCTCCATTAAGATTATAAATTGCATGGCTATTTTTCCTTCCCAGATGCATAACTTTACATTTATTCGTATTAAATCTCATCTGCCATTTAGATGCCCATTCCTCAATTTTCTATAAATCCCTTTGGAGGGAAAGCACATCATTATCTGATTTAATTACCTTGCACAACTTTGTGTCATGAGCGAAAATGGAGACACTACTTTCCAGTCCCACCTCTAAGTCGTTAATAAATATGTTAAAAAAGAGAGGACCTAGTACTGAACCCTGAGGAACCCCACTTACCACATTAGTCTAATTGGAGTATGTTCCATTTACAACAACCCTTTGCTTCCTGTCTTTTAGCCAGCTCTCAATCCATGAGCAGATGTTTACTGCAATTCCTGTATCTCTTAGTTTGCATAATAGTCTCACATGTGGCACTGTATCAAAAGCCTTTGCAAAATCCAAAAAGACTACATCCACTGAGTTGCTTTGATCCAGGCTGCTACTAACCTCCTCATAGAAATGAATTAGATTTGTTTGACATGACCTATCCCTCATAAATCCATGTTAACTCCTACTTATAATACTGTTCAAATAGACATATTCTTGTATATTATCCCTTATTAACCCTTCAAAAAGCTTCCACACTACAGAAGTGAGGCTCATTGGTCTATAATTTCCCGGATTTGCTCTTGCTCCCTTTTTAAATATAGGTATCACATCTGCTTTTCTCCAGTCATCTGGTAGAGACCCTGTGTTGAGTGAATCTTGAAAAATTAAATATAATGGTTTGGCTATTACAGAACCCAGTTCCCTCAGTACCTGTGGATGTATTCCATCAGGACCCGGGGCTTTATTAACATTTATTTTTTCCAACCGCTTTTGGATTACTTCCTGCGTTAACCAAATATTCGTCATTGTAGCCCCATTATGTTGCAGTGACCCAACAACTGGTACCTCTATTGTGTATACCGAAGAAAAGAACCTATTTAGCTCATCTGCCTTTTCCTGGTCACTAATTTTCAGACGGCCTGTGTCACATTGTAATGTTCCTATAACTTCCTTCCTCGCCTTCTTCCCATTAATATACTTAAAAAATATTTTTGGGTTAGTCTTACTCTCTCTTGCAATTAATTTTTCATTTTCTATTTTAGCCAGTCTAATAGCCCTTTCGCAAGCCTTGTTGATTTCCTTGTACTCCCGTAAAGCAGTCTCTGTCCCCTCTTGTTTGTATAATTTAAATTCCTGTTTTTTACTCCTTATCTTGATCTTTAAATCATTGTTAAGTCACATTGGATGTGATTTACTCCTTTTACTTTTATTCCCACTTGGTTTATGGTGATAAGTATGTATATTTAGTGAGGATTTAAATGTTGTCCTGTGCTTAACTGCATAGTAGCACCCTCTTTATCAGATCTTTTACCCTTGCTATTCCCTATCTGTTCTTTCCCAGGTTTCTGCCTCTTTCATACCCTTTAGATTATAATTAGTGAGTTTCCAATCTTGCAGGCTTTGGAAAAAAGCACTTTCTATAAAGATTCTAAACAGTGCCCTCCATCTTCTGCAGTTTGCTAATATTGTATTTTTTCTTATTCGTATCCCCTGTACAGCGCTACGGAATATGTTGGCGCATTACAAATAAAAGTTAATAATTGAAAATAATAATAACTTGCCCGTCAAAAATGACGGGATTAAAATTGTAAGGCTGGCAATGCTGTTTGCCACACAATGTGAGGCTTTTGCTGCTCTGTTTTATTTTCAAAGTCCCGCGTGCCTGGCGTTGTTGGTGTATGTGTTACTATCTTTGTTGTTGTGTATTTTCTAAGTCCTGCGTGCCTGCTCAGCCTCATTTTCATGCAGTTTCTGAAGTTTTTCGTTTTTTGTCTGCCATTTTTTTTTCCGCGTAGCTGATTTTGGATTTGTCGAAAACCCCCAAATGTTGCTCAAAAGCACTTGTAACCTCACTCCCAGGCTTCCTGGCTCTCCTGCTGTCCTGTCTGTGAGTGTGTTATTATATTTGTTAATTTTTTTTGTTTGTTTTTAGGGGTTTTAGAGTTACGCGCTTGGCTCTCAGTTGCGCCCCTCACAATCCAGCCTAAGTCCTGCGTGCTTCAACGGCTCGCCTCGCTTCGCGAGACTTCACAGATGAGCGTCTTCGGCGCTCATCCAGCCTAAGTCCCGCGCTGTACACAGCTCACTACGCTTTGCGAGGCCTTGCAGATGAGCGCCTTCGGTTTATGTCATCAGCACTGGACACTACTTTCCAGTCCTACATCTAATAAATATGTTAAAAAGGAGACAACCTCATACTAAACCCTGAGGAACCCCACTTACCACATTAGTTTAATTTGAGTATGTTCCATTTACAACAACCTGCTTCCTGTCTTTTAGCCAGCTCTCAATCCATGAGTAGATATTTACTGCAATTCCTGTATCTCTTAGTTTGCACAATAGTCTCACATGTGTCACTGTATCAAAAGCCTTTGCAAAATCCCAAAAGATAATTATGTATATTTAGTAAGGATTTAAATGTTGTCCAGTGCTTCCTTCACTTTCACGGCTACCTCCCCCGTACCCTCGCTGCTACTGGATGCCTCTCCCTACACTTGCTGCTCTCCGGTATCGCTCTACTCGCGCTGCCTACCCCAAGTTTACTCCATTTACCCAGGCTGCCTCCATCTGCCCACCACTATCACTCTGTGCTACACTGCTCCACTACCACAATATATATACTATATATATATATATATATATATATATATATATATATGTTTTTAAATGTGTTTTAGACATTCAAATGTGAACACAAATGTACTTTTTATTTACTGTACTACTGTATGGTGGAGAGCTTCTATCACTCTTGTACCCTCCATATATTAAAGTATTGTTGTGGTGAACTACCTCCTCAAAATATCCGCTACACAAGCTAGGGATCCGGACCAATGCTAATGATGGCAGTAACCTTGAAACGGCTGTACGTGGCTTGGACATGTGTATAATTCAACCCCAGCTTTGCTCAAAGCTGTTTGATACAGTGGGCATATGCTTAAGGGAAGCCATGTTTCATATGGTTATGGATTGCAAGAGACATTTGCATGTCTCTGCCAGGGTTTCCAAAAAAACAACTGTATTTCTCGGAATTCTGGGCATTAAACAAGTTTTTTTAACTTGTTTTAGACATTCAAATGTGAACACAAATGTACTATTTATTTACTACAGTCTACAGTATATATATATATATATATATATATATATATATATATATGTGTGTGTTTATGTGTGTGTTGTCAGGATTCTCTCCCCTGTTAGCTGGATCTGTAGCCAAAGCTACGACTTCCTAACCTGAGAAGAGGGACAAGGAATTCATTCATAAAGAGGTTGAAGGGGAGGGATGGGTGAGGTCACTGTGGCATGTGCACTGGGCTAAAAGTGAGTGAGGGTTAAGTAGTGATGGGGGAGAGGGTCCATCACACATTCCCAGGTGCTCGTCATGGTATTTGTAGTCAGGACCCTCTCCCCTCATAGCTGGATGTGTGGCCAAAGCTACAGCTTCTTGACCTGAGAAGAGGACCAAAAAAAAAGGACTGTTGTTGAATTAGGCGTTTAAAAGCTTTTCTGATTTGAGGGTAAAGAATATATCTGAAATAACAATAAGATTGTCCAAGAGTTTTAATGATATCGACAGGAGTTTGGTTACAAGAAGCTGAAGTGGCTGCTCCCTTCCTGAAGAAGTGTCCAGAGAAGTGAAATGGGTTGTGTCCTAGGTGGGTAAGGATTAGTTTTATTTAGTGAATAAAAGTGATTGTGGTCAGAGGTTGGCTAGATAGACTTAAAAGGGGGGGTGGGAGTGAGTTTTACTTTGGAGTGTTAGGGATAATTGTGACTTGATTGCGACTTGTTTAGGTTGAAGGGATAGTCAAGAGACAAGTGTCTTTGAGAAATTAATTAAAGGCTTTAAATGTCTTGTTTTGTGACGAAATTAGTTTTTTCTTGAGAGGTGGTGAATTCACTGGGACAGAGGAACCCAAAGAAAGCCATCTTGGTAGCTGCTGAAATATTGAGTAAGATGTCCTCGCTGAAAGGGTTAGTGGAAAGACAGGAAATTATTTGTTTGAATAGTGATCTGTCTATTGGTAGTCTGGTAGTCTTCAGAGGTTCTGTTTTTCTAACTGGACTTTTTAAATACAGTTTGACTGATGGTGCTAACTGAAAGGACTTTTTGAGGAAGACAGACTAGGCAAGGTAAAATTGTAAAGGTAAAAGGTACGTCTTTATTGTGGTAGTATGGAGTTGAAGATTGTTGCTACAGTGGGCAGCGAAAGCTAGAAAGATGGGTAAAGAACAGAGGGTGGTGATATAGAGGAGGTGAATAGTTTGAAGAGAGCCCAAGTCTTATCATAACTTTTTTTTTGTATTGCGGGCTAAGCCTTTAGTCATGGGTAATCTTGCTTGCGTTAGAGAGTCCAGTAGCGTTTGTGGCATTAGAAAGGTGGAGGCCTGCAAATAGTGAAGTTGGGAGAAATTGATTGGAGATCCTGAGGAAAAAAGGCAGGGATAAGTAATGTTGATTCATGCAACGTTGGTCAAAGAAATAAAATTCCATGGAATTGTATGCCAGAGATGCCCGATGATCTAGATTTAGATAATATGGTGTATGTAATGTTGTTGGTGGTAAAGAGATGGATTGATTGGTTTTGCCACTGTGAGCTCCCGGTAAGTGAGGCTGCCCAGATAGGGTAGATGGCTCTGGCAATAGAAAAAGTTGAGAGAGGAGGAGGATGAAGGGTTTGATAGGAAAAAAGGTCTTCTGTTCCATTTTGAGGAAAAAATTATCCACATGTCCGGGTCTTGGCTTGTTTGGTCGTTCAGAATTAGTGTCTGCTGGTGAATGTCTGGACTAGATAAGTCATCCAGGAGGTTGCTAAGATATGGTCAGCCTTGAGGAAGGATTTTTATGTGTAGTTGAGATGGCCCAGTAAAACTTGCAGGTCTTTGATCGGGGTATATCTTGAGATTCAGAGAGATTTAATGTATTGCTGAAGCCTTTCCAGCTAATAAAGGGAGTCTTGCTTCCATTTTGGTAGTATCTAAGAAGATTCCAAAAAATTCTATGGTGCAAAATAGACCTTTGTTTTTGTTTGTAGATTAAGGAATGCACAGTTGGTCAAATAGCCAGTTTTTTTAACTGATGAGTATTAGGTGATTCGATAAGGAGGAAGTCATCCAGATAGTGAATGATGTGGGGGCAGCAGATGATATTGAGGATATCAATTTCTCCATTGGATGCAGTGGAGATGCCACAGATCTGGATTTATTGATAAGAGTTTAAAGGCATCCTTAATGTTGGCTTTGGACAACCAACAATTAGGGCCTAGGATATTAATGATTGTGATGGCATCATCTATGTGGGCATATTGTAAGGTGTAATCCTCTGAGGATATGAGTGAGTTTACGCTTGCAATAGGACTGTTGTGAGGAACTGAGATATCAATGACAAGTTGCTTTCTTAAAGTGTACTTCCGGTTGCCACTGGGGGTTGATCCTCCATATAGGATTTGGGAGTGTGGAAAAAGAACCCCAAATTTAGTCATTGAAAATTTCTGAAGCTAGATGATGATCCACCAATGCTGAAGGAAGCTTGGGGTAATTTTGCCACCCCAGTATCGAACACGTGACAGAAACCTTTCAGAAGAAAATGGACTAGGTGCTGATTAGGGTGCTGTGCAAGGAAGGAGGATAGTTTCTGCAGATCAGTGACGGTCAGTCATTTGGTATGGGCTACCTTCAGGCAAATCGTTTTGCAGTGTGCTTTTTGGGCACATGGCACACACGTGCAGTAAATGGAAGACATTGTAATAACAACCTCAAGTGTTGAAATGAGTACAAATAGGATTAGCCCTAATCTGTCTGTGAGGCAATCCTTAGTACCGCGATATTGGGGGAGGTGTTTAGTAAAGAAACAGAAGGAGAGGGAGGAGGTTGGTTAAGGGGATCTGCGTTAAGGCAAAAATTTGCTGTGTGAAATCGTGACTGGCATAATTGACAGACTGCAGAATATCTCATGATACAGGGTTGACCACTTTATATTAAAATTAAATTGATTGAGGGCAGCTGGCGCTTTGACAGAAAAGGAGCTGCGATAATTGTAGTGTACAAAGTCCCGCTATGGGTAGGCTAAGTCTACGATTAAATATAAGTAATCATCCAGTTATTGATATCTCATCAGAAAAGCGGTGCAGATTACAGCCTGTACATGCTAAAAGCAAGGATGAATTCCAGTATGGTCAGTTTACAGATCTACCTGGGGTTCTTAGATTTTACGATTACTGACATGTCAGCTTGAGAGAGCGTCTTGTTCTCTGAGAGCTTGTTAGATGAGATCAGGAGCACCACCAGGTTGACCTCTTTGACCTCTAGGATGTCCCTCCTCTAATGGGCCCGGGATGAAGTGGGGCGGAATGTCGATGGCTCATCTTGGCTTGTCCTGGGTTCTGCTGGGAATGCAGCTGAAACAGGAGTGATGGGATTCTCGATTCTGAGGGCCCTGCTTTCAAGGGCATTCATGGAAGAAGCTATATCCACCACCATCCTGTGAAGCTGGGCAAGCTGATCGTATTGGGCAGGAGCAGATGGGCTTTCAGAATGCAGTAAGCAATAAAGTTTGTTGGATGCACGGAAAGGTATTCTGAGATCCGTCAGCTTCTGGACGTCAAAAGATGGAAGGACACTTGGCGTCCGGTCACAGATGGTGCTCATCCTGGTGATAAAAAGGCTACTAAGGGAGAGCTTTCCGCATCAGATACATTAGTGACAGCCATCATATGGTAGAGTCTGTGGGTGAAAATATCATTAGTGGGTGCTTAAAGGCATGTCTATGTTTCCTGGATTCTGATTGCATCTGATAGAGGAGATTCAGCGGTGTATGAAAAAAATGTTTGCATGAAAAAATACCAAAACAAACTTTATCATAATTACCCTAAAGTTTGCTAAATATCTTGAGATTGCAAGCAGTTCAATTTCAGAGTAAACACCCCTAGAAAATCTGAGGTAAATTAGCATAAAATTCATAACTGGTTGGAGCCAATGAGAGGCAGAAGCAGAGGCAGAAGCAGTTTAACAATGTTGCAGTTAATGTTTTTTTTTTATAATTAACTTTTTTATTGAAAGAATAAACAAATATAACATCGTAAGTTCAGCAAATCATATAACAAATCTCTCAAGTATCAACAAGATATATCAAAAAGTTTCTTTCAAAGTTTTTCTTTTTTGGTTAGAATAACACATGAACATGTAAAACATATATATAAAGTCACACAAGGTCTTGAACATATATACATTCCTCAAAGCAGACATGTGTCCAGGAGGTACAGTAAGGTGAAACCATAGATCAAACATCAGGTCAACCCATAAAAGTAGTTCACACGAACCTTATTGTGTACCTCGTAGAGTCCATAAGCCCCAGCAGGAGGCCCATCGACGGTATCTTTGATCAATTTCAGCTGAAAGTGAGCTCATAGCCCGAATTAACCTGATTTTGTGAAGTACTTCAATGTGAGTAGGGGAGGTAAATTTCCAGTGTTTAGCTATGATGCATCTCATGGCCAAAAATATCTGTGTTGTTAAACATTGTTCTGATTTGAATAGCCCCGTAATTGGAAGGCCTAGCAAAGCTTCCTCAGGCTTTTGTGTTACTGTTGTCCCCAAAAGTGTTTCTACTAGGTCGTATGTTGCTGTCCATATGGGTCTTATTTTCGGACACTCCCACAGCATGTGAATCAGTGTACCAGTGTCTGTGCAGCCCCTAAAACATGTGTAAGGGTGTGTTTTGTTCAGAAGATGGAGTCTTGCTGGTGTAAGGTACCACCTCATTATTGTCTTAAAAGAGTTTTCTTTTAGTGTCACGTTTAGTGAAGAGGTATTGGCTTGTTTGAGGATCTTATTCCATTGGCTGTCGTCTAGAGTTACCTGCAAGTCAGCCTCCCATGCAGTTTGGTAATGTGGTTTAACCCTGTTGGTGAGAGACACCATCTGATTGTAAATGATGGCTATATTGGCCTTACCTTCGGGATTGTTGATACAGCATTTCTCCAAAGGAGATTTGGTATGATATTTGTTGATTTTCATAGAGTGTGTTAGTGTCTCATTAATTGCCATCAGATTAAGCCACTCTCTATGTGGCACCTGAATTATGTCAGTGATAATTGACGATGTGTTGCTTTGTGAGGTCACCCAGGTATCTGACACAATTGTTATTTTGTGATTGTTAACTCTGTGATCTTGCTATTAAGGTCACTAATTTGCGCTCTATCTGCATTTTTCGCTGCTGCTCCTAGCTGAATACAAACTCCTCTAATCACTGCCTTATGGGCTGCCCACACTCCTCCCCCGTCTACGTCACCCCCACTATTGATCCCGAAGTATTCCACAATTGCGCTGCTGATTTTTTCCCTTAGGACTAAATCGTTTAATAGACAGGGATTTAGTGCCCACGAGGGGGACCGTCCCACTGGTAGAAGTCCAGACAGGGAGATCAGAACCAGGTCATGATCTGACCACGAATTGGGTCGAATGGAAGCTGCTTCTAAGTTTAGTGATAGGTGTTGTTGAATGAACAGGTAATCAATTCTGGAGTGTGACAGATGTCTGGGGGAGTAAAAAGTATACTCTCGATCAGTGGGGTTCATTATCCTCCAACTGTCTATCAGGCAATTAGATCTGAGAATATGTTTAAGAGCTCTGGTAGCCATGGGAGGTGTGAGTTTAGTGGTAGCAGTTGATTTGTCTGTAGATGGATCTAGGACTGTGTTCATATCCCCCCCTTATGATCAGGAGGGAGTGCTCCCAGGCCATAATCAGATCTAAAATCTTAGTGAAGAATTGCTTCTGATCAGTGTTTGGCGCATATATGTTAAGGAAGGTAATTTTCTGGTCATGAATGGTGCCATGTACTGCCATATATCTACCTTCTGGGTCTGTCTGAGTGCGGGTGTGGCGAAATGTAAGCCTTTTATGAATAAGGAGTGTCACCACTCTTTTCTTTTCTGTTGCGGTGGAGTGGAAAGTTTGTTTACATGTTTTCCCCCAGTATTTGGGGACCGCTAGTTTCTTAAAATGTGTTTCTTGCACAAATATTACATCTCCCCCTAGTCTCTGATACTCTTTTATGGCAACCCCTCTCTTAATCGGTTCATTCAGGCCCTGAGCATTATGTGAAATGATATTAATATTCATGACTCACCGTTTGTCTGGGGCTCAAGGCCAAGCTTAGTAGAGCACGAAGGGTTATAGCCGCTTTCGAGTATCCAGTCTGATGAGCCTCCCGCTGGGACTCCGTCCAGAAACCACCTGCGTCACTTCACTGTGCAAATTGATGTAAACGTAAAGTAAAATGTTAGGGTAGAACGGATGAGGAGAACACAACGATATACAGTGGTTGAAACTGCTTGTCAAGTAATCCGGTGTCAAATTTGTTGACACAAATTTATCAAAAAACTTTTTTTTTTATTCTAAAAATAAAATTATACTAATAGAATATAACAAAACTAGGAACGTAGTATAACACTACTTCAAGGAGAGCGAGCGCTGTCCTTTTAATTAAATTGGTGAGTCCAGTAGTATTAGACTCCAATACTGACTGGATTCGCCGGGGGGGGGGGGTGTATATGGTGAAGCCCTTAAGGGACACTATCAATATCTATATAAAAAAAAAAAAGATGAAATATTCTTCTAAAGTGACAGATAGTTATGCAAGAGTTTAACTAGTCATGTCTGTTCATATTTTGGTCGCAAGTTTTAGAAGATCAAAATAAGAGGTAGAACATAACTATAACATATCATATAACAATACATCACAGTGTTATTGGATCTATGGCACGTCTGGCTGGTCAGGGGCCCTGTTTTGATGTCTTCTGGAGGGGAGGTTGGAACCTCTACCACGAGAATTAAGGCCAACTGTTCTTTCTCGGGGACCCTCTGTCAACTCCCTGACGCCAGAAACTCGAGGAGCATCTGTTAAAGTAATTCCCCAGGTAGCTAGAAGGGCCGTCCCCTCCTCTAGGGTTCTGATAAAGCCCCAAGAGTATTTCCAGCCATGGGCCAGGATGTTGTCCAGGAGTGGTTTCATCATTTTCCTCTTGAATAACGTTTGTTGAGCGAGGTCTGCAAAGACACTTGGTCTGTTCCCTTCGATGTCAGGGATACCCCCACTGGATGCTCTCATGAACATTTCCTTATTTGTAAAGTAATGGAAGCGGGCGATGATATCTCTGGGGCGTTCAGACATGGTGGAACAACCTCCCAGAGCTCTATGGATCCGGTCTAGTCTATGTTGCTCAGAGTCCAGATTTGGTAGCAGAAACTCACAGAGCTCTGACATGTATAAATGGAGGTCAGTTACTGATTCGGGTACGTTTCTCAGTCTGATATTCTGTCTCCGAGATCTATTTTCTATTTCCTGAAATGTTAAGTGGCGGGCTTGCTCCTCCTTTAGCATGAAGATTTCTTCCTCAATCTTGACATGAGATTGTTTTAATTTGTTATATTTCTCTTCAAGCGAGTCAGTTTTAGCGTCCACTCTTTTTATCTCGGACGTCAAGTCTGCTTTTTGGATGTCCGCTCTGATGTCCTCCCTGAATGTGAGGATCAGGTCTTTGAGGTCTTGGATATCACCCTTAGTGCTTGGCGCTGTATGCTCCATCATTGTTGCTGCCGTGGTTTTTGAGTTAGGCTGTTGTTTTTGGGATGCAGGGGGTGATGTTCTAGGCAAGTAATAAGATTGTATATTCTTGCTACTTTTTCTTGTAGCTACTCTAGCCATGACATAAGATAAGGTATTTTGTCTCTTTTGCGTTTGTAAGTGTCCCCATGTAATGGGCATATGGGAATAGGAAGTTACATCCTGGATAATATCAGGTCTCTCATGTGAAACATATGCTCCATAAGCTTTGTGCTATCAGGAAGTCCCTTTGTGGTTTACCACTTTCCTCCACTAGATGGCAATGGCAGACCAGGGAAGTATCAGATGTAATTGATAGTCTTAATTTCTTGTAGTAAAGATCACTGATGTTATATTCCTGAAATTTCTCTGGGTGGAGGTGTTGTATATCTTTATTGCAGTAAACTGAATATATGTGCATCCCATTAGACCCCAAGATATAGTAAGTTACCAGAGTGCTTCAGGAATTGTCACTTTGATCATCGGGCGGCTGTATTGTAGTGTGCTCTGCTCAGCACCAGCCACATTGTAGCTTGATCCACCAAAGAAGGAATAAAATACTTTTATTGTGCACATGAGAATCTGTGATCTTCCAATGTAGGGTAGATGGTGCCCCTTGTCTACTTTGACAGATAACAATTGTATCAACCTGCCTTTGGTGTCAGGCAGCTGCATGCACTTAGTGAAATCAGAATGGCGGTCAGTCACTGGGCCTAGCCCTGCCCTAGTTAGAGTATAGAGACCACAAGTCACAAAATGCCCCCTATCACAGGGGAGTGAGGCATAGGATCTTGCAGAGTTGTGTGTCACAGTTCCAAGGCAATAATAGTTGGATTCTTTGCCACAGCTGTAAATATTAACAGCAAAAAATCAGGGCTTGGCTGTCGTTTGAAATAGGACTAGAACATAAGAATGCAAATCAGGCTCTAGTCACACACTTAACAAACTTCAGTAGACAATAGCAACAAAATCAAAGGACACTGGGTTGTAGAGGCCTAAGTAGGCTTGTCAGTTGTAGTGGATTTCAGAAGCACTGATATATTTATAAGCCTGAGCATGTAATTTTCGTAAGCTGCCACTTGGTGGTAGTGTTGAACTGTCTTTTATACAGTGTGTAGTCAACAGCAAACTTATAAAACAGTCACAAGTGGAGCCGCTCCCTTTATCTCATATAACATAAACAAGTTAAGATGATAAGGGATTGAGGAAAAAAAAGTAAATTCCTTGTCTTAAACAGTTCATTACATTTGGCTGTGGCATTTTTGCTTCAATTGCTTTGCTGATTAGAGTCCAGCACAAATTAGGATTTAATAAACAGAGCTTTTAATGATGGTTGCAAACACATGAGTCCCAGCAATGAGATGCTGTAAAGGTACAGTCCCTGGAGTGTGAGAGTACAACTTCACTTACTCCTTATGATCCCTGGTTGGTGTAAAAGTTCATTGAATGCACTTCAATCTCTTTTTTCTATGTCCACCAGTGTCTGTGTATAGTTGCAGGGCTATTGCTAGCGTTACCCTGTGTTAGCTTTCAGTAGTAACCCATATAGAGTGCTTGTTAATTTTCCTTCAAATATGAAGTGAAAAATTATATGTTGTGCTCCACTTTATATCTCCCATCAAGAGGCCCTTCCCTGGGTAGGTCAGCTGGGGTCTAGCTGGGGTAGGATGACATAAGAGGGTCCCCTTTTGGGGTTTAGACTCACCAGACACCTTCCCAATAGTTGTTGATTGTGCTCCATCCAGTATCTTTCAGTCCAGTAAATCTGTGTTAAAGTGAAGTCCAAAAGTTGCTGCACAGTGCCAGAGCAATCCAGACTGTTCAGTCACTGCAACCTGGTCTTGTAGATCAAAAATAATCCTAATTGCTTGGTATTTTCATGTTGTTTTAAAGCTGCTAGCCACACCTCCAATGTTGCAGTTAATGTTGATCAGCCTTAGCAGCAAAGCATCATGCGATTTGTAGATACTTTACTGAGGCATTACCTAAAAATCAACTTCTTATCTGTATCTGTCTCTAAATCTCTTTCTCTTTATATATCTCTCTCCATCGCCCCCTCTCCCAGTGCAGGCAATTCCACTCCTGATCCCTGATGCTGGGTAACGATGCTGGTCCTTGAAGGCTTATAAAAAAACACTTGGGTGAAAAGTTTAATCTTATAAATATAAATATATAATCTTTTCATTATCCCCCACGTTGAATAAGAGTAATAAAGTGCTCTCTTTTTACATGAGACAGTAAAATCAACTGATTTGATTCCCCGGAATGAAGATTTCTTGGCCATTTTCACACAAGTGCTCAATTATTGCCCTTTTAGGACCTGTAAAGCTGAAAAAGACTGGGCTCTAGCTGAGAACGCTTGTGCAGGACACTGGCAGCCTGATCCAGTTGTGCCAGTAGGTGGGCTGCAAGTAATAGCACTAAATAAAGCTGTGCAGGGAAACAGACCCCTTTGTCTCACTGTGGAAGCACACACATTTACACACAGCCCTCCCCTGCAGGACTCAAGCTAGTGGGTTGCAGCTGTGATGTCACTGCTCTCGCCACTCGCTGATTGGCTGGAACTCCCATCAGTATGAATTGGACAGGTAATAAAGGGGTTAAAATATGAACCCCAAATGCACTTTCCTGATTGAGGGTTCGGGGTACATGCATAGGCACCCCTGGGGGAGTGGAAATCAGCTTTAGACTTACATCAGATTATAACTGCAGAAATACTGAATAATGAAATGTGCTGCATATTTTAAAGCAGGTGTGTGCTTAAGGATTTGTAAAATGCCAAACACTGAGAAACTTAGATATGCCTTTAAGGTGTTTGTATATTTAGCCATGAATGGCTTGTGCGACTCAAGAGCAGAGCTCTATGGAGCGACTGTGAAATTCCAAAACGACTATGGTAGTGGTTTGATTGCGTAATCGTGTAAAATCAAATATTAGATTCTAAAAGGGACCATAGAGAAGTCTGTCGTCTTTGTAATAATTGAGTGGAAGTGACTCTATAGCATTCTTGGAAGAGTGTCTAGCGAGAGGTTGCGATAAGAGCTTGGAAAGTGCAGCAATTTAAACTACTGGGTTAAGGATAAGGCTGGTGGTTTGATCAAACATTAATTGAAGTGGGTATCCAAAATAGATAGGCTGGTAGTGATGGTAAGGAGTTAATTCAGAGTAAGGTATATGGGATTTGAAATGAGCTTTTGAAGATGGTGTAGTTGACAAGGCTAGGAGTTTGGCTTCAAAATTATAGCAAATAACCTATACTTTATAGAAGTGCTAGGTGAGTTTAGTGGCTGTGGTGCTTATGATCTCCGATTTAGGGAGACATATCTGAAATAACTAAAGAATATTAAGAAGACAAGCTAAACTAGGTGGACTATGAAGATGATTGGTAAAATATGGAGAGGGAGGAGATTGGATCTATAAAAGCAATCTAAAAATCTCACTATGAGAAGGAGCAGGAGAGTATTCAAGTGGGCAGGAAATAGGTAAAGTAGGTGGAAGTGTATTAACAACTACAATAAGGAATTATGATTAGGGAGAGAACGTGCTAATACATTAATCCTAGCACATTGCTAATGGAATATGACTTGAATAGAGCAATGAACTGAAAAGTGAGTATTTTGGAACTGTACAAATTTAAATTTGTCGCCTTGACTGGGAGACCGGTAGCTATTGAGAGGGAAGCGTCTATGTTACCTAGCAATGAGACGCGAGGTGGTGCTGTGACTGCCGGGGAGCTAGAAGGCCAAAACAAAGAAGAAAGACTGAGCCAGACAGACAGCTGGGATGGCACAGAGGAGATGGGTGGCGCAAGGAAGATAGGTTGGGGGAAGTCAATGGAGAAGAGCAATGGGCCGAGGGGAAGAAGCGAGCAGTGGGTGGCAAGGTGAGGAGATGGAAGGAGAGGAGGAAAGCAGACACCATGGAGGAGCACAGTAGACTGCTTTGATGGGAGCCACAGCCAGTCAATTGAAGGAGCATGACGGAGGAGCAGGGGGAGAACTGAGGAGATAGAAGTCAGGGCAAAGGGAGACAGCCGAAGGGGGAGAGGAGGCAGGCAAGGGTATCGGAGCACGGGGAACCAGAGCAGTGGGCAGAAGGGACAAAGGAGAAGCATGTGGGCTAACAACAGCACAGAGCAAAGACTACCAGAGTAGGCAACCCGACTGCAGCGTTTACACTGGGCTGAAATTGAAGTGAGAGTTAAATAGTGATGGGAGGGAGGGGGTCTCCCACAATCCCGGGTGCTCACCTGGTTTTATATATATATATATATATATATATATACTGTATATATATATATATATATATATATATATATATATATATATATATATATATAAACAGTATATACTAGTGACTTGCCCGTTGAAGCCTGGCAATGCTGTTTGACACACAATGCAACTCTTTCCCCCCATCTAACTTGCAGGCCTCTCCCACACCTCGCAATGAGCACATTTGGCGCTCATTGCAAGGTCCACAATGATTGCTTTTGGCGCTCATTGTGAGCCTCTCCCCAGTCTCTGACCGCTGTGCCTGCTTCCCTCCTCTCTCTTCCATATGCCTGTTCCCCCCTCCCTCCCTCCCACTGTCTCTTTGCCCCCTGTGTCTGCCCTTTGTTGTTTCCCCACTTATTTCCCTCCCCTGTTTCTCTTTCCCCCCTCTCTCACCCCTGTCTCTCTTTTGCACCCTCTCCCCTCTCTCCCTCCCCTGTGTCTTTCTCCTCCCTCTTCAACTTTTGCGCGCCTCGCGATGAACGCTGATCGAGCCTTTTTTAAAGTCTTGAGGGCCTTACGCTGATCCCCTAAGCCCTTCAGGCTTCGGCTTCATTGGGAGCCTTTTTTTTTAAATTATGGCTTTACTGACGACAGTTTTTTCTTGCTTAGCCGACTTCTGACCTCCCAAAAACATTTTGGCGGTCTTCCGATGACTTCTGAGTTCCGGGCTTGAAAAAAATGACGGCCGTTAAAGCCGTAAGTTTTTTAAAGTCTTGTGTGCCTCGTGATGAGCTCCAAAGGTCTTTCTCATTCATGTCGAGCCATTTTCAAAATCTTGTGGGCCTTTGACGCTCATTGGCAGCCTTTTTCAAAGTCTTGCAGGCCTCGAGATGAGCATTCGGCGCTCATTGTAGCCCCCGTCAAACCCGTAACTTTTGGGCCTTCGGCGCTTATTGCATATGTGCAAGCCCGTAACTTTAAACATAGTGTGACAAACAAATCGTAACTGCCACAACTATATATATGATAATATTGTATGCTACATTCTATCTGCAAGATATTGCTTTACTATGTCACATCTATTTTCTTTTCTGGTGATTTTCTCACTAAAAAAGAAAGTTAAAAAAAGAGAGAGAAGAAAAGTACAAGGTGCAAACATTATGAAAAGGAAGGTTCGGATTAACAGTATTGCTAATCCTTTGAACTCACTGACACAATATGCTTATAATATATGCTATTATACTTCGAGACAGTGGGATTTTATTGTATTTTACTTTTAAAAACCCAAATTCACCCTTTATTTTCTATAGAAGCTGTTTGTCCTATGTCACAAAATTGGTTAAGTCACGAGTAACAGAATGGTTATAGCAAATAGGGACTTTTTATCAAGCAAAAAAACACCTACCTAACAGTTCTCAATGACAAGCAGCAAAGGCAAATAAAATATTAGCATATATTAAGAAGGGTATAGAAGCAAGGGAAGCAAATATAATTCTACCACTATACAAATCTCTAGTATGCCCTCATTTGGAATATGGAGTACAATTTTGGGCACCACTAAATAAAAAGGACATTTTAAAGCCAGAAAAACTACAGAGAAGGACAACAAAACTAATAACGGGAATGGAGGGGCTAAGTTATGAAGAAAGACTAACCAAATTAAACTTATTTTCTCCAGAAAAAAATGTGTCTAAGAGGGGATATGATTACATTATATAAATATATCCTGGGTCAATACAAGGCTTTGTCAAGGGAACTTTTTGTGCCAAGGAATTTCAACTGACAAGAGGATATCCCTTGAGATTAGAAGTAAAATTATTTCATCTTAAAGAAAGAAAAGGGTTCTTCACAGTAAGGGTGGTTAATCTGTGGAATTCTCTACCAAAGGAGGTGGTGACAGCAGATTCGATAGATAACTTTAAAAATGGATTGGATATATTTTTAAATAAAAAAAGGCATTCGGGTTATCCTGGATAATTAGAGATAATTGATCCAGGGAGGAATTCGATTGCCAGTATCTGGTGTCAGGAAGGAATTTTATAATTGTTTTCCCCCTTTTGAGGCAATTGGCAAAGTTTCACTTTTTTCTGTTTGCCTTCCTCTGGATCAGTTAACAATTAATCTGCATATTGCAGAATAGAGGAGATCTAAAAAGGTTGAACTTGATGGATTTAAAGTCTTTTTTCAACCTCAATTACTATGGTCCTCATTCAATTGCAATTTTGCCAATTGAATAGGGTTCTATATAAGCACATAACATATTTTTTGACAGAAGTTTTTAGTTAGTGAAGACCTTGATTTTGGATAGAAGTTTAGTAACTAAAAAGTTATGTATAAAAAATATGTTATGTGCTTATATAGAGCCCTATTCAATTGGCTAACTCGCAATTGTATGAGGCTCTATGTAACTATGTAACTATGTATTTGGCTAAGTGGAATTCCCTTCATAAACGGCTCCAGGAGTAACATTTTTGAATATAATACAAAATCAGGGGCTGTAACTTGCCTAAATAGATTTTTATCTACTTTCTGTCCTTCATATCTCCTTCAATTTGATATCCAGGAATTCTTAACTACTCTTACTCTAATTAAATAATTAATTTAAGGAATTATACTCACTCCGTTTCTTAAATTCTAACAAAGTCTGTTATTCAACCAAAATTCACACATCTGTGAAATAATGTGGCACATCTGCAAAGGAATCTCTAGAGAATATAAAGGTCACCCACCACCCAAAGTACAGATTTACATATAAGGTTGCACATTTCACTCCCATTGTAGTCCCCTCAGTTTGAGATAGAGTCTCCAGACACTAAATAATTATGTTTTGACACAAATTCCAAAGTTTCAAAAAGGAAAAGGCCATGTTTAAAATATTAATATATATATCTTTAAAATATTAATGGAAACCTTACACTGGAGGCTGTAGATAACTTTCAAAATATTCACAAATTATCACAGTGAGTATGCCAGATATTATTTGTCTACACAGGGGTATCTTTTTTCCTTTTTTTGTAGCATAAAGAAGATGTTTTAGGTGTGCTCACAGAACTGACATTTCCACATTTAAATTTTGGGGAAATCAGGAGACACTGATTGCAGTCAAACAAGACAACCAAAATAGGGGTACATTACTTGTAACCAATGAGATTATCTACCAGTCTGTACAGTCAAGAAATACATCAGAGAAATACAGAAGGCACAGATGTTAATGTATATCTAGTATTATTATTACTTAATTTAAAAAAGTGATATTTCTGGCAGCACTATATATAAAGGATAATACATTTAAAGACAGTCCCAGTGCTTGAGCTATCAAGAATAGCAGATTGGATGACTGAGATAAATGCTGTACAGTGGCCCATTCAGCAAGCTGCGTTCAATAAGGACCATAACATGGGGTGTGATATACCCCCAAAATATGTAATTACAGCTAATAACTGTCCTTCCTTTAGAAGAATAGTAAATTATTTAAAGGAAAATAACTTTCCCAATCCCATACCATGAGGAACAGCCAAACCAGTGGTGGTATGTGCCAGAATCACTGCAACTATAAACCTTTTGTAAGGTGTAGCAGTTATACTTAAGGCCCCCAGACCCAATTCATAATGTTGCTCCCTCCAAAACCCCATCTAAGGGATGCACACCATACATTGGTTTTAAATTTGGTGACAAAGAAGAGGACTTGTAACTTCTGAGAGCCATTATAAGTGGACTAGTGTATATATAGTGTATGTATGATAGTGTTTCTCTCACTATGATGTGTATTTGGCATGTAGCTTGGGCAAGGGGAATATTCCATAATATCAAAATAAACTGTTAAATAGTGATGTCGCGAACATAACATTTTCCGCCGCAAATGTTCGCGAACCGGCGAACCCGGTGAATCGCCATAGACTTCAATGGGCAGGCGGATTTTAAAACCCACAGGGACTCTTTCTGGCCACAATAGTGATGGAAAAGTTGTTTTAAGGGGATGCAGAGTCTGGTTTTAATCCATAAAGGGCATAAATAACCTAACATCCCTCTCCATCATCATCCTCCCCTGTATCTCTTTACCCCCTCCATCATCATCCTCCCCTGTGTCTCATCCCCCCTCCCTCATCATCCTCCCACCTCCCTCATCATCCTCCCATGTATCTCTTTACTCCCTCCCTCATCATCCTCCCCTGTATCTCTTCCCCCTTCCATCATCATCCTCCCCTGTGTCTCTTTCCCCCCTTCCTCATCATCCTCCCCTGTGTCTCATCCCCCCTCTCTCATCATCCTCCCACCTCCCTCATCATCCTCCCCTGTATCTCTTTACCCCCTCTCTCATCATCCTCTCCTGTGTCTCTTCCCCCCTCCATCATCATCCTCTCCTGTGTCTCTTTCCCCCCTCCCTCATCATCCTCCCCTGTGTCTCTTTTCCCCCTCCCTCATCATCTTCCCCTGTGTCTCTTCCCCCCCTCCCTCACCATCCTCCCCTGTGTCTCTTTCCCCCCTCCCTCATCATCCTCCCCTGTGTCTCTTTCCCCCCTTCCTCATCATCCTCCCCTGTGTCTCATCCCCCCTCCCTCATCATCCTCCCACATCCCTCATCATCCTCCCCTGTATCTCTTTATCCCCTCCCTCATCATCCTCCCCTGTGTCTCTTCCCCCCTCCATCATCATCATCATCCTCTCCTGTGTCTCTTTCCTCCCTCCCTCATCATCCTCCCCTGTGTCTCTTTTCCCCCTCCCTCATCATCCTCCCGTGTGTCTCATCCCCCCTCCCTCATCATCCTCCCCTGTGTCTCTTTACCCCCTCCCTCATCCTCCTCCCCTGTGTCTCTTCCCCCCTCCATCATCATCCTCTCCTGTGTCTCTTTCCCCCCCCCCTCATCATCCTCCCCTGTGTCTCTTTTCCCCCTCCCTCATCATCTTCCCCTGTGTCTCTCCCCCCCCCCTCATCATCCTCCCCTGTGTCTCTTTCCCCCCTCCCTCATCATCCTCCCTTCTCCCTTGATGATTAGGGGGGGAAGAGACACAGGGATAAGTGTGAGGGGTGTTAGGGTGAGGGGTGTTAGGGATAAGTGTGAGGGGTGTTAGGGTTAGGTGTTAGGATGAGGGGTGTTAGGGATAAGTGTGAGGGGTGTTAGGGTGAGGGTGAGGGGTGTTAGGGATAAGTGTGAGGGGTGTTAGGGTTAGGTGTTAGGATGAGGGGTGTTAGGGATAAGTGTGAGGGGTGTTAGGGTTAGGGTGAGGGGTGTTAGGGATAAGTGTGAGGGGTGTTAGGGTTAGGGTGAGGGGTGTTAGGGATAAGTGTGAGGGGTGTTAGGGTTAGATTGAGGGATGTTAGGGATAAGTGTAAGGGGTGTTAGATGTTAGGGTGAGGGGTGTTAGGGTTAGGTGTTAGGATGAGGGGTGTTAGGGATAAGTGTGAGTGGTGTTAGGGTTAGGGTGAGGGGTGTTAGGGATAAGTGTGAGGGGTGTTAGGGTTAGGGTGAGGGGTGTTAGGGTTAGGGTGAGGGGTGTTAGGCATAAGTGTGAGGGGTGTTAGGGATAAGTGTGAGGGGTGTTAGGGATAAGTGTGAGGGGTGTTAGGGTTAGGGTGAGGGGTGTTAGGGATAAGTGTGAGGGGTGTTAGGGTTAGGGTGAGGGATGTTAGGGATAAGTGTGAGGGGTGTTAGGGTTAGGTGTTAGGGATAAGTGTGAGGGGTGTTAGGGTGAGGGTGAGGGGTGTTAGGGATAAGTGTGAGGGGTGTTAGGGTTAGGGTGAGGGATGTTAGGGCTAAGTGTGAGGGGTGTTAGGGTTAGGTGTTAGGGTGAGGGGTGTTTGGGATAAGTGTGAGGGGTGTTAGGGTTAGGGGTGTTAGGGATAAGTGTGAGGGGTGTTAGGGTGAGGGGTGTTAGGGATAAGTGTGAGGGGTGTTAGGGTTAGGTGTTAGGGTGAGGGGTGTTAAGGATAAGTGTAAGGGGTGTTAGGGTGAGGCATGTTAGGAATAAGTGTGAGAGGTGTTAGGTCTTAGGGATAAGTGTGAGGGGTGTTAGGGTTAGGTGTTAGGTTGATGGGTGTTAGGGATAAGTGTGTGGGGTGTTAGGGTTAGGGTGAGGGGTGTTAGGGATAAGTGTGAGGGGTGTTAGGGTTAGGTGTTGGGGTGAGGGGTGTTAGGGATAAGTGTGTGGGGTGTTAGGGTTAGGGTGAGGGGTGTTATGGATAAGTGTGAGGGGTGTTAGGGTTGGGTGCTAAGGTGATGGGAGGATGATGATGAAGGGGTGTCCTTGCAGCAGAGATCAAAAGAGTCCTTCAGGACTGTATTGCACACTGTGTACAGTAGCCTAGCTATGGTTTTCCCTATTGATGCAGTATCACCTACACTCAGCATCCTCTCAGTAAGACTGCAAGTTAGTTATGATTCCAAAAGGGCTGCTGTCCATGACGTAGAAGGCTCTGGAAGGGAGTGTATGCTGCTGATTGGCTGGAATGTGTCTGCTGACTGTGACATGCAGGGTCAAAGTTTGCTCAATGATAAAGTATAGGGGGCAGTTCGAATATCGCATATGTTCGCCGCAAACGTGAACATGCTATGTTCGCCGGGAACAGTTCGCCGGCGAACTATTCGCGACATCTCTACTGTTAAAGTATATATTATCTAAATGAACACAACCAGATAATTAAAACATAGAGTTGAACTGTTATGCAACAAAATTGTAAATTTACAAACTTTTGGTAAAATACAATTTTTAAAATCACTTAAAAAACACACACATTTATATTTTTTTACCCAAGGAAAAATAATTAGTGAAAGTACTACTTTACAAAACAAAATAAAAATAGATAATCTTCCATCAATCCTGTATAGGAATCCCAGCATGTGTTGGAATAGTCTTCTCCTGAAGATGATTTAAGGCAAGGTAGATATAATAGGCATGGTAGATGAGTTTTTTGTCTCTTATCTTTAAAATAGGCAACATGTTTTTAGAATGTAAAGAAATTATACAGCCTCTAACTTATTGCTTTTAAATGCTACTGTGGAATCTACCATTTTAACTTCCAGGGATCTACTTCCTGTGGTTGGGGCAAATTTATGAATACATAGGAACTTTGTATCTGCACAGTGGTAATAAGCATCTATAACTGTAAGTGCTTTAATTTTGTCTAACATAATAATTCTAAATATTTTACAATAGACCATGCTGAGACAATCTCTGCACAAAGCAGGCTCAGTAGTAATATGGAAACCTGCAGTAAAGAATGATTGTATATAAAAGTGAACAATTTAAATACTGTTTATAATTTTTTTATACTTTTTAAAAACATATAGGAAAATTGACCAAGGTAGTCCTTTAAGACATGCTGATTTATTATTACAATAGGCAGTCTAGATGGGACTACTGGTTCTAGTCTACTATCAACTCAATGCTTCTATGTAATCGCCCCAATTTAAACATCGGAAAATAAGAAAAAAAAACGTAGTTATGTTACAGTTTCTATACTGAATCTCCGACCTGCATATCATAGCAAAGTATTTTATGAGTTGCAAATGATAAATTGTATTCATACGCCATCTAGTGATGTGAGAAAACATTTTAGTTTGTATCTGTAACAGATACGGTGTAAATAGCAACTGTAATTATTATCCTTTATTTGTGATTCCCCAGCATATTCCGTAGCGCTAAATGGCAATTGAAAAGAGTAAGCAAAATTTTAAATTTAGCTTTTATTATCCCACATTAAAAGTACCTAATAAAACATAAATAAAAAAATGAATATCTTCTTAAACTGAGCTCCTGTTACAGTATCAAGGACTATGCCAAATATATATGATGTACAACCACCTAAAAAAATATAATCTACTGTATATAAAAAAATATATATATATATATATATATATATATATATATATATATATAGACAGCCTACAATAAATATATATATACTCAAATGTAAGTGGTATTGGGTGCCAATTGTATAACTGATACTAAACAATAAATCTAAATAACCAAGTATATAAATATATAATCAATAAGGCTGCCAAAAAATTTCAATGATATCATAAATAAAAAAGGGTACACTATCCAATAATATTGTCTCAGTACTAATTAATAAATTGTAAGAAAAAAAGTGACAATTGCGTTAAGTAATGAATCCAATAAACACTAGTATGATTAACCAGCATACAGTATATTAATATACCGTATTGGACCGAATATAAGCCGCAGCCGCATATAAGCCGCACCCGTAAAATGCAAAGGGAAAAAACTGAAAAAAGATAGTACTCACATATGAGCCGCACCCTTAAAATTGGAGAGAAAAAGACAAAAGTCAGATAGAAAAAGACAAAAGTCAAGTAGATTTAGGGAATAAATAGTGATTTTATTTTAACATATACTGTACCATATACGGTATCCAGTATTTGGAAAACATTATAACTGTAACTCTTTAGGCAGGTTGCCAATATTATGGTAACAGCAACAGAAAGTTCAGGAAACATGAAACATAAGGTAACAAGGAAACTTGTTACTATTCACAGTCATCACTGGTGTCACTACTGACTTCATCACCAGTATTTGCTTCATCACTGTCACTGTCCTCATTCTCCTCCCATAGCAAGTTGTCCTCGCTACCATCCAATGCATTGGACACGCAGCATTTTTTGAACCCCCTGATGATGGAGTTAGAAGAAATACTAGACCATGAATTTATAATCCATTGGCACAGGAGTGTCACTGACGGCTTCTTAATCTTGCCAGATGGTGTGAGAGCATGATCCCCTTCCCGAAGCCAATCTGAATACTGCTTGCATAGGTTGTCTTTGAATGGCTTGTTGACAATGACATCAAGCACTTGCAGCTTTGAAGTCATGCCACCAGGTATAACAACAAGGTCTGTCTTCTGTGCAGCAACTTTAGTCTTCACTTCAGGAGTGAGATGACCCTTGAAAGCATCTAAGACTAGCATGGCTCTCTTAGTGAGCAGTGCTCCAGGTCTGCAGTTCCAAACTACAGACAACCAGTCAACCATCAGCTCAGTTGTCATCCAGCCTTTTTCCTGGCAACGAATCACTAGGCCATCAGGAATGCTTTCTTTGGGCAAAGTTTTTCGCTTCAGAATAACATAGGGGGGTAACTTTCCTCCGTCAGCAGTGACAGCTAACATCACCGTTATTCTGAGTTTCTCATTACCAGTTGTCCTTAAAATGACACTTTTTGCCCCTTTCTGGTTTACTGTTGTATTGCTTGGCATGTCAAAAAATACTGGGGTCTCGTCAGCATTGCCCATCTGGTCTAATGGGTATGAGTGACGCTGCCGCAATTGGATGACATACCTCTGGAAACTAGTCAGTTTCTCCTCAAAATCTGCAGGCAGTTTCTGTGCCAATGAAGTGCTTCGCCGAAGAGCGAGACCCTTTCTCCGCATAAAACGACGGCACCAACCAATACTTGCACGAAATTCCCTCTTATTGATTTTTAAGGTCTTTGCAAGTTCTAAGGCTTTCAGCTGGATTACTTCACGAGAAATTGGCATCCCATCTTTTCTCATATCTTGAATGTAGGAATAAACCCCAGCTTCAAGTTCTGGATATTTGCCTTGTTTTGGTCCCCTGAAAGATTTTCTGGTGGAAACTGATTTTTTCAATTTCTCCTCTGAGGCAACCCAACGTCGCACATTGGATTCATCCAAGCCATATTTTTTTCCAGCCTCTCTGTTGCTTGTTGTCTTTGCATAATTAACAACTGCAATTTTGAAACTTGCATCATAACTACGCCTCACTCCTAGGCTTGTTGATGCTTTTCTCTCCAAGTGATCAGCCATTGCAAGAAACAGGCTTTCTAACATGAACTGTAACTTCTTTTGCAGGTTACAGGCCTTCCAGGATGCTAGAATCACTAAAACCGGAAATTGCTATTCAATTGATACAATTTAGTCACATGAGCGCAAATCGGCACCCTTAACTCGCAAATCGGCACCCTTAACTCGCAAATCGGCAGTGATTTTGCGATGCGAATACGGTATAAGCCTCACACACGTAACTCAAAGCTTTTCAAATTGGCAGTGATTTTGCGATCGCGAATATAAGCCGCACACGCGTAACTCAAAACTCGCAAATCGGCTGTCATTTTTCCCGGTCTCGAATATAACCTGCACCCTTAACTCGCAAGCTCAAAAATTGGAAAAAAGGTGCGGCTTATATTCGGACCAATACGGTATATCTAAAGTGCAATCAAAGTGCAAAGTGGTAATAAATGTGATGTCTGCAAGAATATTGAATACAAATGAATCCCTGAAATGTGATTAAACAGATTAAGCAATATGCATTGCATACACCAAAACAGAATGATCTTCAATAAGTGATAAACCAGAATGTCCAAATTGCTACTGTAAGTATTAACAAGCTAGAGCAGAAAAAGATTTGATTAAAGTCCATTTCTAGGCATTGTCCAAAAAGTGATGGTACTGTAGTTGCCTACAACTCTTATTGAGGCAATCAAATCTAGATTATACTGTACTTGGAGCAAAGGACCATTCGTAATTGCGCCTCCAAAATACTTTGGAAGTCTGATTAATTAATATTCCATGTCGTGATCCTTAGTCTGGTTGTTTCTGATATCAGTTTGAGCAGTAGCTCTGTGTAGCATCTGACGTCATCAGCAAAGGATGTCAGTTCCCATGGCCTGATACGCGTTTCGCTCTAGCTTCTATGTACGCCGTTTATACAGTGCTTTCCCTAAAACACCTTACAAAATTTAAAATGTGCAATCTAATTAGGGAACTATTTTGAGATGAGAGCTGATATATAAGGGTATGAGCTGTTGTTGAGGGCTTTATACATTAGGTTCATGATTTTAAATTTTATTCTAGAGGCTATGGGAAGCCAGTGGAGTGACTGACAGAGAGGTGCAGCAACACTGAGAGTGAGTGTTGAGTATTGTATATGAGTCTGGTGAAGGCATTCATTATGGATTGAAGTGAAGACAGATTAGTGAAAAGGAGGCCAGCAAGGAGAGAGCTGCAGTAGTCAAGATGAGATATGATGAGAGAATGGATTAGAATTTAGTTGTGTCTTGTGTAACATAGTTAAGTATTTTGGAGATTTGTTCAGGTGAAAGTGGCTAAATTTTGTGATTAATTGTATGTAAGGAATAAAAGGCAGGACAGGGTCCTACTGAAACCCAAGACAAGAGGCCTGAGAGGGGAGAGTGATGATGGCATTGTCAACAGTGAGAGATATTTGAGGACTGAAAGCTGTAGTAGAGGGTGGGAAGCTTAGGAGCTCAGTCTTTGACATGTTGAGTTTGAGTTGAAGGGAAGACATCCAGGAGGATATGCTAGAGAGGCAATGGCAACTTGAGGATAGATCTTGTGCTGGAGGTAGATTTTAGTGTCATGTGCACATAGATTATACTGAAATTCAAAAGATTGTATTAGGGTACCAAAGCGAGGATGTATATATGGAGAAGAGGAAGGTGCCTAGGACTGAACCTTGAGGTTTGCCAACAGACAGAGGGCGAGGTGAAGAAGGGGTGCTAGATAATGAAACATTAAATGTTCAATCTTCTAGGTATGATGTGAACCATGAGAGAGTAGTGCTACGGATGCCAAGGGAGCAGAGAATTTGGATTAGGAGATGGTGGTGAATTGTGTCAAAGACAGCAGAGAGATCCAGGAGACTTGGTGGTGAGCAAGTCATTGAAGGACTTTTGTGAGAGATGCCTCTGTGGAGTGTTGTAGTCAGAAGCCAGACTGGAAGGGGTTAATGAGGAAGAAGGAGAAAATACATTGGTTAAGGTGATTATAAAAGAGTCACCTGAGCAGTTTTGGAGCCATGGGAAGCAGACAGAGAGATAAGGTAATAGTTACATGCAGAAGCTGAGTCTGATGAGAGTTTCTTAAGAATGCACGCAGTTTTGGCATGTTTTAAGGATGATGCAAATGTGCCAGTGTTTAGGGAAAGGTTTAATAGATGTGTGAGAGCTGTGATAAGTGTGGTAGAGAGGGGAGGTATTACTTGTGATTGAATAGGATCATATGGACAAGTTGTAAAGGTGAGAGAATGGTAGTAGACTAGATACTTTATCCTGAGTTACATGGTCAAAGGTGTTTATAATGAATATGAGATTAAAAAGTAATATATATAAATAAAATAAATACATGCAGTTTACATGTATCTATTTTTTTGGTTGTGTGAAACCTTAAATGAAAAATTACACAAACAATATTAAAAAATAAATATTTAGCAAATCCAACTAATAATAAATTAGCTCTAAAATGTCCTTTTCTCAAAAGGGGGAAAAATTTTATAAAATTCCTTCCTGACACCAGATACTGGCGATTGGATTCCTCTCTGGATCAATTATCTCTAATTATCCAGGATAACCCCGAATGCCCTTTTTATTTAAAAATATATCCAATCCATTTTTAAAGTTATCTATCGAATCTGCTGTCACCACCTCCTTTGGTAGAGAATTCCACAGATTAACCACCCTTACTGTGAAGAACCCTTTTCTTTCTTTAAAATGAAATCATTTTACTTCTAATCACAAGGGATATCCTCTTGTCAGTTAAAATTCCTTGGCACAAAAAATTCCCTTGACAAAGCCTTGTATTGACCCAGGATATATTTATATAAGGTAATCATATCCCCTCTTAGACACATTTTTTCTGGAGAAAATAAGTTTAATTTGGTTAGTCTTTCTTCATAACTTACCCCCTCCATTCCCGTTATTAGTTTTGTTGTCCTTCTCTGTACTTTTTCTAGCTCTAAAATATCCTTTTATGTAGTGGTGCCCAAAATTGTACTCCATATTCCAAATGAGGGCTTACTAGGGAGTTGTATAGTGGGAGAAGTATATTTAATTCACTCTGGTTTAAGGCCTACTACATCTGTGAGATACTCAGAATATATTTATGTAAATCCTTTTGGAGGGAAAGCACATCATTATCTGATTTAATTACCTTGCACAACTTCGTGTCATCAGCGAAAATGGAGACACCACACTCCAATCCTACCTCTAAGTCATTAATAAATATGTTAAAAAGGAGAGGACCTAATACTGAACCCTGAGGAACCCCACTTACCACATTAGTCCAATCGGAGTATGTTCCATTTACAACAACCCTTTGCTTCCTGTCTTTTAGCCAGCTCTCAATACATGAGCAGATATTTACTGCAACTCCTGTATCTCTTAGTTTGCACAATAGTCTCCCATGTGGCACTGTATCAAAAGCCTTTGCAAAATCCAAAAAGACTACATCCACTGAGTTGCCTTGATCCAGGTTCCTACTAACCTCCTCATAGAAACTAATTAGATTTGTTTGACATGACCTATCCCTCATAAATCCATGTTGACTCCTACTTATAATCCTGTTCAAATAGACATATTCTTGTATATTATCCCTTATTAAACCTTCTAAAAGCTTCCTCACTACAGATTATAATTTTAAAAAAATTATTATTAAACAAAAAAAAATTACGTTATTAGATTTTGCATTGCCTTTACTTTATCAAGACATTAATGCTTAATGATTTCAAATATATTTATTAATTGATTAATTTATTTGGAATGGACATTAATTTAGTAATTATTAATTAATCATCATTATGAAAAAATATATATATTTTTGACTGTCTTTACTTTATGACTATATTATTGATTAACTCTTTCAAATATATTTAGTCATTGATTAATGTTCATTAATTAATTAATTAGTAATTAATTAGTCATAATAAAAAATGTATTCCAAACTAGATCAAAAAATATGTATACTTGACCGTGCACTTACATTTCATTGTTGCTGCTCAACAATTAATGTTCATTAATTACTTTGTTGCTCATTAATATGTAATAAGAATAAAAAAAATGGTTTCAAATACCTCAAAAGATGTTTACATTTTACAGTGCACTTAGATTTCAGTGTTGGTGCTTAAGTCAGTTATATTTCTGTTTTGATGCTTAATTATTAATGCACTTATTTTTGTGTGTTGCTGCTCAATTATTAATGTTCATCATTAATTACTTAATTAGTCATTAATTTATAATAAAATAAAATGTGTTAAAATGCCTCAAAAAATAGGTAGATTTTACAGTGTAATTATATTTCTGTGTTGCTGCTCATTGTCTCAAAGGAATAGGATCCTCAAAGAGCTTAAATATTGAAATCAATTTATTACATTATGACACATTCTACATTTAATATTTTATGGTGCATTTATTTATTAATATACCCATGCTTATATTTTGCATATATGCCAATTAAACATCATACTCTTAATGATTAATGAATGAATTACATACAAACATTAGCAATGCTTTTAATTTCATTTCACAGTTTGATCATCTGTGCACCTGACTACACAGAGTGACGTTTACAGCATTTGATCTGCAATAAGATCACCTTTACAGGTATATCATTTAATGATGCTGTTTTTTAGGAGAAAATGATTAAGGCTTTTTGTTTTCAATTGATCAATGATGTTAATTAATTAATTAAGGAAGATTAATTAATTAATTATTCATCAGGAATCATTAGGAACAAAATATTGTCTATTTTACAATCATTATCTTTAATATTGCATTTATATATCTGAAGTAATGATTATTAACGTACATTCATTGATTAATTATTAATGATTAATAATTATAGAAAAAAAATAAAATTCAAATTACCAACATTTTCAAATGTATATATGTATGTTCCTGCTCATTCCGTAACAGGGCTAGAACATTATAAGCACTTTCATATTTAAATCCCTTTATTATATGATGACACTTTATAATAGTTTGGAATGCATTTACTTATGAATATATTGATGATTAGACCTTTACCTTTTGCATGTATGACAAGTAAAAAGAATACTTTCAATGATTCATAAATTCATTCAAACAAAATATTAAACATGCTTCTTACATCATTTTAAGGAAAGCCTTTGATCTAAAACGGCCGCAAGAGAATCGGCCGCAAGAAAATCCTATTTGCAATTCAATTGCTCCGGGAACCCTCTCTGCAAGGCTAAAACCGAGCCGCAGATTTACTTGCAGGAAAAAGGTCCCGCTAGCACCAATTAAGCACAAAATATAGCCATAATAAAGCCATCCTGCACTCTGAGGAGACTAGAAAGTGATTGTAGGTGTTAGCAAAAATAGCACAACATTCCCCTGTACTCAAATCCGTAAAAAATTATTTTTTAATATATGTCAAATATCCATGTAAAAAGTCCAGAGGGCTTGGAGCAACTCAGACCCGCCCACGCTGCGGCCGGAAAATAAACAGTTAATGTAAACTCGGGTTTGGGCTGATGTGCAAGCTTGAGAGGGGGTTACTTTTAATCCTCATGTCCCCCAATATGATCCCTAGCATTTACAGAGCTTTACAGAGCTGTCTTCAATTTATATTTGAGTTTTAAGATATCTGAGCTAGCAAGATTTACGGCCGGCCGTAAGAGGAGATCCTTGCGGGGCCGTTTAATAGAATTGCAAGGTAACTGGACCCCCGCAAGGAATCGCAGCCTTGCGGCCGTTTTACAGCCGATAATAGAATGAGGCCCTAGGAGTTTAAATAAAAGGAGGCACTTCAAAGAAAAGGGAGAGCAGATTTATAGTGCAAAGGAGGAAAACTTTATATAAATATATTATTTTATATTCTTTATTTTTCCCACTGAAATTTTGTAGACAATAAAAATAATTATGAGTCAGTCCAGTGGCAGCCTTATTCAGTGTACATATGTATGCAATACTGGAACAGATGATCCAGGGTCCATACCTCTGTGAGAGGTGTGAGCATGTTGCCTCTCTGGAAGCTCAAATTGGAGATCTGGAGAGGAGAATTGCAGCACTTAGTGATATTGCTCCACTGGAAAGGGGGTTGGTGCTCACTGAGCATAGTTTAATCTGGGCCTAGCATGGAGGGTGGAGCTGGGGCTAGTGAGGATGTCAGGGAGGCAGCTGGGTTACAGTTACAAGGGGAAGCAGGGGGAACAGGAGGAGGCAGGCCAGTTCTGAGTTGGCAAACACCAACAGATTTGCCAGATTGAGGGAAACTGTTGGGGATGTCCATTCAGGAATGGCAATGCCAGAGAGAGCTGTTCCCTCTAACAGCCGGGCGAACAGCTCTACTGGAGGAGAGGGAGGGCAGAATACGCAGAACAACAGACAGGTTTTGGTTGTAGGGGACTCTATTATTAGGAAGGTAGACAGGGTGATTTGTCACCCAGATCCCAGCAATCGAACAGTTTGCTGTCTCCCGGGTGCTCGTGTTCGTCATGTTGTGGATCGGGTAGACAAATTATTGGGAGTGGCTGGAAATGAACCGGCAGTCTTGGTACAAATTGGTACCAATGACAAAGTTAGTGGAAGATGTAGTGTCCTAAAGAATGTTTTTAGAGAACCAGGTAATAAGCTGAAGGCAAGGACCTCCGAGGTAGTATTTTCTGAGATACTACCAGTGCCACGTGCTAGCCCAGGGAGGCAGAAGGAGATTAGGGAGGTTAATGTGTGGCTAAAGATGTGGTGCACTAAGGAGGGGTTTGGCTTTTTAGAGCACTGGGCTGACTTCTCACTTCGGTACAACCTTTACAGTAGGGATGGATTGCACCTTAATGATGAGGGAGCTTTTGTACTAGGGGATAGAATGGTAGAAAGGCTGGAGGAGTTTTTAAACTAGTAGGTGGGGGGAAGGGACTAGATATAAGTAATGGGGTAGAAAGTGTAGAGGGTATAAGGGATGAATTAACAACTCATAGCTGAGGAGATGGGGGGAGGGTTAGTACAGTCAATAAGGAGGTAGTACTAAGTAATTCAAGTACAGTGGCAGGCACTTCAAAACTAGACTCATAACATAAGGTATATGCTTGCTAATGCCAGAAGCTTGCCAGGAAAAATGGGAGAGTTAGGATTATTAGCAATTAATGAAAATGGGATTTAATAGGCATTACAGAAACGTGGTGGGATGAATCTCATGACTGGACTGTTAATCTGGATGGTTATAACCTATTTAGGAAAGATAGAGGCAATGGTAAACGAGGAGGAGGGATTTGTCTGTATGTTAAGCCTGAATTTAAGCCTATAGTCAGAGAAGATATTTATGGTGGACCTAGTGATAAAGTTGAATGTTTGTGGGTAGAGTTAAATAGCGGAGCAGCAAATTCCAAAAGAATATTAGTAGGAGTATGCTATAAACCCCCAAATATAGCTGAAAGTGAGGAAATACAATTATTGTTACAGATTGGAAATGTAGCTAAGCATGGGCAAGTTCTAATAATGGGAGATTTTAATTACCCTGAAATAAACTGGATAAATGAGACCAGCAGTTCACCTAAGGGGAGCAGGTTCTTGAGTACACTCAGGGATCATTATCTGGCCCAGGTTATACAGGAGCCTACTAGAAATGAAGCTATCTTAGATTTACTCATCACAAATAATATTGATATAGTATCACATGTATCAAATGTTGAAAGAGGGCAACCTTTGGGAAACAGTGATCACAATTAAAAAAAAAACATTTTAAGGGGCCAACAAAAACTCTTAATTTTAAAAGGGCAGATTTTAACGGTCTAAGGGCAGCAATACAAAGTATAGACTGGGACAGAGAACTGATAGGTAAAAACACTGAACATAAATGGACAACATTTAAATCCTTACTAAATATAGATACACATCGGCATATACTGTGTGGGAATAAAAGTAAAAGGAGTAAATCACAACCCATGTGGCTTAACAATGATTTATAGATCAAGACACGGAGTAAAAAATAGGCATTTAAATTATACAAACAAGAGGGGACAGAGACTGTTTTATGGGAATACAAGGAAATCAACAAGGCTTGCAAAAGCGCGATTAGACTGGCTAAAATAGAAAATGAAAAATGTATTGCAAAAGAGAGTAAGACTAACCCTAAAATATTTTTTTAAGTATATTAATGGAAAGAAGGCAAGGAAGGAAGCTATAGGATCATTAGAATGTGAAACAGGCTGTCGGAAAATTAGTGACCAGGAAAAGGCAGATGAGCTAAATAGGTTCTTTTCTTCGGTATACACAAGGGAGGTACCAGTGGTTGGGACACTGCAACATAATGGGGCTACACTACCTTTGCCAAATAATTGGTTAACACAGGAAGAAATCCAAAAGAGGTTGGAAAAAATAAACGTTAATAAAGCCCCGGGTCCTGATGGAATACATCCAAGGGAACTAAGGGAACTGGGTTCTGTAATAGCCAAACCATTTTATTTAATTTTTCAAGATTCACTCAACACAGGGTCTCTACCAGATGACTGTAGAAAAGCTGATGTGATACCTATATTTTAAAGGCAGCAAGAGCAAATCCCGGGAATTATAGACCAGTGAGCCTCACTTCTGTAGTGTGGAAGCTTTTAGAAGAGTTTATAAGGGATAATATACAAGAATGTGTCTATTTGAACAGGATTATAAGTAAGAGTCAACATGGATTTATGAGGGATAGGTCATGTCAAACAAATCTAATTAGTTTCTATGAGGAGGTTAGTAGGAACCTGGATCAAGGCAACTCAGTGGATGTAGTCTTTTTGGATTTTGCAAAGGCTTTTGATACAGTGCCACATGGGAGACTATTGGGCAAACTAAGGGATACAGGAATTGCAGTAAATATCTGCTCATGGATTGAGAGCTGGCTAAAAGACAGGAAGCAAAGGGTTGTTGTAAATGGAACATACTCCGATTGGACTAATGTGGTAAGTGGGGTTCCACAGGGTTCAGTATTAGGTCCTCTCCTTTTTAACATATTTATTAATGACTTAGAGGTAGGATTGGAGTGTGGGGTCTCCATTTTCGCTGATGACACAAAGTTGGGCAAGGTAATTAAATCAGATAATGATGTGCTTCCCCTCCAAGGGGATTTACATAAAATTGAGGAATGGGCATCTAAATGGCAGATGAGATTTAATACTAATAAATGTAAGGTTATGCATCTGGGAAGGAAAAATAGCCATGCAATTTATAATCTTAATGGAGCAAATCTAGGTGTATCAGATATTGAAAGGGATTTGGGAGTGCTTGTGGACAACCACCTAGGTAACAGTGCTCAAAGCCAAGC